>CM036753.1:61706364-62088864 GCA_020796225.1 Arion vulgaris | reverse complement strand
CTTTTTCCGTTCTAAATGTAACATTATTATTTGTAAATATTATATTTATCTCGAAACCTATAGACTATGCATGACATTTTTCCATTACGCTCTATCCTGTGCAACTCGTTCAATCTCTTGTACAGAATTGTGTCCGATATGTCTCGCCTCTCTCAGAAAAGTTCATGGTTTCCCTAGATTATCATGTCTCTCTTGATACTTTTGTATCTCACTTCAATGTCTGCTTTGTGATTCTGTGATCATTTCTACTCATGAGCATGCTTAACATATCTCTATCTACCTTTTCTTATAACAGTTGGTACTAGGGATTGAGACATTTCTTCTAAGAGAATGCTTAACATATCTCCATCTACCTTTTCTTATAACAGTTGGTACTAGGGATTGAGACATTTCTTCTAAGAGAATGCTTAACATATCTCCATCTACATTTTCTTATAACAGTTGGTACTAAGGATTGAGACATTTCTTCTAAGAGAATGCTTAACATATCTCCATCTCCCTTTTTCTTATAACAGTTGGTACTAGGGATTGAGACATTTCTTCTAAGAGAATGCTTAACATATCTCCATCTACCTTTTCTTATAACAGTTGGTACTAGGGATTGAGACATTTCTTCTAAGAGAATGCTTAACATATCTCTATCTACCTTTTCTTATAACAATTGGTACTAGGATTGAGACATTTCTTCTAAGAGAATGCTTAACATATCTCTATCTACCTTTTCTTATAACAGTTGGTACTAGGGATTGAGACATTTCTTCTAAGAGAATGCTTAACATATCTCTATCTACCTTTTCTTATAACAGTTGGTACTAAGGATTGAGACATTTCTTCTAAGAGAATGCTTAACATATCTCCATATTCTCATTTCTATAACAGGTGGTACAAGTGGTTGATTAGAGATTTCTCTGATTTCTTCACTTCTCCTGAATCAAATGAAACATAGAACTGCAAATGTGTTCTCACAGTTACACTAATTTCTTATTTCATTAATAGGAAAACAACACAGCATCATATTTAGGCTACTCACAGGACGCTAGTTTTACAAACTCATACCCACAAAATGACAGATGCTCAAACTGACCAATGGTCATGCCAAAAAACTGTAAACTCCCAAACAAATTCTGCAAATATACTCCATCTGCAATGATTTGAGTTCTCAAACTTGGCCCCCTGAGACTAGTTTGAAGGAGAAATTATGGAGCACCGGCTATGAACTCTTACTGACAACTGGATTCATGAAGGAAACTCTTCTCGTTGTTTTTCAACTCTGAGCAAAGGAAACCGATCACAGAAGTGGACAAAATAATTTAAGGTCAGCGTTACTATTGAAATGAAAATCGTAACATATCCTTTACAGAACTTAGCCATCAACCACAGAAAACGTGTTGATTTTCTAGGAACCACTTATACGTTCTGTAGTTTGTCATTGCTTTCTGAACGATAATTTTGAAATATTGCGTTTAATTTGTTTCCTTACACTATATTAGTTTATATTGGATATTCTACAACAGCGTCACATTTATAGATTTAGATTGTCATCTTTAACCCAACTTTTTTCCGATCCAGAAGCACTTGGCTTTTCAGCTCTTCGGCTCGGTGCCATGGACATCGCAACCCTTCGGTTCGGTGCCACGAACACCGTCAAACTGGGGAATCTGTGGCTTTTTCTGCCATCCCACGGAATTGAACACGCACACACAGAGGGATAGTCACCCGTAGTTCAACGCGCTACGAACACGCTAGTCAGACGGGCAATAACCCAACTTAAAGACACATTAGTTGTAAATGAAGAGACATTAGATCATTAGTTGTAAATGAAGAGACATTAGATCATTCGTCTCAAATAATAAAACAAAATAACAAGTAGCCGAAAATGAGGTAAATAAGTCACACATGAAGATCCATTATCTACAGTCCATGATAATGTAGATATCTATACTGATTAATTATTCATAAATCATGGCAAATTAGCCAGAAATCATAGTTAATTAGCTACAGTTCGTGGTAAATTAGTCAGAGTACATGGTGAGTTAGTCACAGAACATGGTGTAGTAGTTACAGTACATGGTGTTGTAGTTACAGTACAAGGTGTATTAGTCACAGTACAAGGTGTATTAGTCACAATACAAGGTGTATTAGTCACAGTACAAGGTGTAGTCACAGTACAAGGTGTGGTAGTTACAGTACAAGGTGTGGTAGTTACAGTACAAGGTGTGGTAGTTACAGTGCAAGGTGTGGTAGTTACAGTACAAGGTGTGGTAGTTACAGTACAAGGTGTATTAGTCACAGTACAAGGTGTAGTAGTCACAGTACAAGGTGTGGTAGTTACAGTACAAGGTGTGGTAGTTACAGTACAAGGTGGGGTAGTTACAGTACAAGGTGTGGTAGTTATAGTACAAGGTGTAGTAGTTACAGAACATGGTGAGTTAACTAGATTTATTTGATAAATTAACTGTGGTTAATTGTTAAATTATATAGAGTTTATTGATTAACTACTGCACATGGTAATTAACCATACTCATGGTAATTATCCACAGTTCATGGCAATTAATCAATGCGAATGGTAATTAGCCACAACTCATTGTAAATTAGTCACAGTTTTGGATAAATTCATGGTACATTTGCCACCGTTCATGGCAAATTTGCTACCGGTCATGGCTAATTTTCTACCGGTCATGGCAAATTTAATACCGGTCATGGCAAATTTGCTACCGGTCATGGTAAATAAGTCACAGTCCATTGTAAATTACCCACAGATCACGGTAAATTACCCACCATTCATTGTTAATTTACAACAGGTCACGATAAATTTGACAAACAAATCATGATTAATTAATAACACATTATATTTCATTAGCAACAAATGCTGAAAAATTCGCCACAAATCATAATTAGTTAGCTACAAATCTTAACAAAATTTCCACAAATTATAATTAATTAACCTGGAGTCATGACAAACTTGTTAAAATTCAAGGTACATGTTCCATAATTCATCTAACACCACATGGATAGTGTGACACACATAACTAACAAGTAGAGACACACAGTGTTCATATATGAAGGTGAATTTGGCATACTCAATTCGGCACACAGCATACTGAATTATGCCTAAAGATAAATCAATTCGTCATTTATGATACTCAATTTGGTGTACATCATACTTAATTATTCACACAACACACTCAATCTGGTAGACGTTATGTTCAATTCGGCACACACTATAATAATTTGGGAACACATTATACTCAATTCGGCGCACAGTATATTCAATTCGGAAAACATCATACTCAATTCGAAACACACCATACACAGATCGGCGAACAGCATTCACAATTCGGTACATAGCATACTCAATGCGGCACACAGCATTCACAATTCAGAACACAGCATACTCACTTCGGCACACAGCATACTCATTTTTTGAACACATCATTCACAATTCGGCACACATCATACTCAATTCGGAACAAATCATACCACATTCGGCACACATCCCCTCATTTTGAAACATATGATACATCACTCGCCAGACATCATTGTCAAGTACATGTGCCGATAGGTCACACAACTGTCAATCCAATTACCATCTACGCTGTATGGTGACGGTCTATCCAATTTCATTAGGATCAATCTTCAACAATCTGCGTACATGTCATACCTGATAGTATGATATCATCACGAGATAAAGGCCAATAAGTGATTGTTCAAATTAATCTAGTCAGACCGTGCGTGATCTAACAATCGGAACATGAACTTAACAAAGTAGGTAAACGTAACAAAGTAGGTAAACTTAACAAAGTAGGTAAACTTAACAAAGTAGGTAAACTTAACAAAGTAGGTAAACTTAACAAAGTAGGTAAACTTAACAAAGTAGGTAAACTTAGCAAAGTAGGTAAACTTAACAAAATAGCAGAAAAGAAGAACAGCAATATCTGTAGTAAGAAGATATTAATTCTGTTTTTTATTGACACCACTACTTTTAAAAAGCGTCTAAAGGCGAAGATTGACATTGTTACACCGGGTTTCCCTATATCGCTTCGTTGCTTTTGAAAGAAATGGCAATCCACCAGTCGAGAGTGTTGAGCAAATCACGAACTCCGTAGCTTTAACAAGAATCCATGAAATCTCCGGATTCATATGTGCACTGAACGACGCGATATAACTACATGTGAAATGTGGAGCCTGTGAAAAGTTACCAACAACACCAGCAAAAGACAGTCACCAACTTCAGCATAAGAAAGAAAGTTGGCCCAGGACCTTGCTTGAATTACACTGAGAAACAAAGAATGAAGGGGTTTGGTCACTTTATAAGAATGCACACAAATTCCACAGTATACACAGTCATCTACAACAGAACATCAGGAAAGAAGGCGAACATCAGGAAAGAGTAAGACCATGAAAAAAGATGGTTAGATATAGCAAAATCCTGTCAAAGAGCAAAACTAACAATCACAGAAGCCGTCAGAACAGCGCAAGACAATAAACAGAAAACCACCACACTAGACAGCAATATGGTAGCAGTGTGACGGGAAAAAAAGGAGAAGAAGAAAGGCACTAAAGAGTTTTCTGTGCTCCTCAGTGAACTAGACATGGGCGTCCACACATTGATGCAATTCGAGGCAAGACTCCACCATACCCCTTCTGGAAAATGACTTTTTGTTAAAAACAGTTTTATACGAAATTGGTATTCTTCGTTTCCATGTAGTAAACTACAAACTACATTTCTGTTATAATCATTTTGCACGCGCCCCTGGACAAATTTATGTGGATGCCCATGGATACAGAAGCAAATGGAGGATTTGATGTGTTCATTCTCAGCAACCATATTGTCTTTCTGATCATGCAGAGCTCTACTGTACTAGTTATATGTTCAAGATAAGAGGTCATTATGCACTGAATCGCTATGGGTGTTAGTCGTAAGAAAGCTGCATGTATCGATTGATTGATTAATTGATTGATAGGACCATCATCATTGCACTTCGGTGAGTAACGTTATGTGCTCCGATCTCTTTCTTACACAGGAAGATTTCAGCTGCAGTGCACGAACTCTGAAGCACCGGCGAGGGTCCCTGATGTAATTTTGAAGATTGTAAAGATATTTTAGTTGAAAGTTTATTTAACAAATCTTTTCTAATGAATTTTGCAAGGGCAACGACTTTCCAGCCTGCTATTCTCGATTTTGAGATGCCAATGGTTCTTTTACATGCAGAAATGTACACGGGACTTACATTTCATCGTCCGTCTCCGACAGGACTAGGAACTTGATCTCACCTACAATGAGATCATGGATCTCTGAAAAATATCTAGATGGCTCCATGAGGGAGCGAACCTGATACCTTTGGCACGAAAGACGAGCATATTACACCACAGAGACCCCAGTACGGATTGGTTATCTATACGCCACAGAGACCCCAGTACGGATTGGTTATCTATACGCCACAGAGACCCCAGTACGGATTGGTTATCTATACACCACAGAGACCCCTGTACGGATTGCTTCTCTATACACCACAGAGACCCCTGTACGGATTGGTTATCTATACGCCACAGAGACCCCTGTACGGATTGCTTTCATACGCCACAGAGACCCCAGTACGGATTGGTTATCTATACGCCACAGAGACCCTATGCGATTGGTTATCTATACGCCACAGAGACCCTGTACGGATTGTTTATGCCTACATTTCATACCAGAGACCCATCAGGATTGGTTAACTATCGCCTACAGAGACCCCTGCATGATTGCTTCTCTATACGCTACAGAGACCCTGTACGATTGGTTATCTATATCCACAGAGACCCATGTACGGATTGGTTATCTATACGCCACAGAGACCCCAGTCGGATTGGTTATCTATACGCACGAGACCCTGTACGGATTGGTTATCTATACGCCACAGAGACCCCTGTACGGATTGGTTATTCATACGCCACAGAGACCCTGTACGGATTGGTTATCTATACCCACAGAGACCCTGCAGGATTGGTTATCTATACGCTACAGGAGCCCTGTACGGATTGGTTATCTATACGCCACAGAGAACCCTGTACGGATTGGTTATCTATACGCCACAGAGATCCCTGTACGGATTGGTTATCTATACGCCACAGAGACCCTGTACGGATTGTTTTCTATACTACCACAGAGCCAGTACGGATTGTTATCTAGCACAGAGACCCCTGACGGATTGGTTTCTATCGCCACAGAGACCCAGTACGGATTGTTATCTACTACCACAGAGACCCCTGTACGGATTGTTTTATCTATACGCCACAGAGACCCCGTACTGGATTGGTTATCTATACGCCACAGAGACCCCTGTACGGATTGGTTATCTATACCCACAGAGACCCTGTACGGATTGGTTATCTATACGCCACAGAGACCCCTGTACGGATTGGTTATCTATACACCACAGAGACCCCAGCACGGATTGGTTATCTATACGCCACAGAGATCCCTGTACAGGATTGGTTATCTATACGCCTACAGAGACCCCTGTACGGATTGTTTATCTATACGCCACAGAGACCCCAGTAGGATTGTTATATCCTATACGCTAAGAGACCCTGTACGAGATTGTATCTATACGCCACAGAGATCCCTGACGGATTGGTTATCTATACGCCACAGAGACCCTGTACGGATTGGTTATCATACGCCAAGAAACCCTGTATGGATTGTTATCCTATGCGCACAGAGATCCCTGTAGATTGGTTATCTATACCACAGAGACCCTGTACGGATTGGTTATCTATACACCACAGAGACCTGTCACGGATTGGTTATCTATACGCCACAGAGACCCTATACGGATTGGTTATCTATACGCCACAGAGACCCTAGTACAGGATTGTTTATCTATCGCCACAGAGACCCCTGTACGGTTTAGGTTTTTATAGCTACAGAGCCCTGAGATTGGTTATCTATACCCGAGGAACCTCACGTCAAGATTGTTATCTTAGAACAGAGATCCTTACGGATTGGTTATCTATCGTCCACGAGACTCACTATTTCGGATTGGTTATCTGATACGCCACAGAGACTTCCCATGTACAATGGAGTTGGTTATCTATACCCACAGAGACCCATGCGATTGGTTATCTATCATGCAGAGACTCTGTCGGATTGTTATCTCATGCGGCCACATGAGACCCATGAGGATTGGTTATCTCTACAAGACCCCTGTACAGGATTGTTATCTATGCACAGGACCATATCGATTGTTATCTATAGCTCACAGAGACTCTCTTCAGGATTGTTATCAAACGCCATCAGAACTCTAAGTCACAGGATTGGTTATCTATACCCAAGAATCTGTACGTTATTGTATCTATCGACAGAGCCCTACGGATTGATGTTATCTATAGCCACAGAGACCCTGTACAGGATTGTTATCTATCCACATCAGAGACCCTATGACAGGTTGTTATCTATCCCCATGAGACCTGTACTGAGAGAACTATACCCACAGGACTCGTACGGATTGGTTATCTATACGCTCACAGAGACCCTGTACGGATTGGTTATCTATACGCACAGAGACCCTGTACGGATTGGTTATCTATACGCCACAGAGACCCTTACGGATTGTTTCTATACCCACAGAGACCCTGTACGGATTGGTTATCTATACCACAGAGACCCTGTACGGATTGTTATCTATCCCACAGAGACCCCTGTACAGATTGGTTATCTATACGCCACAGAGACCCTGACGGATTGGTTATCTATACGCCACAGAGACCCTGTACGGATTGGTTATCTTACCCACAGAGACCCTGTACGGATTGGTTATCTATACGCCACAGAGACCCCTGTACGGATTGGTTATCTATACGCCACAGAGATCCCTGTACGGATTGGTTATCTATACGCCACAGAGACCCTGTACGGATTGTTTCTATACGCACAGAGACCCTGTGACGGATTGGTTATCTATACGCCACAGAGACCCCTTTACGGATTGGTTATCTATACGCCACAGAGACCCCTGTACGGATTGGTTATCTATAGCCACAGAGACCCTGACGGATTGGTTATCTATACGCCACAGAGACCCTGTACGGATTGGTTATCTATACCCACAGAGACCCTGTACGGATTGGTTATCTATACGCCACAGAGATCCCTGTACGGATTGGTTATCTATACGCCACAGAGACCCTGTACGGATTGGTTATCTATACCTACAGAGACCCTGTACGGATTGGTTATCTATACCCACAGAGACCCTGTACGGATTGGTTATCTATACACCACAGAGACCCCTGTACGGATTGTTTATCTATACGCCACAGAGACCCTGTACGGATTGGTTATCTATACGCCACAGAGACCTGTCGGATTGGTTATCTATACGCCACAGAGACCCCTGTACGGATTGTTATCTATACCCACAGAGACCCTGTACGGATTGGTTATCTATACGCCACAGAGACCCTGTCACGGATTGTTTCTATACGCCACAGAGACCCTGTAGGATTGGTTATCTATACGCCACAGAGACCCTGTACGGATTGTTTATCTATACGCACAGAGACCCTGTACGGATTGGTTATCTATACGCCACAGAGACCCTGTATCGATTGTTATCTATACCACAGAGACCCTGTACGGATTGGTTATCTATCGCACAGAGACCCTGTACGGATTGGTTATCTATACGCCACAGAGACCCCTGTACGGATTGCTTCTCTATCGCCACAGAGACCCGTACGGATTGGTTATCTATACGCCACAGAGACCCTGTACGGATTGGTTATCTATACGCCACAGAGACCCCTGTACGGATTGGTTATCTATACGCCACAGAGACCCTGTACGATTGGTTATCTATACGCCACAGAGACCCCAGTGCGATTGGTTATCTATACGCCACAGAGACCCTGTACGGATTGGTTATCTATACCCACAGAGACCCTGTACGGATTGGTTATCTATACGCCACAGAGACCCTATACGGATTGGTTATCTATACGCCACAGAGACCCTGTCACGGATTGGTTATCTATACGCCACAGAGACCCTGTCAGATTGGTTATCTATACACCACAGAGACCCTGTGGATTGTTTCTCTATCACCACAGAGACCCAGTACGGATTGTTTATCTATACGCACAGAGACCCTGTACGGATTGGTTATCTATCAGCAGAGACCCCAGTACGGATTGGTTATCTATACGCCACAGAGACCCTGTACGGATTGTTTATCTATCCCACAGAGACCCCATGGATTGTTTATCTATACGCCACAGAGACCCTGTACGGATTGGTTATCTATACCCACAGAGATCCTGTACGGATTGGTTATCTATACGCCACAGAGACCCTGTCAGATTGGTTATCTATACCCACAGAGACCCCATGACGGATTGGTTATCTATACGCCACAGAGATCCCTGTACGGATTGGTTATCTATACGCCACAGAGACCCCTGTACGGATTGTTATCTATACGCCACAGAGACCCATACGGATTGTTTATCTATACGCCACAGAGACCCTGTACGGATTGGTTATCTATCGCCACAGAGATCCCTGTCGGATTGGTTATCTATCGCCACAGAGATCCCTTGCAGATTGGTTATCTATACCCACAGAAACCCTGTACGGATTGTTTCTATACGCCACAGAGATCCCTGTACGGATTGGTTATCTATACTGCACAGAGACCCTGTACGGATTGGTTATCTATACACCACAGAGATCCCTGTACGGATTGGTTATCTATACGCCACAGAGACCCTGCAGGATTGGTTATCTATACGCCACAGAGACCCTATCGGATTGTTTATCTATACGCCACAGAGACCCTGACGGTTTGTTATCTATACGCCACAGAGACCCTGAAAGGATTGGTTATCTATACGCCACAGAGAACCCTGTACGGATTGGTTATCTATACGCCACAGAGATCCCTGTACGGATTGGTTATCTATACGCCACAGAGACCCTGTCGGATTGGTTATCTATAAGCCACAGAGACCCCAGTACGGATTGGTTATCTATACGCCACAGAGATCCCTGTACGGATTGGTTATCTATACGCCACAGAGACCCTGTACGGATTGGTTATCTATACGCACAGAGACCCTGTACGGATTGGTTATCTATACGCCACAGAGACCCTGTACGGATTGGTTATCTATACGCCACAGAGACCCCTGTACGGATTGGTTATCTATACGCCACAGAGACCTCTGTACGATTGGTTATCTATACGCCACAGAGACCCCAGTACGGATTGGTTATCTATACACCACAGAGACCTCTGTACGGATTGGTTATCTATACGCCACAGAGATCCCTGTACGGATTGGTTATCTATACGCCACAGAGACCCTGTGCGATTGGTTATCTATACGCCACAGAGACCCTGTACGGATTGGTTATCTATCGCCACAGAGACCCTTGCAGTTGGTTATCTATCGCCACAGTGACCCTGTAGGATTGGTTATCTATACGCACAGAGACCCCTGTACGGATTGGTTATCTATACGCCACAGAGATCCCTGTACGGATTGGTTATCTATACGCCACAGAGACCCTGCGGATTGGTTATCTATCGCCACAGAGACCCTGTCGGATTGGTTATCTATACCCACAGAGACCCTGTCGGATTGTTTATCTATACGCCACAGAGACCCCTGTACAGATTGGTTATCTATACGCCACAGAGACCCCTGTACGGATTGGTTATCTATACGCACAGAGACCCTGTACGGATTGGTTATCTATACGCCACAGAGACCCCTGTACGGATTGTTTATCTATACGCCACAGAGACCCTGTACGGATTGGTTATCTATCGCCACAGAGACCCCTGTACGGATTGGTTATCTATACGCCACAGAGACCCTGTGCGGATTGGTTATCTAGCCACAGAGACCCTGTACGGATTGGTTATCTATACGCCACAGAGACCCTGTACGATTGGTTATCTATACGCCACAGAGATCCCTGTACGGATTGGTTATCTATACGCCACAGAGACCCTGTGGTTTGGTTATCTATACGCCACAGAGATCCCTGTACGGATTGGTTATCTATACGCCACAGAGACCCTGCACGATTGGTTATCTATCGCCACAGAGACCCTGTCAGGATTGTTCTCTATACGCCACAGAGACCCTGTACGGATTGGTTATCTATCGCCACAGAGACCCTGTACGGATTGGTTATCTATACGCCACAGAGACCCCTGTCGGATTGGTTATCTATACCACAGAGACCCTGTACGATTGTTATCTATACGCCACAGAGACCCTGTCAGGATTGGTTATCTATACGCCACAGAGACCCTGTACAGATTGTTTATCTATCGTCAAGAGACCCTGCGGATTGTTTTCTATACGCCACAGAGACCCCTGTACGGATTGGTTATCTTTACGCCACAGAGACCCCTGCAGGATTGTTTCTATACGCCTACAGAGACCCCTGTTCGGATTGTTTCTCTATACGCCACAGAGACCCCTGTACGGATTGTTTATCTATACGCCACAGAGACCCTGTACGGATTGGTTGTCTATACGCACAGAGACCCTGTACGGATTGTTTCTCTATAGCCACAGAGACCCTGTACGGATTGGTTATCTTTACGCCACAGAGACCCCTGTACGGATTGTTTCTCTATACGCCACAGAGACCCTGTATGGATTGTTTCTCTATACGCACAGAGACCCTGTACAGGATTGGTTATCTATACGCCACGAGATCCCTGTCGGATTGGTTATCTATACGCCACAGAGACCCTGTACGGATTGGTTATCTATACCACAGAGACCCTGTACGGATTGTTATCTATAGCCACAGAGACCCTGTCGGATTGGTTATCTATACGCCACAGAGACCCCTGATGGATTGTTTCTATACGCCACAGAGACCCTGTAGGATTGGTTATCTATACGCCACAGAGACCCTGTACGGATTGTTATCTATACGCCACAGAGACCCTGTAGGATTGGTTATCTATACGCCACAGAGACCCTGTACGGTTTGGTTATCTATACGCACAGAGACCCTGTACGGATTGGTTATCTATACGCCACAGAGAACCCTGTACGGATTGGTTATCTATACGCCACAGAGATCCCTGTACGGATTGGTTATCTATACGCCACAGAGACCCTGTAGCGATTGGTTATCTATACGCCACAGAGACCCTGTGCGGATTGGTTATCTATACGCCACAGAGATCCCTGTACGGATTGGTTATCTATACGCCACAGAGACCCTGTACGGATTGGTTATCTATCGCCACAGAGACCCTGTACGGTTTGGTTATCTATACGCCACAGAGACCCTGTACGGATTGGTTATCTATACCACAGAGACCCTGTACGAGTTGGTTATCTATACGCCACAGAGACCCTGTCAGGATTGTTTCTATACGCACAGAGACCCTGTCGGATTGGTTATCTATACGCCACAGAGAACCCTGTACGGATTGGTTATCTATACGCCACAGAGAACCCTGTACGGATTGGTTATCTATACGCCACAGAGATCCCTGTACGGATTGGTTATCTATACGCCACAGAGACCCTGTACGGATTGTTTCTATACGCCACAGAGACCCTGTACGGATTGTTTCTCATACGCCACAGAGACCCCTGTACGGATTGGTTATCTATACGCCACAGAGATCCCTGTACGGATTGGTTATCTATACGCCACAGAGACCCTAGTACGGATTGGTTATCTATACGCCACAGAGACCCCTGTATGGATTGGTTATCTATACGCCACAGAGACCCCTGTACGGATTGGTTATCTATACGCCACAGAGACCCCTGTTCGGATTGTTTATCTATACGCCACAGAGACCCCTGTACGGATTGTTTATCTATACTCCACAGAGACCCCTGTACGGATTGTTTATCTATACGCCACAGAGAACCCTGTACGGATTGGTTATCTATACGCCACAGAGATCCCTGTACGGATTGGTTATCTATACGCCACAGAGACCCCTGTACGGATTGGTTATCTATACCCCACAGAGACCCCAGTACGGATTGGTTATCTATACGCCACAGAGACCCTGTAGGATTGGTTATCTATACGCCACAGAGACCCCTGTACGGATTGTTTATCTATACGCCACAGAGACCCAGTACGGATTGTTTATCTATACGCCACAGAGACCCTGACGGATTGGTTATCTATACGCCACAGAGATCCCTGTACGGATTGGTTATCTATACGCCACAGAGATCCCTGTACGGATTGGTTATCTATACGCCACAGAAACCCTGTACGGATTGTTTCTCATACGCACAGAGATCCTGTCAGGATTGGTTATCTATACGCCACAGAGACCCTGTACGGATTGTTATCTATACCAGAGATCCCTGTACGGTTGGTTATCTATACGCCACAGAGACCCTGTAGGATTGTATCTATACGCCACAGAGAACCCTGTACGGATTGTTTATCTATACGCCACAGAGACCCCTGTACGGTTGGTTATCTATCACCACAGAGACCCTGTAGGATTGGTTATCTATACGCCACAGAGATCCCTGTACGGATTGGTTATCTATACGCCACAGAGACCCTGACGGATTGGTTATCTATACGCCACAGAGCCCTGTACGGATTGGTTATCTATCGCCACAGAGACCCCATGTACGGATTGGTTATCTATCGCCACAGAGACCCTGACGGATTGGTTATCTATACGCCACAGAGACCCTGTACGATTGGTTATCTATCGCCACAGAGACCCCTGTACGGATTGGTTATCTATACGCCACAGAGACCCTGTACGGATTGGTTATCTATAGCCACAGAGACCCGTGACGGATTGGTTATCTATACACCACAGAGACCCTGTACGGATTGGTTATCTATACGCCACAGAGACCCCAGTACGGATTGGTTATCTATACACCACAGAGACCTCTGTACGGATTGGTTATCTATACGCCACAGAGAACCCTGTACGGATTGGTTATCTATACGCCACAGAGATCCCTGTACGGATTGGTTATCTATACGCCACAGAGACCCTGTATCGGATTGGTTATCTATACGCCACAGAGACCCTATCGATTGGTTATCTATCCACAGTGACCCTGTACGGATTGGTTATCTATACGCCACAGAGACCCTAGTGGATTGGTTATCTATCGCCACAGAGACCCCTGTACGGATTGGTTATCTATACGCCACAGAGACCCTGTACGGATTGGTTTATCTATACGCCACAGAGACCCCTGTACGGATTGGTTATCTATACACCACAGAGACCCCTGTACGGATTGTTTATCTATACGCCACAGAGACCCTGTACAGATTGGTTATCTATTCGCCACAGAGACCCTTACGGATTGGTTATCTATACGCCACAGAGACCCTGTACGGATTGGTTATCTATACGCCACAGAGACCCCTGTACGGATTGTTTATCTATACGCCACAGAGACCCTGTACGGATTGGTTATCTATACGCACAGAGACCCCTGTGCGGATTGGTTATCTATCGCCACAGGACCCTGTACGGATTGGTTATCTATACGCCACAGAGACCCTGTACGATTGGTTATCTACTCTATACCCACAGATGACCCCTGTACGGATTGGTTATCTATACGCCACAGAGATCCCTGTACGGATTGGTTATCTATACGCCACAGAGACCCTGTCTGAGTTTGTTATCTATACGCCACAGAGACCCTGTACGATTGGTTATCTATCGCCACAGAGACCCTGTGCGATTGGTTATCTATACGCCACAGAGACCCCTGTACGGATTGTTTCTCTATACGCCACAGAGATCCCTGTACGGATTGGTTATCTATACGCCACAGAGACCCTGACGGATTGGTTATCTATACGCCACAGAGACCCTGTACGGATTGGTTATCTATACGCCACAGAGACCCCTGTACGGATTGTTTATCTATACGCCACAGAGATCCCTGTACGGATTGGTTATCTATACGCCACAGAGACCCTTCGGATTGTTTATCTATACGCCATAGAGACCCTGTACGGATTGTTCTCTATCGCCACAGAGACCCTGTACGGATTGGTTATCTTTACGCCACAGAGACCCCTGTACGGATTGTTTCTCTATACGCCACAGAGACCCTACGGATTGTTTCTCTATACGCCACAGAGACCCTGTGCGGATTGTTTATCTATACGCCACAGAGACCCCTGTACGGATTGGTTGTCTATACGCCACAGAGACCCCTGTACGGATTGTTTCTCTATATGCCACAGAGACCCTGTACGGATTGGTTATCTTTACGCCAAGAGACCCTGTAGATTGTTTCTCTATACGCCACAGAGACCCCTGTAAGGATTGTTTCTCTATACGCCACAGAGACCCCTGTACGGATTTGTTATCTATACGCCACAGAGATCCCTGTACGGATTGGTTTCTATACGCCACAGAGATCCCTGTACGGATTGGTTATCTATACGCCACAGAGACCCTGTACGATTGGTTATCTATAGCCACAGAGACCCTGTCGGATTGGTTATCTATACGCCACAGAGACCCCTGTCGGATTGGTTTCTATAGCCACAGAGACCCTGTACGGATTGGTTATCTATACGCCACAGAGACCCTGTCAGATTGGTTATCTATACGCCACAGAGACCCTGTCACGGATTGGTTATCTATACGCCACAGAGACCCTGTACTGTTTGGTTATCTATACGCCACAGAGACCCTGCAGGATTGGTTATCTATACGCCACAGAGACCCTGTCAGGATTGGTTATCTATACGCACAGAGACCCTGTACGGATTGGTTATCTATACGCCACAGAGACCCTGTACAGATTGGTTATCTATACGCCACAGAGACCCTGCAGTTGGTTATCTATACGCCACAGAGACCCCTGTACGGATTGGTTATCTATCGCCACAGAGACCCTGTCGGATTGGTTATCTATACGCCACAGAGACCCTGTACGGTTTGGTTATCTATACTGCACAGAGACCCTGTACGGATTGGTTATCTATCGCCACAGAGACCCCTGTACGGATTGGTTATCTATACGCCACAGAGACCCTGTCGGATTGTTTTCTATACGCCACAGAGAACCCTGTACGGATTGGTTATCTATACGCCACAGAGAACCCTGTACGGATTGGTTATCTATACGCCACAGAGATCCCTGTACGGATTGGTTATCTATACGCCACAGAGACCCTGTACGGATTGGTTATCTATACGCCACAGAGACCCCTGTACGGATTGTTTCTCTATACGCCACAGAGACCCTGTCGGATTGTTTCTCTATACGCCACAGAGACCCTGTACGATTGGTTATCTATACGCCACAGAGACCCTGTCGGATTGGTTATCTATACGCCACAGAGACCCATGTACGGATTGGTTATCTATACGCCACAGAGACCCCTGTATGGATTGGTTATCTATACGCCACAGAGACCCTGTACGGATTGGTTATCTATACCACAGAGACCCTGTACGGATTGTTTATCTATACGCCACAGAGACCCTGTACGGATTGTTTATCTATACTCCACAGAGACCCTGACGGATTGGTTTATCTATACGCCACAGAGACCCTGTACGTTGGTTATCTATACGCCACAGAGACCCTGTACGGATTGGTTATCTATCGCCACAGAGACCCTGTACGGATTGGTTATCTATACGCCACAGAGACCCCTATACGGATTGGTTATCTATACGCCACAGAGATCCCTGTACGGATTGGTTATCTATACGCCACAGAGACCCTGTACGGATTGGTTATCTATACGCCACAGAGACCCCTGTACGGATTGGTTATCTATACGCCACAGAGACCCTGTACGGTTTGTTTCTCTATCGCCACAGAGACCCTGTACGGATTGGTTATCTATCGCCACAGAGACCCCTGTACGGATTGGTTATCTATACGCCACAGAGACCCCTGTACGGATTGTTTATCTATACGCCACAGAGACCCTGTACGGATTGTTTATCTATACGCACAGAGACCCTGTACGGATTGTTTCTCTATACGCCACAGAGACCCCTGTATGGATTGTTTTCTATACTCCACAGAGACCCTGTACGGATTGTTTCTCTATCTCCACAGAGACCCTGTCAGGATTGTTTCTCTATACGCCACAGAGACCCTGTACGGATTGTTTATCTATACTCCACAGAGACCCTGTACGGATTGTTTATCTATACGCACAGAGACCCCAGTACGGATTGTTATCTATACGCTACAGAGACCCTGTATGGTTTGTTTCTCTATACCCACAGAGACCCTGTACGGATTGTTTTCTATACCCACAGAGACCCTGTACGGATTGGTTTTCTATACGCCACAGAGACCCTGTACGGATTGTTTATCTATACCCACAGAGCCCTGTACGATTGTTTATCTATACGCCACAGAGACCCCTAGTACGGATTGTTTCTATCGCACAGAGACCCTGTGGTTGTTTCTCTATCCACAGAGACCCCTGTACGGATTGGTTATCTATACGCCACAGAGACCCTGTACGGATTGTTTCTCTATACGCACAGAGACCCTGTACGGATTGTTATCTATACTCCACAGAGACCCTTACGGATTGGTTATCTATACTCCACAGAGACCCTGTACGGATTGTTTTCTATACGCCACAGACCCTGTACGGATTGCTTCTCTATACCCACAGAGACCCTGATCGGATTGGTTATCTATACGCCACAGAGACCCTGTACGGATTGTTATCTATACGCCACAGAGACCCCTGTACGGATTGGTTATCTATACTCCACAGAGACCCTGTACGGATTGGTTATCTATACGCCACAGAGACCCCAGTACGGATTGGTTAACTATACGCCACAGAGACCCCTGTACGGATTGCTTCTCTATACACCACAGAGACCCCTGTACAGATTGGTTATCTATACGCCACAGAGACCCCGTACGGATTGGTTATCTATAGCCACAGAGACCCCATGTACGGATTGGTTATCTATACGCCACAGAGCAGAGACCCTGTACGGATTGGTTATCTATACGCCACAGAGACCCTGACGGATTGGTTATCTATACGCCACAGAGAACCCTGTACGGATTGGTTATCTATACACCACAGAGACCCTGTCAGGTTGTTTCTCTATACGCCACAGAGACCCTGTACGGATTGGTTATCTATACGCCAAGAGAACCCTGTCAGTTGGTTATCTATACGCCACAGAGACCCCAGTACGGATTGGTTAACTATACGCCACAGAGACCCCTGTACGGATTGCTTCTCTATACGCCACAGAGACCCCTGTACAGATTGGTTATCTATACGCCACAGAGACCCCAGTACGGATTGGTTATCTATACGCCACAGAGACCCCAGTACGGATTGGTTATCTATACGCCACAGAGACCCCTGTACGGATTGGTTATCTATACGCCACAGAGACCCCCGTACGGATTGGTTATCTATACGCCACAGAGACCCCTGTACGGATTGGTTATCTATACCCACAGAGACCCCTGTACGGATTGTTTCTCTATACGCACAGAGACCCTATACGGATTGGTTATCTATACGCCACAGAGACCCCTATACGGATTGGTTATCTATACGCCACAGAGACCCTGTACGGATTGGTTATCTATACGCCACAGAGACCCCTGTACGGATTGGTTATCTATACACCACAGAGACCCTGTACGGATTGTTTCTCTATACCCACAGAGACCCAGTCGGATTGTTATCTATACGCCACAGAGACCCTTACGGATTGGTTATCTATACGCCACAGAGACCCAGTACGGATTGGTTATCTACTACGCCACAGAGACCCTGTACGATTGGTTATCTATACGCCACAGAGACCCTGTACGGATTGTTTATCTATACCACAGAGACCCAGTACGGATTGTTTATCTATAGCCACAGAGACCCTGCACGGATTGGTTATCTATACGCCACAGAGACCCTGCACGGATTGGTTATCTATACGCCACAGAGACCCTGTACGGATTGGTTATCTATACCCACAGAGACCCATCGGATTGGTTATCTATACGCCACAGAGACCCTGTCGATTGTTATCTATACGCCACAGAGACCCTGTACGGATTGTATATCTATACGCACAGAGATCCTGTACGGATTGGTTATCTATACGCCAGAGACCCTGTACGGATTGTTTATCTATACACCACAGAGACCCAGTACGGATTGTTTATCCCATACCCTACAGAGACCCCTGTACGGATTGGTTATCTATACCCCACAGAGATCCTGTACGGATTGTTATCTATACAGCAGAGATCCCTGTACAGATTGTTATCTATACGCCACAGAAACCCTGTACGGATTGTTTCTCTATACGCCACAGAGATCCTGTCGGATTGGTTATCTATACGCACAGAGACCCTGTACGATTGGTTATCTATACACCACAGAGATCCCTGTACGGATTGGTTATCTATCGCCACAGAGACCCCTGTACGGATTGGTTATCTATACGCCACAGAGACCCTGTGCGATTGTTTATCTATACGCCACAGAGATCCCTGTACGGTTTGGTTATCTATACGCCACAGAGACCCCTGTAAGGATTGGTTATCTATACGCCACAGAGACCCTGTCGGATTGGTTATCTATACGCCACAGAGACCCCTGTCGGATTGGTTATCTATACGCCACAGAGACCCTGCAGGATTGGTTATCTATACGCCACAGAGACCCTAGTACGGATTGGTTATCTATCGCCACAGAGACCCCTGTCGGATTGGTTATCTATACGCCACAGAGACCCTGTACAGGTTGGTTATCTATACGCCACAGAGACCCTGTCGGATTGGTTATCTATCGCCACAGAGACCCTGCCGATTGGTTATCTATACGCCACAGAGACCCCAGCGGATTGGTTATCTATACCCACAGAGACCCTGTACGATTGGTTATCTATACGCCACAGAGACCCCAGTACGGATTGGTTATCTATACACCACAGAGACCTCTGTACGGATTGGTTATCTATACGCCACAGAGACCCTGTACGGATTGGTTATCTATCACGCACAGAGACCCTTGCAGATTGGTTATCTATACCCCACAGAGACCTCTGTACGGATTGGTTATCTATACGCCACAGAGACCCCTGTACAGGATTGGTTATCTATACGCCACAGGACCCTGTACGGATTGGTTATCTATCGCCACAGAGACCCTGTACGGATTGGTTATCTATCGCCACAGAGACCCCTGTACGGATTGGTTATCTATACGCCACAGAGACCCTGTCGATTGGTTATCTATATCGCCACAGAGACCCTGTACGGATTGGTTATCTATACACCACAGAGACCCCTGTACGGATTGTTTATCTATACGCCACAGAGACCCTGTACAGATTGGTTATCTATACGCCACAGAGAACCCTGTACGGATTGGTTATCTATACGCCACAGAGATCCCTGTACGGATTGGTTATCTATACGCCACAGAGACCCTGTACGGATTGTTTATCTATCGCCACAGAGACCCTTGCAGGATTGGTTATCTATACGCCACAGAGACCCATGTACGGATTGGTTATCTATACGCCACAGGAGACCCTGTCGGATTGGTTATCTATCGCCACAGAGACCCTGTCAGGATTGGTTATCTATACGCCACAGAGACCCTGTCACGGATTGGTTATCTATCAGCCACAGAGACCCCTGTACGGATTGGTTATCTATACGCCACAGAGACCCTGTACGGTTTGGTTATCTATACGCCACAGAGACCCTGCTAGCCGGTTGGTTATCTATACGCCACAGAGACCCTGCAGTTGGTTATCTATACGCCACAGAGACCCTGCACGGATTGTTTCTCATACGCCACAGAGACCCTTGCAGATTGGTTATCTATACGCCACAGAGACCCTGACGGATTGGTTATCTATACGCCACAGAGACCCTGTACGGATTGGTTATCTATACGCCACAGAGACCCCTGTACGGATTGTTTATCTATACGCCACAGAGACCCCTGTCGATTGGTTATCTATCGCCACAGAGCCCTGTACGGATTGTTTATCTATACGCCATAGAGACCCCTGTGGATTGTTTCTCTATACGCCACAGAGACCCTGTACGGATTGGTTATCTTTACCACAGAGACCCTGCGGATTGTTTCTCTATCGCTACAGAGACCCTGTACGGATTGTTTCTCTATCGCCACAGAGACCCTGTACGGATTGTTTATCTATACGCCACAGAGACCCTGTACGGATTGGTTGTCTATACGCCACAGAGACCCTGTACGGATTGTTTCTCTATATGCCACGAGACCCTGTACGGATTGGTTATCTTTACGCCACAGAGACCACTGTACGGATTGTTTCTCTATACGCCACAGAGACCCTGTATGGATTGTTTCTCTATCGCCACAGAGACCCTGTACGGATTGGTTATCTATACGCCACAGAGATCCCTGTACGGATTGGTTATCTATACGCCACAGAGACCCCTGTACGGATTGGTTATCTATACGCCACAGAGACCCTGTCGGATTGGTTATCTATACGCCACAGAGACCCTGTCGGATTGGTTATCTATACGCCACAGAGATCCCTGTACGGATTGGTTATCTATACGCCACAGAGACCCTGTGCGGATTGGTTATCTATACGCCACAGAGACCCCTGTACGGATTGGTTATCTATACGCCACAGAGACCCTGTACGGATTGGTTATCTATACGCCACAGAGACCCCTGTACGGTTTGGTTATCTATACGCCACAGAGATCCCTGTACGGATTGGTTATCTATACGCCACAGAGACCCTGTACGGTTGGTTATCTATACGCATCAGAGACCCCTGTACGGATTGTTTCTCTATACGCACAGACCCTGTACGGATTGGTTATCTATACGCCACAGAGAACCCTGTACGGATTGTTTCTCTATACGCCACAGAGACCCCTGTACGGATTGGTTATCTATACGCTACAGAGACCCTGTACGGATTGGTTATCTATACTACAGAGACCCTGTATGGATTGGTTATCTATACGCCACAGAGACCCTGTAGCGGATTGGTTATCTATACGCCACAGAGACCCTTGCAGGATTGTTTATCTATACGCCACAGAGACCCTGTACGGATTGTTTATCTATACTCCACAGAGACCCTGTACGGATTGGTTATCTATACGCCACAGAGACCCCTGTACGGATTGGTTATCTATATGCCACAGAGACCCCTGTACGGATTGTTTCTCTATACGCCACAGAGAACCCTGTACGGATTGGTTATCTATACGCCACAGAGAACCCTGTACGGATTGGTTATCTATACGCCACAGAGAACCCTGTACGGATTGGTTATCTATACGCCACAGAGATCCCTGTACGGATTGGTTATCTATACGCCACAGAGACCCTGTACGGATTGTTTATCTATACCACAGAGACCCTGTGCGGATTGTTTATCTATACCCCACAGAGATCCCTGTACGGATTGGTTATCTATACGCCACAGAGACCCTTGCAGGATTGGTTATCTATATGCCACAGAGACCCTGTCAGGATTGGTTATCTATACGCCACAGAGATCCCTGTACGGATTGGTTATCTATACGCCACAGAGACCCTATACGGATTGGTTATCTATACGACAGAGACCCTTGCGGATTGGTTATCTATACGCCACAGAGATCCCTGTACGGATTGGTTATCTATACGCCACAGAGACCCTGTACGGATTGGTTATCTATCGCCACAGAGACCCTGTACGGTTTGTTTCTCTATACGCACAGAGACCCTGCAGGGATTGGTTATCTATACGCCACAGAGACCCTGTCGGATTGGTTATCTATACGCCACAGAGACCCTGTACGGATTGTTTATCTATAGCCACAGAGACCCTGTACAGATTGTTTATCTATACGCCACAGAGACCCTGTCGATTGTTTCTCTATACGCCACAGAGACCCCTGTATGGATTGTTTCTCTATACTCCACAGAGACCCCTGTACGGATTGTTTCTCTATACTCCACAGAGACCCCTGTACGGATTGTTTCTCTATACGCCACAGAGACCCCTGTAGGATTGTTTATATACTCACAGAGACCCTGTACGGATTGGTTATCTATACGCCACAGAGACCCCAGTACGGATTGGTTATCTATACCTCAGAGACCCTGTATGGTTTGTTTCTCTATACCACAGAGACCCTGTACGGATTGGTTATCTATACGCCACAGAGACCCTGTACGGATTGGTTATCTATACTGCCAAGAGACCCTGTACGGATTGTTTATCTATACGCCACAGACCCCTGTACGGATTGTTTATCTATACGCCCAGAGACCCCTGTACGGATTGTTTCTCTATACGCCACAGAGACCCCTGTACGGATTGTTTCTCTATACGCCACAGAGACCCTGATGGATTGGTTATCTATACGCCACAGAGACCCCTGTACGGATTGTTTCTCTATACGCCACAGAGAACCCTGTACGGATTGGTTATCTATACTCCACAGAGACCCTGTACGGATTGGTTATCTATACTCACAGAGACCCTGTACGGATTGTTTATCTATACGCACAGAGACCCTGTACGGATTGTTTCTCTATACGCCACAGAGACCCCTATACGGATTGGTTATCTATACGCCACAGAGACCCCTGTACGGATTGGTTATCTATACTCCACAGAGATCCCTGTACGGATTGGTTATCTATACGCCACAGAGACCCTGCACGGATTGGTTATCTATACGCCACAGAGACCCTGTACTGATTGGTTATCTATACGCACAGAGACCCTGTACGGATTGGTTATCTATACTCCACAGAGACCCCTGTACGGATTGGTTATCTATACGTCACAGAGACCCCTGTACGGATTGGTTATCTATACGCCACAGAGATCCCTGTACGGATTGGTTATCTATACGCCACAGAGACCCTGTACGGATTGGTTATCTATACGCACAGAGACCCTGTACGGATTGGTTATCTATACGCCACAGAGACCCTTTACGGATTGGTTATCTATACGCCACAGAGATCCCTGTACGGATTGGTTATCTATACGCCACAGAGACCCTGTACGGATTGGTTATCTATACGCCACAGAGACCCCTGTACGGATTGGTTATCTATACGCCACAGAGACCCCTGTACGGATTGGTTATCTATACGCCACAGAGAACCCTGTACGGATTGGTTATCTATACGCCACAGAGAACCCTGTACGGATTGGTTATCTATACGCCACAGAGATCCCTGTACGGATTGGTTATCTATACGCCACAGAGACCCTGTAGGATTGTTTATCTATACGCCACAGAGAACCCTGTACGGATTGTTTATCTATACGCCACAGAGACCCCGTACGGATTGGTTATCTATTAGTTTTTAGTTTAGTTTTAGTTGTCAGATCATCACGCCTGCACATCGAACCAATGAGTCCATAAGTGTTTCGATCTCCTTCTCAGTATGTCTCTCAGCATGTGGCGACTAACGACATTAGTTCTATATTGGTTTACTATTCTTCTTTGGCCTACAGTATAGTGTTTTTGTCTAGCCACACCATATTTGATATGGTATTCTGTCAGTCTGGTTAGTGTTGCAAGATTCCCCTCCATTATTTGAATTGTTTATACATTCTCTCTCTCTCTCTCTCTCTGTCTCTCTCTTCCTCTTTATCTCGTAGTATCAGTTATCTAGTCAGTATAATTCTGGCTTCATTGTAACCACAAGGATTACATGTTCATTCACTTGTTGTGTTGCCGGGGCCCAGAAAGAAACAAAGAATAGTACCACTGTGACCTACAAGGCATGTTGTAAAAGGGCGACTGATGTAGTACCTAGGGAAACTACCATAGTAAATAAAAAGTATCACATAAATCAGATGTGCTGACCTATTTGTAGACGCATAACTGGCACAACGGACAATCGCTCTTAGGCTCAGATCACATACAAGTCACACAGAGTGTGTTCCTTAGTAAATAAAAAGCGTTGCAGAATTCGGATGGTCGATATGGAGCGTCCGAAGAAGAAGATACATGTTCATTGTCCAATGGGATACAGAAATCTACAGAATGTTTACTGGTAACTTATAACAAACAGACAACCAGACTTTACAGTACCATCATCTAATCTAATAATTTAATTAATAATACAATAATAATTCCTCTCGTACCGTTATACGTTGCACAGGGCCTGCATGTAATTTCTCCATACCGCTCTATCCTGGGCAGCTCGCTCAATCTCCTACATGGAACTGAGACCGATATATCTTGCCTCTCTCAGCAATCTTCGTTTCAGGGTCTCATTAGGTCGTCCTCTCCTTCTTGAGCCCTTTGCATCCCACTTCAATGCCTGCTTTGATATTCATTGATCATTTCTCTTCAAGGTGTGTCCAACATATCTCCATCTTCTCTTTCTTATAACAGTTGTTACTAGTGAAACCAGACGTCTCTGATTTCATTACTTCTCATGAATTCGTTCCATTTTATATTTATTATTTTTCGTAGACATATATTTTCAAATGCATTCAACTTGCTTTCTACGAGTATATCTTTAGTCATATTCCAACTCTCGCTGGTATATGTTTAGGATTGATACAACATTTGAATTGAAAATTCGTAATTTAGTTTTTATACTATAATAGATACTTTAATTACCCGTAGCCTTTTCAGATCTTAACGTATAAAGTTACTTCACTTCACATTTCTATACATTAAAACCTTCGCTCATCTGATTCGATATACTGGCTAGAATGAATTGTTCAAGATGGCGCCAAGTCAGTATACTGCCCTTTTTTATTATACATTGCAATAGAAGGTCGTCTGGATGGCAAAATAATTACAGAGTGAAAGGGATAGTGTGTTCAGGAGGTAGAAGGGCCAACTACTATCCTCACATGTGAAACATCGTGTGTAGGATTGAACCCACAATCCGGTTGTGTCCGAGTCTATAGGAGAACGTTTGAGCATTGCGCTGATCCATCAAACAATACTACATCTACTGAGGTATAACGCAAAATGGTGCCAAATCTAATTTTGTCATAGATGAGACAAACTAAACTAACTCATTCTCAATTAGTTTAATTAAATATCCACCAAAATTATCTAACATGGGTAACTATCAAATGCATAGATTCCTAAACGTTTTCGCCCCCGCCCACTTTGCACGACATCAACTTTGTAACGCCCACCTCCCCATTATAACAGTTTGCCAACGCCTCCCCCGCCCCCATCCCACACATATATATGCATGCTCTATTTTCTCTTTGACATAGAAAGTTTATATGTACTTCTGTCATATATGGTTAATTTTCAAATGATTATGTAAATTAAAAGAAAATTGATGAAAAATGGATCGCGTAAGACGGGCATAAGATGAATTAAAATACAGAATTCAAATTTGAAATGATTATTCAAACGCAAAATCACGAAAAAAAATTTATTTTAAAATATATATGATTAATTTCTTCTTTAAGGAGCTACCGCCCCTAATCTCCTGAACGTCCCCAAATGTTTCTTAATCCACTATCGCCCCCTAGAAGGTTTCAGCGCCCACTGGGGGCGGTACCGCCCACTTTGGGAACCTATGATCTAATGTAAGTAAACGAGATCAAATAGCAAGTCTTAAATTGATTACTGCGTTAGCAGCACTAGACTGTCATATCGACTCCTGAGGTATCGATATCTAGCAATAAGATAGCACTTGATTTAATTTTACAATATACTGTCAGGAGTCTCTGTGGCGAAGAGATCAAATTGTTTTACTTGCTCCCTGAAGGTCGTTGATTCGATTCTAGATCGAGTCGGTCGGCTAACGAGATCATTTTTTCTTAAGATTCCTATACCTATTGTTAGTGTTCAAGATTTCGTGCTTTGTGGAAGTCACTCTGTTAATATCGTTCTTCTTCTTCTTCTTCTTTTCCAACGCTCAATATCGACCACTTGTTAACCACTCGTTGTGATTTGTATGTGATCTGAGTCTAAGAGCGATTGGGCCAGTTGTGCGCCTACAAGTAGGACAGCACAACCAATTTCTGCGACGCTTTTTATTTACTAGGGTAGCTTTACTAGACACCTACCTCAGTCGCCTTTTACGCCATGCCTTGTAGGAAGCAGTGTTACTATTCTTTGCTCCCCTGTGGGCCCCGGCAACACACGGAAGAAATAACGTTCAATTTCTGTAGACAAGGACTGAGCCATATGATGAAAATCTTTGTAATAAAGTCCCTCCACAAAATATATCAATCTTGAAATATACAACCACATTTCTATCAATGTCTTTGATTGTTTGTTTAATGAACTCAATCAAAAAGTGATGATGAGAAGGATTGCTATCATAACACAGCAACCTCCCCTCGGTTTTCTCCAGATCTGATCTGATCCGTTCTGACCACCTTAGATTTGTAAGTTTCCCTACAACGCCTATCATTTATGATCATTGACAATAATATATGTTTGAACCATGTTCTTCTGGTAATTTGTAACCAACCCGAACTAGTTATAGGGAAGTAGAGGGTTCATACAAAGTTAGCCACACTCCACCATAGGTTTAAGAAGTTGGGATAAGACTAAAAGCCAAAAATGAGAAGTAGCACATTGTTATATTAACTACTAACTGCACTGTTTTCATTTGAGATTATTGTAGAAGTAGTAATAGTAGTAGTAGTAATAGTAGTAGTAGTAGTAGTAATAATAGTAGTAGTAATAGTAGTAGTAGTAGTAGTAGTCGTAGTCTTCTTCTTTCTCGAATCCTGTATGCCTCACAGCGTCAGGTCAGGAAGAGATTTCTAAAACGGGCCCTAGTATGCGCTTCGTAGATAGTCTCTTTCGTCGCCTCTGTTATCTCTGAGGTCCATCTTTTGCGTGGCCGGCCTTTTGCTTTGTACCCATTGTATCGGAGCAGCATTGCTCTTTGGGTGCACTGTCTGATGGTAATCTGCTTACGTGACCGAACCATTTAATTTGTTGTTTCTTGATGAAGTCTAGTACTGATGTTGTACCCACTTTTTCCTGATGTCTTCATTTCTCAACCGGTCTCTTCTTGTTACACCCAGCATTCTGCGTAGACACTTCATCTCTGTTGTGACTAGTTTTCTTCTATCGTTTGTTGTCAGCGTCCAGGTTTGGCACTGGTAACATAATGTGGGAGAAAGATTGTGTTGAACATTGCTCTTTTTGTGTTCATGGTGACGTGTTTGCATCTTAAAATTGGCGCCATTTGCCTATCATTTGATTTGCTTTGTTGCATCTGTGTTGAATTTCATTAGTTATTCTTCCATTTGCTGAAAAAATGCTCCCCAGGTATGTGAAATCTTTTACTTGATTTAGTAGATGATTATCGATGGAGATGTTGGTAGTGTTTTCCTCTCTGGCGAATGTCATTACTTCTGTTTTGTCGATGTTAATTCTCATGTTGTATTCATTACATGCTAACTGGAGTCTGTTGATGTGTTGTTGTAGCTGTCATCGTAGTCGTAGTAGTAGTAATAAATCTACACAGAAGGAGCTCAAAATCAAAGAAAACTGGATAATGCTACAAATAAGAAAGACAAATTGTGATATTTTTGACATATAAAAAGACACGAAGGGCTGGAGAAGTCCATCATGGAAGAAGGCATACCGGCAAAGAGAAGAAGAGGAAGACCACGGAGAAGATGGATTCAGGATGTAACTAATGGTTTGAACATGACGGCTGCAGAGGCCTATGAGAGACAAATTCCGGAGGACTGTTGGGGTCGCAAAATTCTGCTCAGGACAAGCTATGATGATGATGAGCAGTAGTAGCAGTAGTGCTAGTACTTGTATTAGTAGCAATAGTAGTAGTAACAGTAACAGTAGTAGTATAATTATAGAAGTATCATTAATAGTAGTAGTAACAGTAGTAGTATAATTATAGAAGTATCATTAATAGTAGTAGTAACAGTAGTAGTATAATTATAGAAGTATCATTAATAGTAGTAGTAACAGTAGTAGTATAATTATAGAAGTATTATTAATAGTAGTAGTAACAGTAGTAGTATAATTATAGAAGTATTATTAATAGTAGTAGTAATAAAAGTAATAATATTCCCTAATATACTTGATGGTATGAAAAAAGGTTCCTTTACGTTTTTCTTATATCATATACGAGTTAAATTAATTAACATTCGCTACTAATCTTTCAAATTCCACAGTCTGTCGATAAAGTATCTGCTGAATGACTGTAACTATTTCATCTCTGCCTTTCTCGTTTTGTTAGGTCAATATTTCATTGGCAAAAGATATAGTTCTGCTCATAGGATTGTCTAAGTTGTGCATTTTATGTGCTCCCGATGACTAAGAAAGGCGACAGCGGAAATTCCTGAGACAATCCAAGCGTGCTGATCTGCAAAAGGACTGTCTATGAATCTGTTGGTCAAAGCTAGACAAATATCTGTTTACACAAGACAGAACACGAACAAGTCCAAGAAACATTGTTGTATGAATCTAAAATATCAATCGCTGTCGCTAGATTTTCTATATGTGTCTGAAAGCCCTCAGAGACGTCATATGCAAATACAGCAATGGTGAAACAGGTACCATTACTGGTGTTTCAAGGGTTCGGAAATGTAGGTATTCATCATAGAATGTCCAGGATAGAATGTCCAGGATAGAATGTCCAGGATAGAATGTCCAGGATAGAATGTCCAGGATAGAATGTCCAGGATAGAATGTCCAGGATAGGAGACGAGCAGACAACTTTCCATAAGTTTTCTGAATTCTCAATGAAGTTGGTTTGTATGAGGGGTATGGCTTTTGTATGTATGTTATCTACCAGTTGTGGCATTAGGGCACTGGGTAGGGCAGCAGAAGAAGTTATGGACATCCAAAGGAAATTTAGATAAGAGCTTAGGAAACAGAGTTAAATATTATGGCATAGCGTGGAGAAAGATAATAAAAAGGCGGCAGAAAGTCAGCAATGGAAGTCTCTTGTGGAAGTTTTCTATATATCAAACAGGGACACAGTGAAGATGTTGATAGATTCTGCATTCTTTATTTATATCAGTATATATATCAAACAGGGACACAGTGAGAATGTTGATAGATTCTGCATTCTTTATTGATATCAGTATATATATCCAACAGGGACACAATGAGGATGTTGATAGATTCTGCATTCTTTATTGATATCAGTATATATATCCAACAGGGACACAATGAGGATGTTGATAGATTCTGCATTCTTTATTGATATGAGTTATTCACTATATTTTGAAAAGAGGCCGCACTATCGATTTTTTGTTACGCAAATTGACCTGAGATTCCGTGTAATATTTTAAATGTTATAAAAATATGATAAGATGTAGTAAAGAAGACGTCAGATTGTTTTTCTACGGATTTCAAGAGCCTGTAACATTGATTTTGCTTCAGTGAAGAGGATTGTTCATCATGTTCTCCCAGCCTTTGATATCAAATCGAAACTCAGTATAATGAGGACATGTGTACTAGTTCGTTTTATTTATATTTCAATCAATCAATCAATCAATCATATTTACATGAAATAAGAGAACTGCTTTCAGATGAAAATCGATCAGAATATGATTTAGAGCTGCTGCTCATACACAAGTAATTAATTCTAATTTAAGAAAACAATTTGGATAACACTGTAACCACCCCTAAAGCTACATCGGGGACAAGCCAGAGCTATGGAAATCGTTAACTGCCGTGGAGATATTACTGTGAAGATAGAGATCGGTGTCCACAATGTTGTTCACCAAAGTTCATTGACGAAGTTACTATCAATCACTCGATTTGCATACACACAGATTAATATATAAAACATATATATATATATTTCATTGTTCATTTGAAGATGATCTTCAGTGCACACTGAACATGTTTATAATTGCTCCGATCTCCTCCCAAGCATGTATTTCAGTGTGTTTAGACTAGTAACTCATGTTCTCTGTAACTACTGGGGTTTATCTCGTGGTTTTCCCATCTTGCCGCACCTATCGATATATCCATATGCATAACTTGCGCAACCGAGATAGAGAATGCCCTTTACTTTCTTCGTTGAAATCTTCAGAGCATTTGCTTTCTCTTAGAGCGTTGATGATGTCGCTTTTGTCCATAGAAGACCTATTCTCGATCGTAGCATTGCCCGCCAGTGCATCCGCTCTCTCATTGCCTTTCACCTCAGAACGACCTGGCATAAAAAGGAAGGTAAATGTTTGGATTGTCGCATTTTGTATTAACTGCATCCACTGTCTTCGTACATAACCGGTCTTGATCTTCTGTATCACGCTCATAGAGTTACTGAGCATGCATGCATGGGCGAATGTTTGCGTCTGTAGCCACTCCATGTGATTTTGCCATAGTTATGCTGCTGGCAGTTGTCGCATATGCGCCACTTGCCTCTTTGATGACTTTTCTTTTAGTTCTAGCCGTAAAGGCTCATGCGCTCCATCTTTCTCCTATGTGTAGTCATTTATTAACTCTTCAACTTCTGTGTTGATTATTGTAGGCAGCGAATCACGACTTGGCTTGTTTACCGTGGTGACTACTACAAAGGATTGTCTGTGTTCAGTGGGTATTGGTATCCGCCACTGTTCTCCACGATCGATGTCCTAAATGGCACATACGCATTGTATATATATATATATATATATATATATATAAAACTTTGTCTTATATTATTAATCAACTGCAACATCTACACATACACAGTATGTCTAATACATATTGAAATGGCCATTACTTGAATCACCAATATGATTCAATTTCTTTGTGTTAAACAAAAAATCATTTACATACACATGTATTGAGTCTCTTGAGTTCTGTTTCTGAACTGAACAACGAACGGCCAAACATGCAGTCAAGGAATCAATGAATAAGTCGATGACTCTACTAACGGAGAAGCGTATGGAGAAGCGTATGGATGGATGGAATGGAATGTTACTGAGTAAACTAAAGTATTGATTTTTTGATAGTTCACCTTTAGAACTTGATGGCTGTCACCATTTTATGTACATCGTTTTCATCTCCTTGGAGACGTGAACTTCCGGTTAACACTAAAGTCCTGTCATTTCGTTTTATAATTATTCAAACACTTTTTACGGAGCTCACTACTACTGCTACTATCGTTAGTGATACTGCTGCTACTACTACTACTACTACTGCTACTGCTGCTATTGCCGCTACTACTGCTACTGTCGTTAATGATACTACTGCTACTACTACTACTACTGCTGTTACTGCTACTACTACTACCACTACCACTGCTACTACTACTACTACTACAACTATTAGTACTACTACTACTATTATATCGCTACTACTGTCTGCTACCGCTGCTTCTACTACTTCTACTACTACTACTACCACCACTACTACTACGATTATTGTTACTGGTACCGCTGCTTCTACTACTTCTACTACTACTACTATTTTTACTGGTACCACTGCTTCTACTACTTATAGGCCTATACCATAGCTAGTCTACTGAATTCGTTTGTACAATCTTCATTATTGTTTATTACGTGTTCAAGATATTTAAAATTAGTAACTCTGTCATCGTCTGAACTATTTATATCAATTTTGGGTTGACAAATTTAAGTTAACTTTGTCTGTGAACATAATCTTTGCTTTCTTTTATTGTTAAATAATTTGTTGATCTACACTGTGCTTTTAAAAAAATCAAAATTAGCTGTTAAATCCCTTGACACTATTTAAAAAGAGAATTGTATCATCTGCATAATCGATAATTTCTTTCTCAGAGTACGCCACACATCTCTCCATTTTCTCTTTCTTAAAATAGTTGTAACTAATGGTTGAACAAGATTCCATCACCTATCTTGAATTCATCCCACTTTATATTAATTATTTTTTCCCAGGCATCAGTTTTGAAATGCACTCTACATAATTTCTTTATCTTTCGTTATTTACAAGATCTCGCTGGTATATGGTAGGATTAAGACAACATACGGATTGAAAATTCGTAATTCAGTTTTAAGACTATATAACTTGAAGTTTCATATTGTATTTAAGATTTTAAAAGCTGATATTGTTTTGAGGATTTTTAGAATACTTTCTTTTCTGGTATATCATGTGCAGTCACAATTGCTAGCCAAATCGTCCGTTTGTTGCCGGGGCCAGCAAAGAGCAAAGAATAGTAATACTGCGATCTACAGGGCATGTCGTAAGAGGCGACTGATGTAGGGGCCTAAGGAAGCTACCCTAGTAAATAAAAAGTATCACAGAAATCGAATGTGCTGGCCTATTTGTAGGCGCCTAACTGGCACACCGTACAAGCGTCGTTAGGCTCAGATCACATACAAATCACAAAGAGTGGTTAACAAGTGGTCGATATGGAGCGTGCGAAGATGAAGATACCCAAAAGACGTCAACAGTTCTGTTATTTTTATCATTTTGTATTATCATCACGTTGTTGTATTACTATTATATTACATTTGTTGAAACTATTAACTATATCATTTTATCATCACGTTGTTGTATTACTATTATATTACATTTGTTGAAACTATTAACTATATAATTTTATCATCACGTTGTTGTATTACTATTATATTACATTTGTTGAAACTATTAACTATATAATTTTATCATCACGTTGTTGTATTACTATTATATTACATTTGTTGAAACTATTAACTATATAATTTTATCATCACGTTGTTGTATTACTATTATATTACATTTTCTGAAACTATTAACTATATAATTTTATCATCACGTTGTTGTATTACTATTATATTACATTTGCTGAAACTATTCACTCTACAATTTTCCAGCGCAGTGTTAATTGCATGATTTATTGTATAGCATGCTATAATTTACCAATACTAATTTCCGTCGTTTGCATGTCGGCAACATTAGTAAGCGTAGAAACGTTAAATGATGCATGCGAATGACGTGTAATACAATACAATGATTGACACATACGTTACATGTCACAGAGAGATTAGTGTGTTGGGCGCCAGGCGTTGTATTTTAGAACATATTTTAAAAATTGAACATAAATAACAAACACATTGGTTGCCAAATTGAATAAATCTGAATGAAAAAGTAATGAAATATTTAAATTTATTTGGTCTTGCTTCTGCCATTATTGCCAGGTTTTAATATAGGAGTGTCTATATTAGATATGTGAGCATCTGTAGTATAAACGGTAGTGAGCTCGATCAAAATCCAAGCGTACATGGTTCAAACTCCACGGCGGGCAAGGTTGGAAGCAAATTAGTTCCCTTGGATTTTTACGAACGATGAAAATAGACCTCACCGTTCAGAAAGCAATGGCAAACTACTGAACGTATAAGTGGTGCCTAAAAAATCGACGAATCGTTTACAGTTGTTGATGGCTAAGTCCTGTAAAGGATATGTCACGACTTTCATTCTAGATAAGAATTTATGTCTATGTGCTTTACTGGTGTCTCTACTGTAGTTTTGTTTCTCTTCTTCTTCTTCTTCTTCTTCTTCTTCTTCGAACGCTCCATACCGACCACTTGTTAAACCACTCTTTGTGATTTGTATGTGATCTGAGCATAAGAGCAAGTATACTTTGTGCCAGTTATGCGCCTACAAGTAGGCCAGCACCTTCGATTTCTGCGACGCTTTTTATTTACTATTGTAGCTTAACTAGGCCCCTAACTTATTCGTCTTGTAGGTCGCAGTGTTAATATTCTTTGCTCCCCTTGCGAACTCCGGCATCACCAGTGCGTACTGTAGTGAAACATATGACTCTCATGATGCAGATATGCATGTCTAGTACCTCTGCTATAATACGTGGTGTAAGATATTCTATATTATAACCAGACAAGCAGGAATAGAGGAAGAAAATATTTCAGAACTTTTATTTGTAGATGACCAAGTACTGATTGCAGAAAACAAAGAATCTCTACAGAACCATTTGAGCTTAGTTAACATCAAGGGTGAGGAGTACAACATGAAAATAAATATAATAAAGAGAGAGGCAATGGCAATAAGTAGACAACCAGAAAACCTTACAATAAAACTCCAGAACGTAGAAATAAAATAAACAATTGAGGCTAAATACGTAGGAGCAATTTTCACAGCAGATGGAAGTATCGATAACTAAATCACCAATCGTTGCACAAAAGCTAACCAAGTACTGGGACAGTTAACACCACTGTTGTCACATAAAGAGATGCCGCTAAAAACTAAAGCAAATCTCATAAGAACGATTTTCTAGTCAACACTATGTTACTAGTGTCAAACATGGCCAATAACAGCAGCTAATGAGCGGAAAATCATAACGACAGAGATGAGATGTCTTAGAAGAGCTGCAGGTGTGAAAATAAGAGACAAAATTAGAAATTAAGAAATCAGAAGAAGACTGGATGTGAAACCAGGCATGCCATTCATAAAAGAACAACAGATTAAATGGTTTGGACACCTGACAAGAATGCCCTGGTATCGCCTATCACAGAGAGCCACACAGAAAAGTATAATGAGTACAAAGCAAGAGGAAGACCACGCAAAAGATGGAGCGACGGCATCAAGAACAACCTTACGAACAGGAATATCAGCTTACAAAGTGCCTTAAAACAAGCACACACTACGCCCGCCCCCCATCCCCAACATTTCTATAAAGAAGTAAATGGTGGGAGGAAAGAAGAAGATATCCAGACAATATACCAACAAAAGAAATCGAAGCAAAAGGAGAATTTAGTGTAGACGTTTCAACAAAATTATTGAATGATATCTCCAACACCTGATACATATCCAAAGATTTACTACAACGCATTTCTATAGCACTACCAAAAAAAGTACTAAGGATAGAATGAGAATAAAAAAATTTAAGAACTCCATGGGGAGCGCCGGAGCCAATGAATATGATCAATAAATAAACAGTGAACAAGTATTATGGGATTCAGAAAACATAAATTACTAAACACAAGATTCGAACCACAAACCCTTCATTTCTTACGGCACACATTACGTAGCTCTAGAGAAAAATTATCGTTTCCAAGAACACAGCTTATTTCTTATGGCACACATTGCATAGACCTAGATAAAAATGATCGTTTCCAAGAACACAGCTTATTGTGAATAACATTTGAAGTTGGATAGACAAACGGATAAGAATATGGAACAGAATTTGTAGAAGCTGGTAAGCAAAATTATTTTGTTGGTTAAGTCTCTCATGAATTAGAAGAGTAAATTTCACATGAAGTAGAGGGCGTAAGGGACATTTGAAATAGAAGCTAGATGGGCATGAATTAGTATATGGAGGGGCACATCAATTGTGAGGGGAAGTTGTACATTAAGCAGAAGTTGTAGGGGCATTTGAAATAGAAACTGTCGGGGAAAATGAGTTAGAATGAGAGAAAATGAGTTAGTAACACATGGATTAATTGAAGAGTTGGACATAACATAGATGGTGTGAGGAGATTTGAAATATATATAGGAGAATCATATGTAGTAGGAGGTTTAGTATTACACAAAATTAACTTTACAGACGAAGACTCAACTATATCGAGCCTATACACTTAGTTCTTTACTATAGGGCTCAGAAACATGGATAGTCTCCTACTCAAGGCACGAGAAGAGAATTAACATCTTTCACCTTCGATGTTTCCCCCGAAAGATTATGAACATCAGGTGGCACGACAAGATAACTAAGTCTGAAGTACTGCAACATAGAAACTTGCATTAAATCATGACATGCTTAGGAGTAGAAGACTAAGATGGCTAGTGCATGTGCAAAAAATGGACAATTGCCGCATATCTAAAGAAATGTTGTTCTGTGAACTTGATGGCTAGTGCATGTGAGAAGAATGGACAATTGCCGCATATCTAAAGAAATGTTGTTTTGTAAAGTTGATGGCTAGTGCATGTGAGAAGAATGGACAATTGCCGCATATCTAAAGAAATGTTGTTTTGTAAACTTGATGGCTAGTGTATGTGAGAAGAATGGACAATTGCCGCATATCTAAAGAAATGTTGTTTTGTAAACTTGATGGCTAGTGTATGTGAGAAGAATGGACAATTGCCGCATATCTAAAGAAATGTTGTTTTGTAAACTTGATGGCTAGTGCATGTGAGAAGAATGGACAATTGCCGCATATCCAAATAAATGTTGTTTTGTAAACTTGATGGCTAGTGTATGTGAGAAGAATGAACAATTGCCGCATATCTAAAGAAATGTTGTTTTGTAAACTTTCGGAGGGGAGGAGGCACCAGGGCAAACCACTGCTCAGATATAAGGATGTCTGCAAGGCCTCAATGAAGAACTTTTCTATCGGTCCCAGCAAATGGGAAAAACTAGCTGACGATCGAGTTATATGAAAACAACATTACACACAGGTGCGGAATCTTTTGAAGAGAGACTTAGGGATGAACTGAAAGAGAAGAGAGACAAGCGAAAACTCAGAAGCTGTCACAGTAAAACATTTACTAGTTGACCGTTTGTAAAGACAACGGCCATACAGTATTACATATAAAGAACGTTTACATTGTGCACTTGCAGTAAAGTGAGAAAGATATGAGTATAAACGAGCATGGGAAATTACATACACATGCTGTCTGTGGATATATAGTCACTCATACCTGTTTGAATCCCCTGTACATGATCTGCAGCTCTTTCTTCGAGAACTTTGTGTTCTTGCAGAGTGTGTCAAGCCCTTCTGGCTTGTATCGCACCACTTGCATCTCCACGTCATCGATGTCATTGTCTGATGAGGAAAACAAGATCGAAATATTACAAAGAGAAAATAGGCATATGGTTTACGTTTAGACGATTAGTTTCTTCAAAGCACCGACGGCATTTCTCTGTAGCAGAGATTGATTACCTACTATCCATCACTTAAAGGGGGCTTTAAAGTCAAAGGATTAACTTCATTGCACCGGGCTTTACCCCATATGGCTCGGTACCTCTCTGCAGACACGGTAGGCCACCTTCCGAGAGTATAGCACAAAGCCCGAACTCCGTAGCTCCGGCAACAATCCTAGGGGGTCTTTGAAACGAAAATCCACTCGTAAACAGAACGGTTCGGTTCGGATTCAAACCTGCGACTTTGATTCGCAAGACAAAGGTCTAAGCGCTTAGCCTCAGAGACCCACTTCACTATTTGGGTACAATGTACAAGGAAATATTGTGATGACTGCAGGACACTTAGTGGACAAAACACAAATGGACTTACTAAATATGCATGAATAACGACAGGGACATCTCTGAAGCGACATCACTGAATTAGAGGCAGACGGTCAAGTACTATGTCTCTTTCAGCATATGACGAAAGAATAAATACTTACAGTTTCACTACCTTACAAACTAGAAATACGAGTTATCACACCTTATATGTAGCTGTACCGATTGTTACTATTCATGAAGTGAAATTAATGAATCTAGTCGAATGTTCGCATTCTTGTGTTGATGGTCAAGCAAGATTCATGAAGTGAAATTAATGAATCTAGTCGAATGTTCGCATTCTTGTGTTGATGGTCAAGCAAGATTCATGAAGTGAAATTAATGAATCTAGTCGAATGTTCGCATTCTTGTGTTGATGGTCAAGCAAGATTCATGAAGTGAAATTAATGAATCAAGTCGAATGTTCGCATTCTTGTGTTGATGGTCAAGCAAGATTCATGAAGTGAAATTAATGAATCTAGTCGAATGTTCGCATTCTTGTGTTGATGGTCAAGCAAGATTCATGAAGTGAAATTAATGAATCTAGTCGAATGTTCGCATTCTTGTGTTGATGGTCAAGCAAGATTCATGAAGTTAAATTAATGAATCTAGTCGAATGTTCGCATTCTTGTGTTGATGGTCAAGCAAGATTCATGAAAACGGTCGTCCTAATTTTGTATTTATTATTTGAATATTTTCTTTTCTTCCTCATTGAATTCAAGCATAGTCATTGCACACAATATGGCGTTTCTGACTAAGTTTTGCGACGGGGTATCTGCTGAGTGCTTGCTTCTGTTATTATCTGTGTCTCTCGCCATTCAATGGAACCATACTTTGAAATATCCCTAAATGACCGGAGATGGATCGGACTTATGTTAGTCACGGAGACTAACTTTGTCACGAAAATTGTACTGAAATAGGCACCAGAGGAAGACCAAAAACGACAGGAATAGTAGACCATGAACTGAAAGAAATGAATCACAGCTGCAACACATTACAGAGGTCGTCCAAAAAAGAGACGATTTGGGTGCTATAGTTGCAGCCACAAGTGCCTGATGTGCCAGAGTTTAGAGAGAGATAGAGAGAGAGAGAGAGACAGAGATAGACAGACAGGGCATTAATGAATCTTTTGATTAATGGTTTTTGTAAAATGTTGCTCGCGAAGGGGCTTGTTTGTAAATTGGTACCTGCCAGAAAGGTTCTTTATGTTGCTTGATGTACAGTAGGAGTTAATGGGGACCGTTTATATAAACACACATTTTTTCTCCAGGTCTGAGTATATCGTCTGCTAGCAGAGATCGATGTCACTATCTCACCCTGCCATTTCAGCGCAGTCGCTCTCATACATTATTGAGACAGACGTGTGTTTTCCTGATGGTAATCATTGCTGCTTCTAGTATCGATACTCTTTATAATCAAACTATATTGCGCTGGCACTGAAACATGTGTCTGTGATGTGCGTGTTCGTAGAGATATGAAGATCAGCAATGATATATCATGGACCAAAACATTTGCATATTTCATTGAACAAGAATATATGTTCCCATATCTCATTTGATATCAGTGAATTTCCTCATATATTTGTGTTACTGATTTGATTATTTTTGTCAATGATAGTAATATATTGTAGAGTAACAAATGACTATTTGACTATCACAGCTTGTCAATGATAGTAATATATTGCGGAGAAACAGATGTCTACGTTAGTGACACAGTTTGTCAATGATAGTAATATATTGTAGAGAAACAAATGTCTACGTTAGTGACACACTTTGTCAATGATAGTAATATATTGTAGAGAAACAAATGTCTACGTTAGTGACACACTTTGTCAATGATGCTATAATATTGTAGAGAAAAAAATGTCTACTTGACTACCACAGCTTGTCAATGATAGTATCATACTCTGGACAAACAGATGTCTACTTGAATGACACATCATGTCAATGATAGTATCATACTGTGGACAAACAGATGTCTACTTGAATGATACATCATGTCAATGATAGTATCATACTGTGGACAAACAGATGTCTACTTGAATGACACATCATGTCAATGATAGTATCATACTGTGGACAAACAGATGTCTACTTGAATGACACATCATGTCAATGATAGTATCATACTGTGGACAAACAGATGTCTACTTGAATGACACATCATGTCAATGATAGTATCATACTGTGGACAAACAGATGTCTACTTCAATGACACATCATGTCAATGATAGTATCATACTGTGGACAAACAAATGTCTACTTGAATGATACATCATGTCAATGATAGTATCATACTGTGGACAAACAGATGTCTACTTGAATGACACATCATGTCAATGATAGTATCATACTGTGGACAAACAGATGTCTACTTCAATGACACATCATGTCAATGATAGTATCATACTGTGGACAAACAGATGTCTACTTGAATGACACATCATGTCAATGATAGTATCATACTGTGGACAAACAGATGTCTACTTGAATGACACATCATGTCAATGATATAATCAAAGTGTAGACAGACAAGTATCTATTTGTGTATCACGGTTCGTCAATGATACTTATTAGCCATCTATCTAAACTGTGCAAGCAGCGCATAGTCGCCTTGCAGTGGATACCGTCTCACTGTGGAATACCAGGAAATGAAACAGCAGACCGACTGGCCAAGGAAGGTGCTGCAGGAGAGCAGCCGGATGTGCCAGTTACCTACCACCAAAAGGAAAGGATGATTAAATCAATCACAAAGCCATCAACACAAGACTACTACTATAATATATATGAGCAGATTAGAACAAGTTGTTATTCTGCGCCTTAGAACATGACACAATCGACTCCGCAGTCACATGTATATAAAATTAAAGACTGGCAATTCAACCATGTGTACATGTGGACTGGTACATCAGACTGCAGAGCACATACTTCAAGACTGCCCGAATATGATACACTGAAGCAAAGTCACTGGCCTAACGAAACAACACATGACATAAAACTACACGGACCTCTGTGCGAGCTACAAAAAGAAAATGACGTTTATAAAAGAGATAACATTGAATATATAGATAATATTTCAAGTGAACGAAAAGAAGGAAGGATACAAGAGACAACATTAAATATATATAGACAATATTTCAAGTGAACGAAAGGAAGCAGGGAAACTATCCCTCGCAAGCGTAAGAGCAAACAGCTTCAAACGTGTTCTGTTGCACCTCGCTGGCGTGTGCGACGGGGACTGTAGAGTCCAGCCACGATCTGTAATCACCTACCACAGGTTGGGCATACTTGATCAAGATTGGACATGTGGGTTGTTTGCAGAGTCACATTTTGCAAACTTGCCCAAAGGCATTCCCAACATCAAAGTGTTTTAGAGACACACAAGTGTCTGTGAAGGTTATTTTTGTGGGTACAGTAACCGATTGCTTGACCCTCCACCCCACCCCAATCTATCATCTAAAAGGGTTTTAAAGCCAAAAGATTGACTTCATTGCACCGGGTTTTACCCCATATGGCTCGGTCCCGCAGAAATGGCACGCCACCTGCCGAGAGTATTGCACAAAGCACGAACTACGGAGCAACAATCCTAGGGGCCTCTGGAAAAAACTGCACTCGTGAACAGAACGGCGCGTTCTGGATTCGAACCCACGACCTTCGACTCGCAAGGCAAAGGGCTTAACCACTCAGCCACAGACTCCCAATCTATCATCTATCTCGCCCAGCACCTGCTGTTTTGAGATACATGTATCAGGCATCACTCAGCGTGACAGCCCCATCTCATCTGGATCTGCTTCAAGTTCAGATAATAGAGGGTTTCGCTATGTCTCTCATGTTGACTATTCGAGTCAACCAACAAATGTATCTGCTTAGTGTCTCACTGTTTGTTCATCAGGAATCATCAGCTCTCGTCGCGCCCAATTGCGCATACGGCATAATTTTAGTCAAATACAATAGCAAATGATGAGTTTTTAAATCAAACAAACTGTGCATTATTGGAAACCATCATAAAAGAGGAAAGTGGAGGTAGATTAATCATGTATATCGTATGTCAATAGAGACATTAGCTAAGACAACTCCTTAATAAACAACGAGTGGGAAAAGGAAAGAAACCTGCATTAACATATAATATAATATATAGTCACCGTTTTTGTGATATGATATTTTCTTCTTCTTCTTCTTCGAACGCCGAACAACGACCACCTGTTAAACCACACTTTGTGATTTGTATGTGATATGAGCCTAAGAGCGATTGTACATTGTGCCAATTATGAGCCTACAAGTAGACCACCACATCCGATTTCTGCAGCGCCTTTTATTTACTAGGGTAGCTTTATTAAGCCCCTACCACAGTCGCCTCTTACGACATGCCATGTAGGTCGAAGTGTTCCTATTCTTTGCTTCTCTTGCGGGCTCCGGCACCACACGGGTGGCAAACGGCGTCTAAGATGGCTGGGTTACCTAAACCAAATTGATGATGGACGAATTCGTTAGCATATTCTGTTTGGTGAGTTTACATCTGACAAAAGAACTGTATGACCACAATTCCTTCGTCTATGCAAACATGAAATACATGCGCATGATTGGTAGACTGGAAGAAGCTTGTTAGAGACAGTCCAGCTGGAGACAGGTTCTGAAAATGAGACCAAACTTGAACAACTTGCTGGCATAAGCCGTGTAAGGAGAAAGCAGAACAAATTCACCATAGTCTCACAAAACTAACAGGATCCCTTCACCTACGATATATCCACCTTCTTTCTTTTTGATTTTCTACAATCTCGTTATGCCTCACAACGTTAGGATAAGAACAGATTTCAAGAACGGACGTTTATATGTGCTTTATAAACTTTTTTTTTCATGACCTTTTTAATTTCTGAGGTCCACCTTTTACGTAGACGGTTTTCCTTTGTATTCACTGTATGTGAGTAGCATTGCTCTTTGTATTCACTGTATGGGAGTAGCATTGCTCTTTGTATTCACTGTATGTGAGTAGCATTGCTCTTTGTATTCACTGTATGGGAGTAGCATTGCTCTTTGTATTCACTGTATGGGAGTAGCATTGCTCTTTGTATTCACTGTATGGGAGTAGCATTGCTTTGTATTCACTGTATGGGAGTAGCATTGCTTTGTATTCACTGTATGGGAGTAGCATTGCTTTGTATTCACTGTATGGGAGTAGCATTGCTTTGTATTCACTGTATGGGAGTAGCATTGCTTTGTATTCACTGTATGGGAGTAGCATTGCTCTTTGTATTCACTGTATGTGAGTAGCATTGCTCTTTGTATTCACTGTATGTGAGTAGCATTGCTCTTTGTATTCACTGTATGGGAGTAGCATTGCTCTTTGTATTCACTGTATGGGAGTAGCATTGCTCTTTGTATTCACTGTATGGGAGTAGCATTGCTTTGTATTCACTGTATGGGAGTAGCATTGCTTTGTATTCACTGTATGGGAGTAGCATTGCTTTGTATTCACTGTATGGGAGTAGTATTGCTTTGTATTCACTGTATGTGAGTAGCATTGCTTTGTATTCACTGTATGGGAGTAGCATTGCTTTGTATTCACTGTATGGGAGTAGCATTGCTTTGTATTCACTGTATGGGAGTAGCATTGCTTTGTATTCACTGTATGGGAGTAGCATTGCTCTTTGTATTCACTGTATGGGAGTAGCATTGCTTTGTATTCACTGTATGGGAGTAGCATTGCTTTGTATTCACTGTATGGGAGTAGCATTGCTTTGTATTCACTGTATGGGAGTAGCATTGCTTTGTATTCACTGTATGGGAGTAGCATTGCTTTGTATTCACTGTATCGGAGTAGCATTGCTTTGTATTCACTGTATGGGAGTAGCATTGCTCTTTTAGACGAACTTTCTGTGTTAGTAATCTGCTTATGTGGCTGAACAATTTCATTTTGATGAAGCTCAGTACTGATGTCGTATCCACTTTTTCCTGATGTATTTATTTCAAAACCGGTCTCTTCTTGATACTCCCAGCATTTTACATCTTTATCGTGACTAGTTTTTGATATCTACCATTATCCCTATATACATTGAGACAATGAATATAGCGGCGATAGTAGTGGATCTCATTTCGCTGGATACTACTGCCTTGTAGTTGGATTGGGGACAATCAATGGCTAGCGGAGCAAACCGTACACAAAACTGGACGGCAGGCAAACCATGTATTCCAAAAAAGACTGGTAACCTGGGCAGATGAAGCTCAACCTCCCGGGAGGAAAGGTTGTCTAAGGGTAGCTACCATAAAAGAAAACAGCAACCTGATGCCTTGCAGGTCGACTGGGGACAGTCAACGGCCGACGGAGAGCGAACCCAGTAAACGCTGGCTAAAACCGGACACATCGCCGAAGGATAAGCACCAGAGTTACAAATGGCGCTGAAGATGTGATGAAACTCCCCCATGCTTAGGCTGCATGAATCAGATTTCAATATGAATGTGATGTATGGGGAAATATGGTACATCAGTCTAAGGGTAATCGCGAGAGAGAGAGAGAATTAGCTGGTATGATATCCTATTAGTATTGAGAGATCTCTGTTATTTGTTGTATTATTAACTCTCTTAGTAAACGCACACTGCAACTCAGTTTTTACGCGCTGCCTTTAAGAATACAATTTAGTGCACTAACAAAACATATAATAACTTGAATATGTTCATATTATGTTTGATATGTTTCATATGTTTTATATGTCCACAAAATGTACAAATTTGAATAGTAGCTATAATTAGTAAAACAACTATATTGAACACTAACTAGTATATTGAATGATATACCTGAATGTGCTACCCACTGCAGACAATATAAACACAAATGTTTGAGAAGGAAATTATGGGATTATAAAAGAATTGTGGTCGGAATTCAATAAAGTTCCAGGTATGGAAAGAGTTAGTTTTTATATGATAAGTCTGACAATGATGTAATCCAATAATGTTGATGATAGATCGTTTAATCCAAACTGTTGTAACTTAGTTCGTAAATAGTTAACCACCATTTGTTTTGGTCGAAATTATTGAAACCAATTACTTGTTGTCAAGCATGGGTTAATTACTGCCTGCACTATTTAATACTGAACCAATACTGACATACGGATGAAAGTCAAGGACAATGAGCACACAGATCGAAAAATCTCTGAGGGCCACAGAGATGTAGTTTTACAGAAGAATGTTGAGAATCCCATGGACTGTTAAAATGACTAATGTTGAGGTGTTGAATGAGGTCAAGACACAGAGAAAGCTTATCATTAATATAAGAAAGAGGTGTCATCATTTTTTCGGGCATGTGATGAGGAGGGAGGTTTAGAACACATTGTGACAACCGGTAATATCTAGGGTAGACGAGACAGAGGAAGACAGAGAGAAAGTGTTGCCAATAACACAAGAAAAGACAGAATCACCAACATCAGCATATGCCTGACGTCATGGTACGGCAAAGCCTCAACATCTGAGTTGATAGCAAAAACAAAGACAGAAGTTTGTGGAGATCCATGATCGCCTACGCCAGTTGACACGGCACCTGATGATGATGACTATTTAAAGTCAGCTGGTCATACGTTATTTTATGCTTTTCTGTACAAGTATACTGTTGTTGGGGCATATGTTATTAGGGAATAACTTGTGTATCAACACAGTTGAAAACCACTGAAATAGACGATTTAAATCGCCTTTGACGACAGACCTAAAGATCCAGCACGACTACGAATCCGAACGTAGAAGAAGAAGAAGAGCATATTAAATCTATGTATATGCATAGCCTTCCAAGCAATATGTAATATAAACTTGAGCTTTAATAGGTTAACAGCCTTCTGTAGTAGTATTCTTCTTCTTCTTTTGTCGTCACACTGCTACCGGGTTGTTGCCCAGTGTCGTGGTTTTCTGTTTTTGTCTTGCGCTGTTCTGGTGGCTTGTGTGATTGTTATCTTTGCTCTTTCACAGGATTCTGCTACGCCATCTAACCATCTTTTCCGTGGTCTTCCTCTTGCCTTCTTTCCCGATGTTCTGTTGTAGAAGACTCTATATACTGTGGAGTTTGGATGCATTCTTATTAAGTGGCCAAACCATTTCATTCTTTGTTTATCTATGTAATTCAAGCACGGTTTGTGCCAACTTTCTTTCTTATGCTGATGTTGGTGATTCTGTCTTTTCTTGTGTTGTTGGTAACTTTTCGCAGGCAACGCATTTCACATGTAGTTTTTTTTGTGACTGCGCTCTGTAGTATTAAGCTGACTTAATCGGGAAGTATTAAATTTCCCTTAGAGTGGGTCAACATGTTTGACAGAACATTAGACAATTTGTTGCAATTTTATACAATCTATGTCTATGGTTATTTATTGATGAAACGTCTTGACTTTACTGACATCCTTTAGTGTTGACTATACTGACATCCTTTAGTGTTGACTATACTGACATCCTTTAGTGTTGACTTTACTGTCATCCTTTAGTGTTGACTATACTGACATCCTTTAGTGTTGACTTTACTGTCATCCTTTAGTGTTGACTATACTGACATCCTTTAGTGTTGACTATCTGACATCCTTTAGTCTTGACTATCGACATCCTTTAGTGTTGACTATACTGACATCCTTTAGTGTTGACTATACTGACATCCTTTAGTGTTGACTATACTGACATCCTTTAGTGTTGACTATACTGACATCCTTTAGTGTTGACTATACTGACATCCTTTAGTGTTGACTATACTGACATCCTTTAGTGTTGACTATACTGACATCCTTTAGTGTTGACTATACTGACATCCTTTAGTGTTGACTATACTGACATCCTTTAGTGTTGACTATACTGACATCCTTTAGTGTTGACTATACTGACATCCTTTAGTGTTGACTATACTGACATCCTTTAGTGTTGACTATACTGACATCCTTTAGTGTTGACTATACTGACATCCTTTAGTGTTTGACTATACTGACATCCTTTAGTGTTGACTATACTGACATCCTTTAGTGTTGACTATACTGACATCCTTTAGTGTTGACTATACTGACATCCTTTAGTGTTGACTATACTGACATCCTTTAGTGTTGACTATACTGACATCCTTTAGTGTTGACTATACTGACATCCTTTAGTGTTGACTATACTGACATCCTTTAGTGTTGACTATACTGACATCCTTTAGTGTTGACTATACTGACATCCTTTAGTGTTGACTATACTGACATCCTTTAGTGTTGACTATACTGACATCCTTTAGTGTGTATGACTATACTTTGACATCCTTTAGTGTTGACTATACTGACATCCTTTAGTGTTGACTATACTGACATCCTTTAGTGTTGACTATACTGACATCCTTTAGTGTTGACTATACTGACATCCTTTAGTGTTGACTATACTGACATCCTTTAGTGTTGACTATACTGACATCCTTTAGTGTTGACTATACTGACATCCTTTAGTGTTGACTATACTGACATCCTTTAGTGTTGACTATACTGACATCCTTTAGTGTTGACTATACTGACATCCTTTAGTGTTGACTATACTGACATCCTTTAGTGTTGACTATACTGACATCCTTTAGTGTTGACTATACTGACATCCTTTAGTGTTGACTATACTGACATCCTTTAGTGTTGACTATACTGACATCCTTTAGTGTTGACTATCTGACATCCTTTAGTGTTGACTATACTGACATCCTTTAGTGTTGACTATACTGACATCCTTTAGTGTTGACTATACTGACATCCTTTAGTGTTGACTATACTGACATCCTTTAGTGTTGACTATACTGACATCCTTTAGTTTGACTATACTGACATCCTTTAGTGTGACTATACTGACATCCTTTAGTGTTGACTATACTGACATCCTTTAGTGTTGACTATACTGACATCCTTTAGTGTTGCATCGACATCCTTTATTGACTATACGACATCCTTTAGTCTTGACTATACTGACATCCTTTAGTGTTAAATGAATTTGAGGCATAATTTAAACTTGCAGTAGTGTACTGTGTTCTTTTTTAAATGAATTCATTTTAGTCTAATAATACTGGTATACAAGGTTTACATGACGTGAGAAAGATACTTTCCTAGATTTTCTAGCTGAGCTAGTCGATCTTGTACTAGAGGAGGCTGTGGTTACGTTACACAATTTACCTGTACACAAAAGTTACCACATTTTATTCCCTTAATAAAAAATGAACGTATCTTTCCCTTTCCTTTATAGACATCAACATTTGTTGCACTTAATAAATTATGGAAGTATCTTGTCCTTTTTTAAAATACAGATATCAAACTTGTTACACTTAATCAGAAGTATCAGTCGACTTCCTTCCCGACTACCAAAGCTTGTTACATTTAATCAAATATGAAAATACTAGCACTTTCCTTATAGACTTCAAAACTTGTTATACTTAATTAAATATAAAGATTCCTTTTCTCACATAGATAAAAACTTGTTATAATGAGTCAACTATAAAAGTCACTTTCCCTTATAGACTTCAAAACTTGTTATACTAAATCAAATATGAACGTCCCCTTCCCTTATAGACATCAAAACTTGTTATACTGAATCAAATATGAACGTCCCTTTCCTTTATAGACATCAAAACTTGTTATACTGAAACAGATCGGAAAAATATGTTCAAAGAAAGGAGGACTAATTTTAATGCATATGGTTTACCCACATGGTTTACCCACATGGCCCAGTACATCTCCGCAGAAATGACAACAAATTCACTTGCGAAACGAACGACGCGGTCCGGATTCTAACCCATGATCTTCAAAACACATATCAAACGCCTTGACCACCACTTCGTCACATAGGTCCCTTTCTTACTATTTAAACAAGTACATATTGCTTATATCTATTTCTTCTTTCTACGTCTTACCCTGTTTATACCAAGTGTAATAATGTAAAATAGGGTAATAATGTATTAGGCACGTATTTTCGTTGACCGTCGTACCACGATGGATGATGTGGCCAACATCAGCCGGTCTCCTTTACTTCCCAGTACTTTTCCTGGTACTCAATTGAGGCTGGATTGACCTGAGAGCCGTAACGATTGGGAAAAAATCCACCTCAAATTGTGGAATTGAACCCGAACCACTAGTCTAAGAAACGAGTTCACTAACTAATACAACCGTGGCTCACATATTGCTTACATACTTACATTTATTCTTTGTGTTATTTGCACAAGCATATGGGAGATAGGAATGACAAAATCGCTAGCATCGTGTGCTTGTATGAGCACATGGGAGGTAGAAATGACAACATCTCTAGCATCGTGTGCTTATATGAGCACATGGGAGATAGAAAAGACAAAATCGCTAGCATCGTATGCTTATATGAGCACATGGGAGGTAGAATTGACAAAATCGCTAGCATCGTATGCTTATATGAAGAAATAACAGTTTGAAAATATTGTACATTTAAAATAAGACAAAACAATGACTGAATGCACCGAATATATTGAAAGACAACAAATACAGTGGTTTGGTCTTTTAATGAGAATTGAATATAACCAACCACCAATAACAGCATACAATAAAAAGAAATCAGGTACTAGAGCCAAGGGAAGATCAAGAAAAGATGGATAGACAATATCAAGACCACACTAAATAAACACGGATATAAAACAACAAAGACGGCTCGTATGGCCTTGGAACGCAAATTCAAGCTCCACCCCCTACATTTAAGGGCAAGTGTAGACAACCAATTCCATCATCCACCTGGGAAAAGACAATAGACAATAAATGACAATTTTCCGTTGTGTTCGTTGTTATTTATTGAGCTAACTACTTGTAATTTCACATTTCATGTTCAAGTTATTGATAGCGTCAATTGAAACACCAACAATTGTTATTCGATTCCAAAAGTACACTTTCTATATATTGTGATAATCAGTCTCAATTAAACAAATAGGTCATCAGTAAATCTAAATAGCTATTACAACTGTCCCTTTTGGAAACAGAAAGTAATAGTAACTTTAGTTACAAACCGCCGGTTGTTGTCGGGGCGGCCAGAGCCAACTATAAACTTATGGGCCTTCGGACTCAGGTAAGAATTATGGGAAATCAGATCACAACTACACCACGTGACCTTGCATTCCAGTATTGGTGTATATAGACGAATTCATTTTAAAATAAACACAAAATGCGAAATCGAAGTTATATTATGCAACAAGTTAAGTTTAACAATAAGAAATATCAATATTATGAATATTTTTCACAAATAAATAACCATAGACTCCCAGAATATAGTAAAATTGCAATAAAAAGCGTGCAGCGTTCTATCAAACATCTGTAATTTCCAGCTTCCTTTTCTGATATAGGTCAGGGAAAACCCAGTCAGTTGTCTGGCCTAGTTATCTAGAGTTGGTTGTGGACAGGCAAGGGAGAAAACAATAGTAGTACTGCTACCTAAAAGGCATGTCGTAAGAGGCGACTGAGGTAGGGGCCTAGGAAGCTACCCTAGTAAATAAAAACTATCGCAGAAATCGGATGTGCTGACCTACTTGTAGGCGGATAGCTAGCACAACGTACAATCGCTCTTAGGTTCGGATCACATACAAATCACCAAGAATGGTTAACTATGGTTGATATGGAGGGTTCGAAGAAGAAGAAGAAGAAGCAGTTACAAAATAGTTCAGCAATTTTACTCGTTCCATAATACTAATGTATTTTATTGAGTTCTAGCAACAATTGTTTCATGATATCATCACTTTTATAATACAACAATTTGTGTTGACATTGTGTTTACAATTGATATCACATTAATATATATCATTTGTCTTTCTTTCTTCTTCTTTCTTCTTCTTCTTCGTAGAACGCTTCATATCGACAGCTTGGTAAATCATTCTTTGTGAGTTGTATGCGCCTTCAAGTAAACAAGAACATCCTATTTCTGCGATGATTTTTATTTATTAGGATAGTTTCCCAGGCCCTACCTCAGTCGTCTCTTACGACATTCCTTGTATGTTGCAGTATTACTATTCTTTGTTCCCTTCGAGACTCGGCAAAACACTGACGAAATATATAATTCAATATGCTACTTAGTTAAAAAGATTCATTTTACAATTAATAGCTACGATAAAAACTTGGAAGGTTTAGTGCAAAGAGAAAGGATGTGATCTATGTTACAATAAACACCGCCATAACGGTTGCTGGTGTGATTTGCCTTCGTTTGTTCGTCACTAGAGTGGGCAAGAGTACGGATTGAGTTAAGAGACATTCAAAAGACACACTAACATGCTATTGCATTTAAATGTAAAACATTTATGAAATGGTAAACACAAACTCAAAGATACTGGACAGAATCGAAATCCACGCCCTTGTTCTCTCTCACTAGTGTTTAGTCCTAATCACGAGGCTGAGTGTGCCTGCGATGGAACACTTTCACAGTATCTTTGGTAAAGATATCAAATTTCAAACTCATATAGTCAGGTAACTATTTCCAGATGAGTAAACTAATGTACTGACCATAGCAGGATTTAAATCTATGCATGTTAGATATATATGACTGAAAATCGTGGCATATCCTTTACAGGACGTAGCCATCAACCACAGTAAATGAATCGTTGATTTTCTAGGCACCACTTATACGTTCAGTAGTTTGCCGTTGCTTTCTGAACAGTGAGGTCTATTTTTATAATTCGTAAAATTCCAAGGGAACTAATTTGCTTCCAAACCTGCCGTCGTGGAGTTTGAACGTGGTACTCGTGGGTTGTGATCGAGCTCACTACCGCTTAAGCTACAGGCGCTCATATATGTAACTACAGGCGCTCATATATGTAACTACAGGCGCTCATATATGTAACTACAGGCGCTCATATATGTGACTACAGACCGCATATGAGACGACCGCATATGTGACTACAGACCGCATATGTGACTACAGAGCGCATATGTGACTACATAGTGCATATGTGACTACAGAGCGCATATGTAACTACAGAGCGCATATGTGACTACAGAGCGCATATGAGACGACCGCATATTTAACTACATAGCGATAAATACAACGTTATGCTGACTAACTTAAAACTTAATTAAACATTGTAAAACATCCAACATCTTTTGTTAAACAAAACAAATAATTTACTAGAAAGTTATCACGAAAAATACAAGTAATATTAAGAATATCATACCGAATGAAAACTTGAAGTCCATGAAGAGAAAACGCGTAAAGAATTCCTTTACAGAACTTTCCTCACAAAAAAATGTCACAAAGAAACAACTGAGTATTGACTAAAGTTAATATAGAACAAGAAATGATTCCTGTTGTCAGACCGTCTTAAAGTGGTTGAAATGTGTACACACAAAAATGATCAGTAACCCGCACAGCCAGCTCATCAATATTAAATTTAGCACTGTGAAGATTTTCTACCCTCCATTTCTAACCAGCAAAGTCTGGACTCTGACGAAGAGATACACACAACAGAGCAAACACCAGGTGTTATTTCATGAAAACTCAAGCGGTTTGTCCAAGAGAAACTGCTATTGATCCTCACCATACGTAACTTCACCCCCATCCCATCTCAGCCTTTCTCCTCTCTCACAGAACGCTGGTCTGCTTCTCTAGAATTTTCTATTTGCGTTGGCATCCGCGTTCTAAATTACCCTCCCCCAGTTTGGCGAAATCAGTCGATATATATTATCCTTCTCTACACTTTGCAGTCAGTAATTCAGTCGATTTTCCCAATCAATCGGTCTCTTTCTATTCCTAGACTCACGCAATTTTCCCATTCACATTCTGAGCATGAAATTACCAGCATTTAATCTATAAAGCAAGAAACAGGTTCACCTAAGCACAAGAGAGTATGAGCTTCCATGCGCAAATGGCATTCGAGGATGTTATTATTGACTATTCGTTAGCGGACAACAAATGTGAACTTCATTGTTTTTATTACTAAAACACATTTTATGTTGCTTTCTGCCACAATCTTATTATTCTTTATATTTATACATAAGAGGTTGAAAAGGTTGGGCGCAAAATTAATTAATGAAAATGGAAAATATTCGCAGTTATCATCACCATCATCATCAAGTGTCGTTTCGGAAATCGAAGATTGGTTGTAATGACCTCTAAAATCCAATTATCTTGCCTTCATATTGCACTCTTCCAGGCTGTAATTTATTAATCTCTTAATTTGTCCGCCCCACTAGTGACTTGATTGTCCTCTTGCTTGTCGTTATTTAACTTTCCCTCCTAGAACTGGTTTAATCAATGTATCATGTCTTGTTATGTGTCCGAAATATTTCTTTTGTATGATTTTTATTTCCTGCAATAAATATTTCTTTATTACTAGTTTTTCTAAAACTTCTTTATTTGTCTGTTTTATTTTCTAGGAAATACGAGATATTATTTGTACATCCACATCTCAAATGCATTAATTTTGTTTTCATAATGCTTGTATTCAGCAGTGGGTGAAGAATAACTCTCAATATATGTACGATATACTTATCTACAATTGTATCTATCTATATCCTCTTCGTGTCCCCATTGTCACATATGGTTTCCCCAAAAGACTTTCACTGTTGCCATTTTGCTACCTTTCTACCAAACCGTCTCCCACGTCAAGCCGCACTCCTTCAAATCTCTCTCTCCACAGTTCTTTCTCATGATACTTTTGGATGTCCAGGCCTTTTCTTTCCATCCACTGTCCATCTGAGAGCTCTCCTAGTCAATGCCCATACTGACATACGACATACGTATCCAATCCCCCTCCATCTTCGTCATTTAATGATGGTCTCCAAGGACGCACAGTCTGTTCGTTTCAAAAGCTCCTCATTTGTTATGGTATTTGGCCAGAAAACGTGTAGGATCCTTCTTAAACATTTATTCTGAAATGTCTCCAACTAGTGTGCTATGTGTTAGCTCAGTTTCCAGCAATCGCTACAGTTGTACATGTTGAGTCAAATATACTGTCCAGAATCGTATAATAGTTGTTTGATAGGCTTACTGGTAACAGACTGATTGATTGATTGATTGATTGATTGATACTAGCATCATGACGTCACTAGGATCAAAATCAGTGTGTACTCCGATCTCTTTCCTATACGGGAAGATCTCTTCGGCAATGCTCGAACTCCGTAGAATTGGCGATGGAATCCAATAAAATTTTATTTTGAAAAGTATTTGTTGGAAATTAATTTACACTTGTAATTAATTTTGTCTGGGTAGCTGTTTTGAAGCCTACTATTATCACTTTTCAATTATCGTGGTAGGAGATGTGGGGAGGTGGAGGGGAGACGGCGGGTTTACATGCTAACCTTCAACTCTATATTTTAGTTTAATCCTGACTGTTATTACATAATGATTGACATTGAAATATGACTGACATTGTCTCCTGACTGACATTATATTCTGACTGACATTGAAATATGACTGACATTATATTCAGACTGACATTGTCTCCTGACTGACATGGGATCTTGATTTACATTGAATCATGACTGATATTAAGTCCTGACTGACAGTGAATTCTGACTGAAATTATATTATGACTGACAGTGAATTCTGATTGACATTGTCTCCTGACTGACATAGAATCTTGATTAACATTGTCTCCTGACCGACATGGAATTCTCATTGGCATTGTCTCCTGACTGACATGGAATTCTGATTGACATGGAATTCTGATTGACATTGTCTCTGATTGACATTGTCTCCTGATTGACATTGTCTCCTGATTGACATTGTTTCCCGACTGACGTGAAATTCTGATTGACATTGAATTTTGATTGACATTGTCTCCTGATTGACATTGTCTCCTGATTGACATTGTCTCCTGATTGACATTGTCTCATGATTGACATTGAATTCTGATTGACATTGAATTTTGATTGACATTGTCTCCTGATTGACATTGTCTCCTGATTGTCTCCTGATTGGCATTGAATTCTGATTGACATTGAATTTTCATTGACATTGTCTCCTGATTGACATTGTCTCCTGATTTAAATTGAATTTTGATTGACATTGTCTCCTGACTGACATGTAATTCTGAATGACATTAAATTCTGATTGACATTGTCTCCTGATTGACATTAAATCATGACATACACTGAATCTTGACTTGAGAAAAAAATACAAATTTGACTTCCTATTTCTTCCAAACGCTACAGACACTGAACAGATAATTATTTCTCTCAAATACTCATTGTATAAAATTAAATAAATATACAATAATTAATTAATAAACATTTTTTTCAGTCTGATTTTTATCAAAACTGAAGAACACTTTCAGTTTGATAAATTCATTACACAAGTTATCTCTACATAATATTTAATTGAAGAATACTTTCAGTTTGATTAAGTGATTACACAAGTTATCCCTACTTAATATATAATTGAAGAATACTTTCAGTTTGATAAAGTCATTACACAAGTTATCTCTACATAATATATAATTGAAGAATACTTTCAGTTTGATAAAGTGATTACACAAGTTATCTCTACATAATATATAATTGTAGAATACTTTCAGTTTGATAAAGTGATTACACAAGTTATCTCTACTTAATATATAATTGAAGAATTGTGTGTAAGATTACGATCTTGTAAAATGTCAGTGATCGATACATCGTTGTCCATGTTGACGTCAGATTGTTCCTTCATGTGGAAGTGAACTAGATGCAGAGCATGAATGATGTATGTTGCTAAATGTTTCAGCTGTCAGGGAAATATTCTCCAAGACAGAAAATCAATACATGTAACGAACGTTTCTGATATCAATTGTGTTGTCTCTAACAGAGACGATGTGTTTGTCTTCATTTGGAACTTTCTGTTTATTTGTATAGAAGTATGTGTATGATTGATCTATTGATTGTGTGTATGATTGTGTGTATGATTGATGTATGGATTATGAGTATAATTGATGTATTGATTGTGTGTATAATTGATGTATGGATTATGTGTATGATTGATGCATGGATTGTGTGTATGATTGATGTATGGATTATGTGTATGATTGATGTATTGATTATGTGTATGATTGATGTATGGATTGTGTGTATAATTGATGTATGAATTATGTATGGATTGTGGATTGTATGTATGATTGATGTATGGATTGTATGTATGATTGATTCATGGATTATGTGTATGATTGATTCATGGATTATGTGTATCATTGATATATGGATTATGTGCATGATTGATGTATGGATTATGTGCATGATTGATGTATGGATTATGTGCATGATTGATGTATGGATTATGTGCATGATATATGTATGGATTATGTGCATGATATATGTATGGATTATGTGCATAATTGATGTATGGATTATGTGTATGGTTGATGTATGGATTATGTGCATGATTGATATATGGATTATGTGCATGATTGATGTATGGATTATGTGCATGATTGATGTATGGATTATGTGCATGATTGATGTATGGATTATGTGCATGATATATGTATGGATTGTGTGTATGATTGATGTATGGATTGTGTGCATGATTGATAAATGGATTATGTGCATGATTGATGTATGGATTATGTGCATGATTGATGTATGGATTATGTGCATGATTGATGTATGGATTATGTGCATGATTGATGTATGGATTATGTGCATGATATATGTATGGATTATGTGCATGATTGATGTATTGATTATGTGTATTGATTATGGATTATTGGCATGTTGATGTATTGATTATGTGTATGATTGATGTATGGATTATCTGACATGTTGGTGTATTGATTATGTGTATGATTGATGTATGGATTATCTGACATGTTGATGTATTGATTATGTGTATGAGTGATGTATGGATTATGTGCATGATTGATGTATTGATTATGTGACATGTTGATGTATGGATTATGTGCATGATTGATGTATTGATTATGTGTATGATTGATGAATGGATTGTGTGTATGATTGATGAATGGATTGTGTGTATGATGGATGTATGGATTATGTGTATGGATTGTGTGTATGATGGATGTATGGATTAAGTGTATGGATTGTGTGCATGATTGATGTATGAATTATGTGTATGATTGATGTATTGATTGTGTGTTTCAGTTGCTATCTCGTCTTCGACGCTCGGCTGTTATGTTCTCAAATATTCAGTTCGGTTTTCTAGATTGATACCTTCGCATATTGAATAAACACATGTACTCTGTCTTCTAGCATAACAGCTATCTCAATGTTCCCTCGCTTAATTTGCCCTATTGAAGCTAGTTTACACATCTTTTCTTTCTAACTCGTAGAATGCAATCGCGGACTCTCTCTCCTGTGTGTCTTTCTAACCCCGGTTGGGGCATATGCCCTCAACAAACTCATGCCCATTCTTTCTATATCTAGCAATATCTTCCATCCATATTTATTATTTTCCTTGTATTTATCCTGTCCATTCTTGGTTGTAATATGTAGTTAAAGTCTTCTATCTGGTGTGGTAGTCAGCTTCAAACTGAACCCTACATTAGCCTTCTTTTACGACATGTCTTGCAGATTGAAGTATTACTATTCTTTGTTTTTCTTGTATGCTCCTGCAACATACGAGCGGCTTACGGATTTGTCTATGTTTAACCCACATTTCAATCAGGTATCTTAATGTCTTTGATTCTGTTTCCGCATATGTCACGCAGATTGTATGACCTCAGTCTTGTTCATACTTCTTCCTCTGCTTTTTCTTCAACGTGATATTTCTCTTGATATGTTAGCTGCAGGCTACCATACTATTCTCTTGATATGTTAGCTACAGACTACCATACTATTATCTTGATATGTTATAGTCTGTCCATTAATTCGTGAGCACGTTTGAAATTTATTTTCTCGAAAACTACCTGTTGGATCTCAGTGATTTTTGCAAGCAGCCTTAGAATATCCATGACGCTAGAGAAATATTTTTTCCAAGAAAATTTGATGTAGTTTGAAATATTTCTTCTTCAGGTTATATTAAAATCAACCTCACCGGATTGTACACAATAGTAACAGATCTACGGTACACAGACGCGTTGTTCCAAAAATACATTATGGTAACATTGAAATATCATGAGTAAACAACAGTTTCACGAATTCCCGTGCACCTAACCCAGTCGACTTTGAAAGCGGAAAGCATATGACGTTATAATTGGGATACCGTTGTATAGTTATAGGTGTATCTCGCTATTTGTATGAAGCTATTGTATCATATTTGTTGGCTTATCAAAACTGACATTGATATCACATTCATAATGAGTCTGAAGTGCACATTTATAACAATGCAGAAGGTTACAGTTTTACTATACCAACACTTCCGTAGGGAATCTAAAAGAGGTCATCTATATTGCGATATTCATAACCCTGAGAAACGAACGCAACTGGCGCTTGGTCTGAATAGAGAATCCTTTTCCCGATGGATTAAACAGGACACAAAGTGCACTAATGTCAAGCAAGGAAGGAAAAGAACAATTGACGACTTTGACATAGATGTCATAAGACGGAGCTCTTGAAAATGTTTGCGACAAATCAACTTGTTACTCTCAGGAAACTGAAATTAAAACTGCAATCAGATTTCAGCATAGACATTTCTAAAAGTACTCTATGGAAAATTGTAAGAGCCGCCGGCTTCACCTTCAGAAAAACTATAGGCGGCAGGAATATTATTTGTGAAAAGCCACATTTAATTTCTGCCCGAAGTAAATACCTGAGGCAGATCCGTGAGCGGCGGAGGCAAGGCTATGATATTGTATATTTGGACGAATCGTGGGTCAATGCTCACCACACCAATGCTAAAGAATGGCAATCAGTAGACGGTGAACAGAAAGAAAAATACCAAGCAGCAAAGGCCAGCGTATTATACTAACACATGCAGGAAGCAGTGAAGAAGGTCTTGTCCATGACTCTGGACTTATTTTCCAATCAAAAGTACCGACGGTAGGGACTACCACACAGAAATGAATGGACATATTTTCAGGCACTGGATGGAGAAAGATCTACTTCCAATTCTAAACAGACCATCATGCTTGGTAATGGATAATGCATCCTATCACAACGCAGTATCAGCGGAAGACAAAGTACCAACTGCATCAATTACAAAAGATCAAATTAGGACTTGGCTTGCTAAGGAAAATGTCAGCTTCGATGATACATATTTGAAACCCGAGTTGTTGCACCTGGTGAGGATGACAAATAAGACAAAGGTGTTTCATATTGACAAAATCATTGCGGAATACGGTCACACGTCTTTGCGACTACCTCCATATCATGCTCACCTCAATCCGATAGAGCTTGTCTGGGCTAAAGTAAAAGGGCAAGTTGCCGAACAGAACAGGACGTTTAAAATGTGTGATGTTGAAGTTCTGACACTTGAGTCCTTCTCAATGATATACATGCAGTTCTGGAAGAAGTGTGTTGAACATGTGCTCCGAGAGGAAGACGAGTACTGGCACCGAGATGGATTACAATTTGTCCAGCCAGTAACAATTATCAACCTCATGGAATCGTGAGATTCGGATGATACAAATCATATTTTGATTACAGACTGAGAAATAGCAACGTATACATTTCCACATCCAAATGCGTCTACCATCATACAATTTGTGGTGAAGTTAAGACACCTGGGGTCTAATGGTGACCGAAGGGAGACTAACTGTTCATATTGTATCAAGTTCACGATTGCACATAAAGGCAACATCACTTAATTACTTGACCTATCAAGTTAATTATGGAATACACCTATGAATAGAATTGACATGGACAAATTCTAGGGATTACTGTAAATCTAAAATTTGAGCCCTCTGTATTTGCAATTGTCTTAAAAGATCAAGGAATTCGCCGATGTGCAAAATCGTAGCATCTATGAACTACGGTTAGCTTTTTTTAGCTCATGGATATTCTAAGACTGCATGCAAAAATCACTAAGATCCAACAGGTAGTTTCGAGAAAATCAATTTCAAACGTGCTCACGAATTAATGGACAGAATATAGCTGCAGACTTTCATACTATTCTCCTGATATATTAGCTGCAGACTACCACACTATTCTCTTGATATATTAGCTGCAGGCTACCATCTATTCTCTTGATATGTTAGCTGCAGGTACCACACTATTCTCTCTGATCATATTAGCTGTAGACTACCACACTATTCTCTTGATATGTTAGCTGCAGACTACCACACTATTCTCTTGATATATTAGCTGCAGGCTACATACTATTCTCTGATATATTAGCTGCAGACTACCACACTATTCTCTTGATATATTAGCTGCAGGCTACCACACTATTCTTCTTGATATGTTAGCTGCAGGCTACCACACTATTCTCTTGATATATTAGCTGCAGACTACCACACTATTCTCTTGATATATTAGCTGCAGGCTACCACACTATTCTCTTGATATATTAGCTGCAGGCTACCATACTATTCTCTTCATATATTAGCTGCAGACTACCACATATTCTCTTCATATTAGCTGCAGGCTACCACACTATTCTCTTGATATATTAGCTGCAGGCTACCATACTATTCTCTTGATATATTAGCTGCAGGCTACCACACTATTCTCTTGATATATTAGCTGTAGGCTACCACACTATTCTCTTGATATATTGGCTGTAGGCTACCACACTATTCTCTTGATATATTAGTCCAGGCTACCACACTATTCTCTTCATATATTGAGCTGTGGCTACAATCACTATTCTCGTGATATGATTAAGCTCAGACTACATCACTATTCTCTTGATATATTAGGCTGCAGCCTCAACTATTCTCTTGATATATTAGTGCAGAGCTTTCAACTATTCTCCTGATATATAGCTGCAGATCATACTATTCTCTTTGATATATTAGGACGAATGGTCAGACTCTCAACTATTCTCTTGACTGAACAGAGAAATACCACACTATTCTCTTGATATATTACTAGACTACAACTATTGCTTGAAAGTTGCTGCAGGCTCACATATTCTCTGATATATTAGCTGTAGGCTACCACACTATTCTTTTGATATATTGTGCAGACTACCTACTATTCTACATGATATTAGCTGCAGGCTAGCATCACTATTCTCTGAATATTAGCTGCAGGCTACCACACTATTCATTTGATATATTAGACTGCAGGATCAGCACTATTACTATTTAACCATATTGCTGTAGGCTGCCATACTGTTTCTTTGATATTGCTGGACGGTCACACGTCTTGCGACTACTCCACTATTCTCTCTGATAATTATGCTGTAGGCTGCCAACATACACTCTTAAAATGTTGATTTGCAGGCTAGCACACTATTCTCTATGATATATAGCTGAGTTGACATGGCTACCAGAAGCAGTATTCTTTGATATGGATTAGCATTGTAGCTACCATATCTCTCATTCTCGATTATGATAAATGTTTTTGTTTACAGCTGAGAGCTACAACTATTCTTGATATATTCTGATGGTCTACCATCTATTCTTTTGATATGTTAGCTGCAGGCTACCACACTATTCTCTTGTATATTAGTTGCAGAGCTACACACTTATCTCTTGATATAGTTAGCAGGCTACCATATAGTTCTCTTGATTAGTAAATAAATTAGCTGCTAGGCTCCAACTATGTCTCTTGATATGATTAGCTCTAGGCTACATAGCTATTCTCTTGGATATTAGCTGCAGGCAATCACTAAGCCACATAGATATCATCTTGATATGAAGAATTAGCTGCAGACTACCAACTATTCTCTTGATATATTAGCTGCAGGCTACCACACTATTCTCTTGATATATTAGCTGAGGCTACCATACTATTCTCTTGATATGATTAGCTGCAGCTACCATACTATTCTCTTGATATATTAGCTCAGCTACCACACTATTCTCTTGATATAGTTAGCTGCAGCTACCACTATTCTCTTGATATATTAGCTGCAGACTACCATACTATTCTCTTGATATATTAGCTGCAGACTACCACACTATTCTCTTGATATATTAGCTGCAGGCTACCACACTATTCTCTTGATATGTTAGCTGCAGGCTACCACACTATTCTCTTGATATATTAGCTGCAGACTACCACACTATTCTCTTGATATATTAGCTGCAGGCTACCACACTATTCTCTTGATATATTAGCTGCAGGCTACCATACTATTCTCTTCATATATTAGCTGCAGACTACCACACTATTCTCTTCATATATTAGCTGCAGGCTACCACACTATTCTCTTGATATATTAGCTGCAGGCTACCATACTATTCTCTTGATATATTAGCTGCAGGCTACCACACTATTCTCTTGATATATTAGCTGTAGGCTACCACACTGTTCTCTTGATATATTAGCTGTAGGCTACCACACTATTCTCTTGATATATTAGCTGCAGGCTACCATACTATTCTCTTCATATATTAGCTGTAGGCTACCATACTATTCTCTTGATATATTAGCTGCAGGCTACCACACTATTCTCTTGATATATTAGCTGCAGGCTACCATACTATTCTCTTGATATATTAGCTGTAGGCTACCATACTATTCTCTTGATATTTTAGCTGCAGGCTACCACACTATTCTCTTGATATATTAGCTGTAGGCTACCACACTATTCTCTTGATATATTAGCTGCAGGCTACCATACTATTCTCTTGATATATTAGCTGCAGGCTACCATACTATTCTCTTGATATATTAGCTGTAGGCTACCATACTATTCTCTTGATATATTAGCTGCAGGCTACCATACTATTCTCTTGATATATTAGCTGCAGGCTTCACACTATTCTCTTGATATATTAGCTGCAGGCTACCATACTATTCTCTTTGTAGCTGCAGGCTACCACACTATTCTCTTGATATATTAGCTGCAGACTACCACACTATTCCTTGATATATTAGCTGCAGGCTACCAACTATTCTCTTGATATATTAGCTGCAGGCTCCACACTATTCTCTTGATATATCAGCTTACTTTCTCTTGCTGCAGGCTACCACACTATTCTCTTCATATATTAGCTGTAGGCTACCACACTATTCTCTTGATATGTTAGCTGCAGGCTACCACACTATTCTCTTGATATATTAGCTGTAGGCTACCATACTATTCTCTTGATATATTAGCTGCAGGCTACCACACTATTCTCTTGATATATTAGCTGCAGACTACCACACTATTCTCTTGATATATTAGCTGCAGACTACCATACTATTCTCTTGATATGTTAGCTGCAGGCTACCACACTATTCTCTTGATATATTAGCTGTAGGCTACCATACTATTCTCTTGATATGTTAGCTGCAGACTACCACACTATTCTCTTGATATATTAGCTGCAGGCTACCATACTATTCTCTTGATATATTAGCTGCAGACTACCACACTATTCTCTTGATATATTAGCTGCAGGCTACCACACTATTCTCTTGATATATTAGCTGTAGGCTACCATACTATTCTCTTGATATGTTAGCTGCAGGCTACCACACTATTCTCTTGATATATTAGCTGCAGGCTACCATACTATTCTCTTGATATTTTAGCTGCAGGCTACCACACTATTCTCTTGATATATTAGCTGCAGGCTACCACACTATTCTCTTCATATATTAGCTGCAGGCTACCACACTATTCTCTTGATATATTAGCTGCAGGCTACCATACTATTCTCTTGATATATTAGCTGCAGGCTACCATACTATTCTCTTGATATATTAGCTGCAGGCTACCACACTATTCTCTTGATATATTAGCTGCAGGCTACCACACTATTCTCTTGATATATTAGCTGCAGGCTACCACACTATTCTCTTGATATATTAGCTGTAGGCTACCATACTATTCTCTTGATATTTTAGCTGCAGGCTACCACACTATTCTCTTGATATATTAGCTGCAGGCTACCATACTATTCTCTTGATATATTAGCTGCAGGCTACCATACTATTCTCTTGATATATTAGCTGCAGGCTACCACACTATTCTCTTGATATATTAGCTGTAGGCTACCATACTATTCTCTTGATATATTAGCTGCAGGCTACCACACTATTCTCTTGATATATTAGCTGCAGGCTACCACACTATTCTCTTGATATATTAGCTGCAGACTACCACACTATTCTCTTGATATATTAGCTGCAGGCTACCATACTATTCTCTTGATATATTAGCTGCAGGCTACCACACTATTCTCTTGATATATTAGCTGCAGGCTACCACACTATTCTCTTGATATATTAGCTCCAGGCTACCATACTATTCTCTTGATATATTAGCTGCAGACTTCAACTATTCTCTTGATATATTAGCTGCAGGCTACCACACTATTCTCTTGATATATTAGCTGCAGGCTACCATACTATTCTCTTGATATATTAGCTGTAGGCTACCACACTATTCTCTTGATATATTAGCTGCAGGCTACCATACTATTCTCTTGATATATTAGCTGCAGGCTACCACACTATTCTCTTGATATATTAGCTGCAGACTACCACACTATTCTCTTGATATATTAGCTGTAGGCTACCATACTGTTCTCTTGATATATTAGCTGTAGGCTACCACACTATTCTCTTGATATATTAGCTGCAGGCTACCATACTATTCTCTTGATATATTGCTGAGGTACCAACTTTCTCTTGATATATTAGCTGCAGGCTACCACACTATTCTCTTGATATATTAGCTGCAGGCTACCATACTATTCTCTTGATATATTAGCTGTAGGCTACCACACTATTCTCTTGATATATTAGCTGCAGGCTACCATACTATTCTCTTGATATTTTAGCTGCAGGCTACCACACTATTCTCTTGATATATTAGCTGCAGGCTACCACACTATTCTCTTGATATATTAGCTGCAGGCTACCACACTATTCTCTTGATATATTAGCTGTAGGCTACCATACTATTCTCTTGATATGTTAGCTCCAGGCTACCACACTATTCTCTTGATATATTAGCTGCAGGCTACCATACTATTCTCTTGATATATTAGCTGCAGGCTACCAACTATTCTCTTGATATATTGCTGAGGCTACCACACTATTCTCTTGATATATTAGCTGTAGGCTACCATACTTTTTCTTGATATGTTAGCTGCAGGCTACCATACTATTCTCTTGATATATTAGCTGTAGGCTACCATACTATTCTCTTGATATATTAGCTGCAGGCTACCACACTATTCTCTTGATATATTAGCTGCAGGCTACCACACTATTCTCTTGATATGTTAGCTGCAGGCTACCATACTATTCTCTTGATATGTTAGCTGCAGGCTACCACACTATTCTCTTGATATATTAGCTGCAGGCTACCACACTATTCTCTTGATATGTTAGCTGCAGGCTACCACACTATTCTCTTGATATATTAGATGCAGGCTACCATACTATTCTCTTGATATATTAGCTGCAGACTACCATACTATTCTCTTGATATATTAGCTGTAGGCTACCACACTATTCTCTTGATATATTAGCTGCAGGCTACCACACTATTCTCTTGATATATTAGCTGCAGGCTACCACACTATTCTCTTGATATATTAGCTCCAGGCTACCATACTATTCTCTTGATATATTAGCTGCAGGCTACCACACTATTCTCTTGATATATTAGCTGCAGGCTACCACACTATTCTCTTGATATATTAGCTGCAGGCTACCAAACTATTCTCTTGATATATTAGCTGCAGGCTACCACACTATTCTCTTGATATATTAGCTGCAGGCTACCATACTATTCTCTTGATATATTAGCTGCAGGCTACCACACTATTCTCTTGATATATTAGCTGCAGGCTACCATACTATTCTCTTCATATATTAGCTGCAGGCTACCACACTATTCTCTTGATATATTAGCTGCAGGCTACCATACTATTCTCTTGATATATTAGCTGTAGGCTACCACACTATTCTCTTGATATATTAGCTGCAGACTACCAACTATTTCTTGATATATTAGCTGCAGGCTACCACACTATTCTCTTGATATATTAGCTGTAGGCTACCACACTATTCTTTTGATATATTAGCTGCAGACTACCATACTATTCTCTTGATATATTAGCTGCAGGCTACCACACTATTCTCTTGATATATTAGCTGCAGACTACCATACTATTCTCTTGATATATTAGCTGCAGACTTTCATACTATTCTCCTGATATATTAGCTGCAGGCTACCACACTATTCTCTTGATATATTAGCTGTAGGCTACCATACTGTTCTCTTGATATATTAGCTGCAGGCTACCACACTATTCTCTTGATATATTAGCTGCAGGCTACCATACTATTCTCTTGATATATTAGCTGTAGGCTACCATACTATTCTCTTGATATGTTAGCTGCAGGCTACCACACTATTCTCTTGATATATTAGCTGCAGGCTACCACACTATTCTCTTGATATATTAGCTGCAGGCTACCATACTATTCTCTTGATATGTTAGCTGCAGGCTACCACACTATTCTCTTGATATATTAGCTGTAGGCTACCACACTATTCTCTTGATATATTAGCTCCAAGCTACCATACTATTCTCTTGATATATTAGCTGCAGACTTTCATACTATTCTCTTGATATATTAGCTGCAGACTACCACACTATTCTCTTGATATATTAGCTGTAGGCTACCATACTATTCTCTTGATATATTAGCTGTAGGCTACCACACTATTCTCTTGATATATTAGCTGCAGGCTACCATACTATTCTCTTGATATATTAGCTGTAGGCTACCACACTATTCTCTTGATATGTTAGCTGCAGACTACCACACTATTCTCTTGATATATTAGCTGTAGGCTACCATACTGTTCTCTTGATATGTTAGCTGTAGGCTACCACACTATTCTCTTGATATATTAGCTGCAGGCTACCATACTATTCTCTTGCTGCAGGATACCACACTATTCTCTTGATATATTAGCTGCAGACTACCACACTATTCGCTTGAAATGTTAGCTGCAGGCTACCACACTATTCTCTTGATATATTAGCTGTAGGCTACCACACTATTCTCTTGATATATTAGCTGCAGACTACCATACTATTCTCTTGATATGTTAGCTGCAGGCTACCACACTATTCTCTTGATATATTAGCTGCAGGCTACCACACTATTCTCTTGATATATTAGCTGCAGGCTACCACACTATTCTCTTCATATATTAGCTGTAGGCTACCATACTGTTCTCTTGATATGTTAGCTCCAGGCTACCACACTATTCTCTTGATATATTAGCTGTAGGCTACCATACTATTCTCTTGATATGTTAGCTGCAGGCTACCACACTATTCTCTTGATATATTAGCTGTAGGCTACCACACTATTCTTTTGATATATTAGCTGTAGGCTACCATACTGTTTTCTTGATATGTTAGCTCCAGGCTACCACACTATTCTCTTGATATATTAGCTGTAGGCTACCATACTATTCTTTTGATATGTTAGCTGCAGGCTACCACACTATTCTCTTGATATATTAGCTGCAGGCTACCACACTATTCTCTTGATATGTTAGCCGCAGGCTACCATACTGTTCTCTTGATATATTAGCTGCAGGCTACCACACTATTCTCTTGATATGTTAGCTCCAGGCTACCACACTATTCTCTTGATATATTAGCTCCAGGCTACCACACTATTCTCTTGATATATTAGATGCAGGCTACCATACTATTCTCTTGATATATTAGCTGCAGACTACCACACTCTTCTCTTGATATATTAGCTGTAGGCTACCACACTATTCTCTTCATATATTAGCTGCAGACTACCACACTATTCTCTTGATATATTAGCTGCAGGCTACCACACTATTCTCTTGATATATTAGCTCCAGTCTACCACACTATTCTCTTGATATATTAGCTGCAGGCTACCATACTATTCTCTTGATATATTAGCTGTAGGCTACCACACTCTTCTCTTGATATATTAACTGCAGGCTACCATACTATTCTCTTCATATATTAGCTGCAGGCTACCACACTATTCTCTTGATATATTAGCTGCAGGCTACCATACTATTCTCTTGATATGTTAGCTGCAGGCTACCACACTATTCTCTTGATATGTTAGCTGCAGGCTACCATACTATTCTCTTCATATATTAGCTGCAGGCTACCATACTATTATCTTGATATATAGCTGCAGGCTACCATACTATTTCTTGATATATTGCTGTGGCTACCACACTATTCTCTTGATATATTAGCTGCAGACTACCATACTATTATCTTGATATATTAGCTGCAGGCTACCACACTATTCTCTTGATATATTAGCTGTAGGCTACCACACTATTCTTTTGATATATTAGCTGCAGACTACCATACTATTCTCTTGATATATTAGCTGCAGGCTACCACACTATTCTCTTTCCATCAATGACTCGCCACATACTTTTATATATCGTTATCTTTATGATGTTAGTTTCCCCTTAACTCATCCCGTAATGTGGAGTTTAGTAAAGTGTCGTATCTCTTTTTTGATGTTCAATAAATGATATGTCTGTTTTTGTATTCACTAAATCGCCCGTGTGGTGCGGGATACGCAAGGGAAGCAAAGAATAGTACCACTGCGACCAACAGTGCATATTGTAAGAGGCGACTGATGAAGGACCTAGGGAACTTACCCTAGTAAATAAAAAGCATCGCAGAAATCGGATTTGCTGTCCTACTTGTAAGAAAATAACTGGCACAACGTACAATCGCTCTTAGGCTCAGATCACATATAAATTACACAGAGTGGTTAATAAGTGTTCGATATGGAGCGTTCGAAGAAGAAGTTTTCAATAAATAACTTGTCTGTTTTTGTATTCAATAAATAACTTGTCTGTTTTTGTATTCAATAAATAACTTGTCTGTTTTTGTATTCAATAAATAACTTGTCTGTTTTTGTATTCAATAAATAACTTGTCTGTTTTTGTATTCAATAAATAACTTGTCTGTTTTTGTATTCAATAAATAATTTGTCTGTTTTTGTATTCAATAAATAACGTGTCTGTTTTTGTATTCAATAAATAACGTGTCTGTTTTTGCATTCAATAAATAACGTGTCTGTTTTTGTATTCAATAAATAACGTGTCTGTTTTTGTATTCAATAAATAATTTGTTTTTGTATTCAATAAATAACGTGTCTGTTTTTGTATTCAATAAATAACGTGTCTGTTTTTGTATTCAATAAATAACGTGTCTGTTTTTGCATTCAATAAATAACGTGTCTGTTTTTGTATTCAATAAATAACTTGTCTGTTTTTGTATTCAATAAATAATTTGTTTTTGTATTCAATAAATAACGTGTCTGTTTTTGTATTCAATAAATAATTTGTCTGTGTTTAATCTCATACAATAAGACTATCTTTATTCCGAAATGATCCAAGACTTCGTAATATGTTGGTGTTTATATCCATGAAATACATAGAGTGAGTTCGTATATAAATTCATATCTAGAAGACTTCATACTTGCCAAACCTGTTCAGCTTCTTATGTTTATATTACTCAAAGAAGTGAACACATACAATAACAAAAGATGATTAACGGTCGAGGAATTCGTAATAGGACATTTAGTATTATATTAGTATATTTATATCATCATCATCAAGTAGCTTGTCCCTTCCAGAACTTGGCTCCCATGACAGCAGTACTGAAAAACTCTCTCTTATGTGCAAGTTGGCTGGCGTCAGCAGCAGTCGTTCTCAGATTGTCAATGTTATCTTGCATCCATCGTCTTCTAGGTCTTCCTCACATTCTTCGTCCAGGCATCATTCCCTACACAATTATCTTCTCTAGACACTCATGTCGTTTGATGTGTCCTAAATATTTAATAACTATTGGTAGGAAACATTAGAAAAGTCAGTAGTAGGACATATAAGATTAACTAGTAGTAGGACATATAAGATTAACTAGTAGTAGGACATATAAGATTAACTAGTAGTAGGACATATAAGATTAACTAGTAGTAGGACATATAAGATTAACTAGTAGTATAAATATAAGATTAACTAGTAGTAGGACATATAAGATTAACTAGTAGTAGGACATATAAGATTAACTAGTAGTATAAATATAAGATTTACTAGTAGTAGGACATATAAGATTAACTAGTAGTAGGACATATAAGATTAACTAGTAGTAGGACATATAAGATTAACTAATAGTAGAACATATAAGATTTACTAGTAGTAGGACATATAAGATTAACTAGTAGTAGGACATATAAGATTAACTAGTAGTAGGACATATAAGATTAACTAATAGTAGGACATATAAGATTTACTAGTAGTAGGACATATAAGATTAACTAGTAGTAGGACACATACGATTAACTAGTAGTAGGACATATAAGATTTACTAGTAGTAGGACATATAAGATTAACTAGTAGTAGGACACATACGATTAACTAGTAGTAGGACATATAAGATTTACTAGTAGTAGGACATATAAGATTAACTAGTAGTAGGACATATAAGAATAGTAAGCAGTAGGACATACAAGACTAACTAGTAGTAGGGCATATAAGATTAACTAGTAGTAGGACATATAAGATTTACTATAGTTCGTTCCAAAATTCGTGATCACACTAAGGTTTAATTTGTATGAAATCTATCTGATGGATACAAGTACTTTTTTGCATGCAGTCTTATATACCTCACGACATTACGAATCCATTTTTAACTAAATGGTAGGTAGCTTAGTTGATACAAAAACTTTTTTGTTATATAATTTTGCATAAACACAATAAAATGATAATCAAAGTATAGAATTTACAGTAATACACAAAATGGTGGCGAATGATTGCAAAGGCGTATTCCTATTACATATTATAAAAAGAAAGGTAACATAGTGAACAAATGATACCTTCCACTTCTATAAATGAAAGTAAATGTTGCGTACATACGCCAATGACAGTCGGTAGGAAACATTGTGAACTGATTAATTCCACGGATTCCCGATTTTGACTTGCAGTGAATTGCATTTGGAACACGGAAATGCTTAGTTATAAATAAACTTGACAATCGTACTGTAAAATTTCGACAAGTATACCAGATCAACATCTCGGTAAATTTAATAATAACATATAATAAAATTCTTACAGAACTAAAGGTTTGGGTGGGCAAAAATACTTTTGGAACATCGTCACTGTTACCTACATAAAAATGTAAAAATCAAGAATTTATGTCTAATGGATGATTTTATATCGGTCGGTAACGATGATCACGAATTTTGAAACGAACTATAGTAGTAGGACATATACGATTAACTAGTAGTAGGACATATACGATTAACTAGTAGTAGGACATATAAGAATAGTAAGCAGTAGGACATGCAAGAATAGTCAGTACTAGGACATATAAGATTAACTAATAGTAGGACATATAATATTAACTAGTAGTAGGACATATACGATTAACTAGTAGTAGGACATATAAGAATAGTAAGCAGTAGGACATACAAGAATAGTCAGTAGTAGGACATATAAGATTAACTAATAGTAGGACATATAAGATTAACTAATAGTAGGACATATAAGATTAACTAGTAGTAGGACATATATGATTAATTAGTAGTAGAACATATATTTTTAAATAATTACTACTACAGATTTACTAAATCCATGATCAAACTTTCAATAATCTGATCCTCCCCCACCCCTCCCCACCCCACCCCTTCCACAGCTTTGTAATGTCTCCCACATCTCACAAAACATATTCTCCTCAAACCTAATTCATGTCTCTATATATCTTTGCCACTTGTTATTTGCCCGGCCCCTTATATTTCTCAACGTCTTCTGTCTTCTTGTAATTGCATGATGATTGAATACAGAATCCGTTTTTGTCCTGAGTCCGTGCCTGCTCAATATGACAATCTCATCGACCAGATTGTCGTATCCGTATCATCCCCTGAGACAAATAAACTCTGGCTAGAAAGAAGAGAAGCACATGGACAGCTCAATCATCCAGTCCGTATTAGATCACATGGATGAGAAGGTATGTGATGTTTTATGTTATTCTAAGCATATAATGTATCAATTGTCCTTGTATAATTCAGGATAAATATTTAGGAAGGATTACACCAAGTGTTCATCTGGTTTCAGATCTTGTTAAGAGATCTAAACAAAATGTAAATTAGACAGCTCGACTATCATAAATGTTAACTCTAATCTGACAACCCTCGTTTGGTCCTCGGGTAGCCGTGTGTATGCGAAAAGGGAAGGGGGGAGTGCACGAGTACATTTGTTCGTGCAGATGATTCGTGTAGCCAATTATAATAGACTAGATCCCCTTGGAGTCATTTTCTCCTTGTTCATTATTGATGGCAGTCGCTTACACATTGTTATTATTAATGGACATGGGGTTCAAACGTCACACTAGATTTACGACGGAGACTAACCAGAGTACAATTTTGTAAATGTGAACTGACGATGAAAATTTGCAACTAGAAAGTCTTTTTTTTTTTAAATATGAAAATTAGTTATTAAAAAAATGATGAACTAACGTGATTCTGTTACACAACGGAAGCTAAGTGAAAATGTCATTGAATATCATCAATAATCAAGAACAGCTTTCATTGATCACGAAACAACAGTCAGTGAACAAGTAAATATGAACAAGTTATGGTGAGTATTTGTCCCGTGTGGTGCCGGGGCCCGTGAGGGAAGCAAAGAATAGTACCTCTGTGACCTACAATGCATGTCGTAAGAGGCGATTGATGAAGGACCTAGGGAAGCTACCCTAGTAGATAAAACGCATCTCTGAAATCGGGTGTGTAGATGTGTACTTGAAGTTGCATAACTGGCACAATCGCTCTTAGGCTCAGATCATATACAAATGATACAGTGTAGTTAACAAGTGGTCGATGTAGAACGTTCGAAGAAGATGGCATTTTGTGAGGGATGTAAGCAGTAGTGTCGTAATGGCTTGCTTTATAAACTACATCACAGCGATATCATTTACTAGTAGCAAATACGTTATGAAAGAGTCACACATGAAGAGATCATTGAGAGAAAGAAACAGGTCTCAGTCAACTAAGAAAAGTGAAGAAAAGACGCTGGCGCAGGATACGAGCAAACCTAGAAAAATCCAGAGGGAAATGAAACAATGAAAGCAAAAGAGAGGGCGGCTTAACAATACATGGAAAAGACTATTGGAGGCAGAGATTAACATATGAGGAAGACATGGAAGGACGCGGCTTTATTGCAACTTGACTCAATTCTTTGAATCAGTGTTTATTTATTAATAAAAATTGTTCTTCTTCTTTGCGTTCGTTCTTTACGACCAATTTTAATCATTCTTTGTGATATGTTTGATCATTGCCAAGAACGTGTATACGTTGCACATTGTTTTGTGGCCGAAACGCATAGCCTTCTATACGTTTAGGACACGTGTATCCGATTTCAGCCAAACATCCTTAGCCGCCTCTTACGACATGTGTGGCAGGTAACAGTGGTTCTATTCTTTACACCCCAAATTGGGACCCCGGTAACCACTCGGCGATAAAATTGTTAATAATCCTGATATTCCTTAGCATTAAATTTTATTTGTGATATAATATAACCTTGTTCTCGCAAATTGTTTTGTTTTTAAAAGAAATTTGTTTTATCTAGCAATACTTGGATTCGAAGGTGACGTGACGGTTGTGGTCTGATAGTGGTCCGATACTTTTACCTGAACTCGTTGGTCGTCTGTTATCGGGGGTCGAATGTTAACATCTACTCATGATCGTACTTCTGTACCAGTGGCGTACCGTAGTGTCATCATATTACGCTTCTGATACATCGTTTTACTGTAGTCTTCATGTACGTATACTATCGTTACTTTTGAATCTACTCGACTCTACTTTACTTTGCAGATGTTATTTTAAATGTTACTTTTGAATCTACTCGACTCTACTTTACTCTGCAGATGTTATTTTAAATGTTACTTTTGAATCTACTCGACTCTACTTTACTTTGCAGATGTTATTTTAAATGTTACTTTTGAATCTACTCGACTCTACTTTACTCTGCAGATGTTATTTTAAATGTTACTTTTGAATCTACTCGACTCTACTTTACTCTGCAGATGTTATTTTAAATGTTACTTTTGAATCTACTCGACTCTACTTTACTCTGCAGATGTTATTTTAAATGTTACTTTTGAATCTACTCGACTCTACTTTACTCTGCAGATGTTATTTTAAATGTTACTTTTGAATCTACTCGACTTTACTTTACTCTGCAGATGTTATTTTAAATGTTACTTTTGAATCTACTCGACTCTACTTTACTCTGCAGATGTTATTTTAAATGTTACCTTTGAATCTACTGACTCTACTTTACTCTGCAGATGTTATTTTAAATGTTACTTTTGAATCTACTCGACTTTACTTTACTCTGCAGATGTTATTTTAAATATTACTTTTGAATCTACTCGACTTTACTTTACTCTGCAGATGTCATTTTAAATGTTACTTTTGAATCTATTCGACTCTACTTTACTCTGCAGATGTCATTTTAAATGTTACTTTTGAATCTACTCGACTCTACTTTACTCTGCAGATGTTATTTTAAATGTTACTTTTGAATCTACTCGACTTTACTGTACTCTGCAGATGTTATTTTAAATGTTACTTTTGAATCTACTCGACTCTACTTTTCCTGCAGATGACATTTTAAATGTTACTTTTGAATCTACTCGACTCTACTTTACTCTGCAGATGTCATTTTAAATGTTACTTTTGAATATACTCGACTCTACTTTACTCGGCAGATGTTATTTTAAATGTTCCTTTTGAATCTACTCGACTCTACTTTACTCTGCAGATGTTATTTTAAATGTTACTTTTGAATCTACTCGACTCTACTTTACTCTGCAGATGTTATTTTAAATGTTACTTTTGAATCTACTCGACTCTACTTTACTCGGCAGATGTTATTTTAAATGTTCCTTTCATTTTAATTTGTAATAGTACTCTATATATACATTCCTTTCATCTGTTTTGCGTCTATGAAACGACTTAAGTCATTTGTTTGTTTCTTACGTGGGGGAGGGAAGTAAGCCTCTATGTGGCTGAGGCACGCTATTTCAACCTAAAACGGGCAGTTTTATTGGGTTATATCAGGGCGTATTGGTCTTTTTTATTGGTGTGGCCCTGTGGCCTGGGACTAGTCCTAAAACGGACTGTTTGTTGAATATTGTGTTTGGTAAGTGTGGAGTCCTGAAAATGACTGTTGGTGTTAACCTGGATATAGCCCTGAAATGGGCTGTTGGTGTTAACCTGGATATAGCCCTGAAATGGACTGTTGGTGTTAACCTGGATATAGCCCTGAAATGGACTGTTGGTGTTAACCTGGATATAGCCCTGAAATGGACTGTTGGTGTTAACCTGGATATAGCCCTGACATGGAATGTCCGTTACTTTAAGGCCCTTTCTTTGTCATTTAAACAATTTTAAAAAGTAGTATTGTAGATTTGCATTGATTGATTCACTATCTTTACATTTGGGTGAATAACCGTACGTGCTCCAATCTTTTTCTGGACAGGAAGTTGTCATAGAACAAGGTGCATAGTACATTCGACGCTCTGTGATGTAGTTGTTGATCATTGTGATTTTAGTAAGAGTTTTAAATTGATATATTTTATTTTTATTATTATTTAATATTAGCAATTTAATTTTAGTACACTGCTTTGAATTTTAGTACACTGCTTTGAATTTTAGTACACTGCTTTGAATTTTAGTACACTGCTTTGAATTGCCGAGAAATATTTTTATTTAAAAAGATTTACATACGGTACATTAAAGTTTATCGTCTGTTTCAGATAAAATTAGGCACTTAACGTAAGGTCAGGGATCAATGCGGACGCTTTTTTCCTGAATAGTTCCATCGATGAAACAAGCAGAGGATATTCGAAGCAAAATGCAAGTGTACAAACTGAAATCGATTTCGATTTTTAGTGTAATGAAAACGTATAGAACATAGATGATAGAACATCAGTGATAGAAACCCCCATCCCAGAAAAAGATATTGAATGGAGAGAAGTCATTAACTATTACTGATCCAGGGCAAAAGCCATTTGCTTTTGCAATTAAAAAAATGCCCTTTAGTGTGATTCCTGGTCCAACCCAAGGTCACGTAGTGTGGAGTTTGATCTACACGGAGTTAATAAAGAGATGATTACACGAAGAGCGGCAGTCTGAAGAATGTTCCAACACTAGGTCACGTAGTGTGGAGTTTGATCTACATGGAGTTAATAAAGAGATGATTACACGAAGAGCGGCAGTCTGAAGAATGTTCCAAACCATTAATTGTGAATTTTTCAGTAAAAGAAGCAAAAAATAACCCAAAAGACATAGTTGACCATGTGTTGATCCATCTACATCTCAATTTGGACTTACGGTTGTGTTTCATTACGGTTGTGCTTCATTGACCAGATGAAAACTCAAATAAGAACAACTTCAAATTTTTTATACAAGATATTTGAATAAATCAGTTCAAGTAAAAATACGGTATGTTTTTTATAATCGGAGGCAGAAATGTAGCAGAACTAAGATATACTGTTGATAAAGTGTTACTTTTAACATCGCAGGAAGAAATTTATAAATTAATAATGGCAGTGCGAGAAGAAAGAGAAATGCAAGATCTATATCTCACTATGGCAATTACAAATATAATAACAAATGAAAAAAACAAGCATGACAAAGTAAATTGTTATCAAGTGAGCGAACAGTTTTGAAAATCTTGATTCACTATTAAATATAGATAGAAATGTGATGAAAGGAATCAAAAGAAGTACAAACACAGATTAACTAGCATGTAAAACTAAAATAGAATATAAAAGAAAAACAGAATACTAAGAGAATGCATATGTCCAGTAGTTGCGAGACATAAACATTTAACAAAACAGTGGAAAAGCATATATGTGCCTTGAAATTTCAATGTTACAAATGAGTCCTCCGTATACCGTGTACAGAGAAGATAATCAATAGATCCACCCAGAAGGAACTCATAATTAAAGAAATCTAACAGTTGTTGCAAATAAGAATTTAACAACTGAAGTATTTTGAAACACAAAAGACATGACGTTCTTGAAAAGACACTTATGAAGGAAACAACCCGGCAAAGATGAGAAAATGAAAACCACAGAGAAGATTAATTCAATATATTATTTGAGCATGACTGCAACTGAGGCAAACCATCCAGTTAGAGAGAGTTATTTAGGATGACTGCTAGGGTGATACTGCTCGGACTAGCTTTTTATAATGATAATATACCAAACAAAAGGAAGAGAGAAGATACCCAATCAAGACATACGTCTATGTCTTTAAGTTAAATTCATATAAATAAAAGAAATGGAAACATGTAAAACAAAGTACTGTAGAGTTAACTGTTTCACCATTGCTACTAGTTTACTGCAGTCAAAGTACTGTAGAGTTAACGTGTTTCACCATTGCTACTTAGTTTTACTGCAGTCAAAGTACTGTAGAGTTAACGTGTTTCACCATTGCTACTTAGTTTTACTGCAGTCAAAGTACTGTAGAGTTAACGTGTTTCACCATTGCTACTTAGTTTTACTGCAGTCAAAGTACTGTAGAGTTAACGTGTTTCACCATTGCTACTTAGTTTTACTGCAGTCAAAGTACTGTAGAGTTAACGTGTTTCACCATTGCTACATAGTTTTACTGCAGTCAAAGTACTGTAGAGTTAACGTGTTTCACCATTGCTACTTGTTTACTGCAGTCAAAGTACTGTAGAGTTAACGTGTTTCACCATTGCTACAGTTTACTGCAGTCAAAGTACTGTAGAGTTAACGTGTTTCACCATTGCTACTTAGTTTTACTGCAGTCAAAGTACTGTAGAGTTAACGTGTTTCACCATTGCTACTTAGTTTTACTGCAGTCAAAGTACTGTAGAGTTAACGTGTTTCACCATTGCTACTTAGTTTTACTGCAGTCAAAGTACTGTAGAGTTAACGTGTTTCACCATTGCTACTTAGTTTTACTGCAGTCAAAGTACTGTAGAGTTAACGTGTTTCACCATTGCTACTTAGTTTTACTGCAGTCAAAGTACTGTAGAGTTAACGTGTTTCACCATTGCTACTTAGTTTTACTGCAGTCAAAGTACTGTAGAGTTAACGTGTTTCACCATTGCTACTTAGTTTTACTGCAGTCAAAGTACTGTAGAGTTAACGTGTTTCACCATTGCTACTTAGTTTTACTGCAGTCAAAGTACTGTAGAGTTAACGTGTTTCACCATTGCTACTTAGTTTTACTGCAGTCAAAGTACTGTAGAGTTAACGTGTTTCACCATTGCTACTTAGTTTTACTGCAGTCAAAGTACTGTAGAGTTAACGTGTTTCACCATTGCTACTTAGTTTTACTGCAGTCAAAGTACTGTAGAGTTAACGTGTTTCACCATTGCTACATAGTTTTACTGCAGTCAAATACTTAGAGTTAACGTGTTTCACCATTGCTACTTAGTTTTACTGCAGTCAAAGTACTGTAGAGTTTACGTGTTTCACCATTGCTACATAGTTTTACTGCAGTCTTTGCCTTATTTCAATAGAAATAATAGAACAGTACCATTTACAAAGGTTTGATCATCTTTGCAATGCAACAGAATGCAACAGAATGCAACAGAATGCAACAGAATGCAACAGAATGCAACAGAATGCAACAGAATGCAACAGAAACACGTACCACGCCTAGCATTGAAAGACCAAGAATAAGAGATCTAGATCTTCAGGAAGAGACAGAGTTGCAATGGAAGGACAACATCGGATAGTCCCGACTGACGAAGGCATGGATCATCTGGTCAGATGAAAGACGTGTACAAGAGACATATGACGTTGTCTTTGGTTGATCCATATTATTATTATCCTCGTTATATTCCTGTCTCATCGTTATACGTTACATATCGCTTGAAAGCAGTCTCTTCATACCCATATATCCTGGGAAACTCTTTCAATTACTACTATTGAATTGCGTTCTTTCTCGCCTCTCTTAGTAATCTTCGTTTCAGTTCTTCTCTAAAGCTTCTTTTTCTTTTCAACCATTTGCCTCCCACTCCAAAGCCTATTTTGAGATTCTTTAAACATTTCTTTTCAGAGTATGCGTAACATATCTTCATCTCCTCTTTCTTTTAACAGTTGTTACTAGTGGTTGACCAGACATTTTTCTGATTTCATAACTTCTCCTTAATTATTCCCATTTTATGTTGAGCGCAGAAATATTAGTTTTCTCAATCTTTTTCTTTCAAGTGCACTTTTCTTAAAAGCTGAGCACAAATTTACTAAGCTCAAATGACTGATACAACAAACACAAATTTACTACGCTCAAATGACTGATACCACAAACACAAATTACTGCTCAAATGACTGATACCACAAACACAAATTTACTACGCTCAAATGACTGATACCACAAACACAAATTTACTAAGCTCAAATGACTGATACCACAAACACAAATTTACTACGCTCAAATGACTGATACCACAAACACAAATTTACTACGCTCAAATGACTGATACCACAAACACAAATTTACTACGCTCAAATGACTGATACCACAAACACAAATTTACTAAGCTCAAATGACTGATACAACAAACACAAATTTACTACGCTCAAATGACTGATACAACAAACACAAATTTACTACGCTCAAATGACTGATACCACAAACACATAAATTTACAAAGTTGGTATGTAAGACGTTGTGCTAAAACTAAGTAAAAAGAACTAAGATATAAAACGAACGTTTGTAAAACTACTAGACTAGATTCACTTCGTGACAAACTTTCGTTAGCCAGTTTTACATTCGTTACAAAGCCCGTCTTAATGCATACCAAGTACTCACGTACGAGGTGATTTATGGCAAGGGAAACTACTGGTGTATTATACCAACTGCTTTATACAAACAGATTTATGACAAGGGAAGCTACTGATGTATAATTCTAGTTATCACATAGAAACCCACACAATGGTAGTAGAAATGAAAGTGAGATATGTAAATTGCTACATAGAAACCTGTATGTGACGAAGAAAATAACTTGTACAACATCACGAAGTACTACATCAGCATTAAGTGCCATGTCGACTGACGTAGTGGATCATAGATTTCTGTAAAAATATGTCCCGAGTATTTAACTATCAGATCGGATTTTGATATACCTACTATTCTCATGATACGCCCATGAAATTGATGATTGTTCATGTCTTACATTGATAATCTGATCTTTTTGTTGTACCGTGATCATTGTTAACACATTACTATTAGTTCTGTTTAGCAGTCTGTGGTGTTAAGCATTCACTGGTAAAACCTGATATCTGCGGTTTCAAATGTTCATAATCAAGTAGTTTGTCCCTTACGAAACCTGGCTCCCATGACAACAGACTTGAAACACTCTCTGTTCTGTGCAAGTTGACTGGCGTCATCAGCAGTTATTCTCATTTATTGTTCATGACTCGCTTTCTTGTGTTAGTAATTAGAGAGGTAAACGAGAATATAAAGTATGCAGAAACTGGATGTGTTGCCATACGGGTTTCTAGATGTCTAACTACACAACAAACTCATGCATGAACTTATGTTCTAAGGAGCAAATAACATACAGACAACAAAAAGTGATTGAACAGTGGTTAATGTAGAACGACATCAGACAACAAAAAGTGATTGAACAGTGGTTAATGTAGAACGACATCAGACAACAAAAAGTGATTGAACAGTGGTTAATGTAGAACGACATCAGACAACAAAAAGTGATTGAACAGTGGTTAATGTAGAACGACATCAGACAACAAACATGTCAGTAATAATGATATATAACATACGAAGTCTTTCTGATTTCCATGAACAGCGAATTGTTGCATTTAGTGACAGTTTGGATACAGAGGAAACAGATCTACAGGACGCCCGTGTACACGATGGATTGACGAAATATTTGATTCTGTAAACAATACCTTGTACGAGGCGTAAACAAAGACGCACCCTTGTAGTATTTCTTTTAACATGACTCTCAAAAGTAAAACAAGAATATTATTTTTTCCGATCCAGAAGCACTTGAGCTTTTCAGCTCTTCGGCTCGGTGCCATGGACACCGTAACCCTTCGGTTCGGTGCCACGAACACCGTAAATCTGGGGAATCTGTGGCTTTTTCTGCCATCCAGCGCAATTGAACCCGCACACAGAGGGATAGTCATCCGTAGTCCAACGCGCTACGAACACGCTGGGCAGACGGGCAAACCAAGAATATCGAATAGATAGAATGCCTGCCTTTAATTATATGAAATTATTTTTTTAACCGCTTATTATGTTCATATTTATGTATAACATTTTCTTCCGACTGAGAAAAGAAAACTGATTGCTCAATCACCATATGCACAGAATCAAAGTTGTCCAGCAGTGCTTCTATAAACGAGCCTGACTTATGTTCTGTCACTATCTTACTGCAGCATTGATTTAGACAAATTGCAACAGCTATAGAACCCGATCACTCTTCACTTGCTCTTATTCCACTGGCTATCTGCTTTACTACTGTTCGCTTCATAAATCCAGCTGTTTATTTAACATGCTCTTATCCTTGTGCTTCTTATCCTTGCGAGCTTATTCTACTAGCTCTTATCTCTGTGCTAACTTATCTGCTGTGCTCTATCTGCGTGCTCCTTATTCTACTGTGCCTTATCCTGCTTACTGATGTGCTATCTTTGTCTATCTCGTGCTCTTATTCTTACTGTCCTCTATCTCGTGCTTACTGTGCTTCTTATCATTGCTGTATCTTACTGTGCTACTTACTGCACTTATCTTCTGCTTCATTCTAGTGTGCTCTATCCATGATGCTCTATTCTGCTTCTTATTCTACTTGTTTATCTATTGTCTTATCTTCTTCTTATCTCTGTGCTCTATTCTTGCTGTGCCTCTATCTTACTGGCTCTTATTCTTCTGTGCTTATCCTTGTCTTCTATCCTGTGTCTACTTTGTTTTATCCTGTGCTCTTATTCTAGCTGTGCCTCTTATCCTGTGCTCTTATCTTTATTCTGTGCTTTTCTTCTCTTATTTCTTCCTGTGCTCTTATTCTTCTCGTGGCTCTTATTCTGCATGTGACTCTTTATTCCTTATCTGTGCTTCTTTTCTATCGTCCTTACTTGTCTTTATCTGTTATCTTCTGTGCTCTTATCTTGCTGTGCTCTATCTTGATTCTTGTGCCTCTTATCTTCCTGTGCTTCTTATTCTAGCTTGCTCTTATCCTGCTGTCTTCTATCTTCTGTGTCTATTCTTCTGTGCTTTATTCTTACTTGTGCTCTTATCTTGCTGTGCTATCTTAGTTCTTATCTGTGCTTAGCTTCTTATCTTCTGTGCTCTTATTCTTCTGCTGCTCTCTTATCTTCTGAATCATTCATGTGCTCTTATCCTCTTGCTACGTGCTTCTTACTTTCTTATCTGTGCTCTTATCCTTGCTGTGCTCTTATTCTTCTGTGCCTCTTATCCTTGTTTTTATCTGTGCCTCTTATTCTCTGTGCTCTTATTCTTCTGTGCTTCTTATCTTGCTGTGCTCTTATTCTTGCTGTGCTCTTATCCTTCTGTGTCTTATCCTTCTGTGCTTCTTATCTATGTGCTCTTATCTGTGTCTCTTATCCTTCTGTGCTTCTTATTCTTCTGTGCTCTTATCCTTGCTGTGCTCTTATCCTTGCTGTGCTCTTATTCTTTGTGCTTCTTATCCTTCTGTGCTTCTTATTTCTGTGTGCTCTTATCTTGCTGTGCTTCTTATCTTGCTGTGCTTTATTCTTGCTGTGCTTTATCTTCTGTGCTCTTATCTTGCTGTGCTCTTATCCTTGCTTGATCGTTGCTCTATTCTTGCTGTGCCTCTTATTCTTGTTGTGCTTCTTATCCTTGCTGTGCCTCTTATCCTTGTTGTGCTTCTTATCCTTGCTGTGCTACTTATCCTTGCTGTGCTACTTATCCTTGTGTGCTTCTTATTCTTGTGTGCTCTTATCCTTGCTTTTATCTGTGTCTTATCCTTGCTGTGCTACTTATCCTTGCTGTGCTACTTATCCTTGTGTGCTCTTATTCTTGTGTGCTCTTATCCTTGCTGTGCTTATCTTTATTACCTTGCTGTGCTACTTATCCTTGCTGTGCTTCTTATCTCTTGTATGTGCTCTTATCCTTGCTGTGCTCTTATCCTTGCTGTGCTACTTATCCTGTGTGCTTATCTTGTGTGCTACTTATCCTTGCTGTGCTCTTATCTTGTGTGCTCTTATCCTGCTGTGCTCTTATCCTTGCTGTGCTACTTATCCTTGTGTGCTTCTTATCCTTGTGTGCTCTTATTCTTGTTGTGCTTCTTATCCTTGCTGTGCTACTTATCCTTGCTGTGCTCTTATCCTTGTTGTGCTTCTTATCCTTGTTGTGCTCTTATCCTTGTGTGCTCTTTTTCTTGTTGTGCTTTACTTTATCCTTGCTGTGCTTCTTATCCTTGCTGTGCTCTTATCCTTGTGTGCTTATCTCTGTCATTATCTTGTTGTGCTTTATCCTTGTGTCTCTTATCCTTGCTTGTGCTCTTATCCTTGCTGTGCTCTTATCCTGCTGTGCTACTTATCCTTGTGTGCTTCTTATTCTTGCTGTGCTCTTATCCTTGCTGTGCTCTTATCTTTGTCTTCTTATCCTGTGTGTTTATCTGTTCTTTATCCTTGTGTGCTCTTTATCCTTGCTGTGCTACTTATCCTTGCTTATCTTGTGTTTCTTATCCTTGCTGTGCTTCTATCCTTTGTGCTCTTATCCTTGTTGTGCTCTTATCCTTGCTGTGCTCTCTTATTCCTTGCTGTGCTACTTATCCTTGTTGTGCTTCTTGTGTCTTTTATTCTAGCTGTGCTCTTATTCTTGCTGTGCTCTTATCTTGTGTGCTTCTTATCCTTGCTGTGCTACTTCTATTGCCTCTATCTTGTTGTCTACTTTTATCCTTGCTGTGCTTCTTATTCTTGTGTGCTTCTTATCCTTGCTGTGCTCTTATCCTTGTTGTGCTTCTTATCCTTGTGTGCTTATCCTGCTGTGCTATTATCCTTGTTGTGCTTCTTATCCTGCTGTGCTCTTATCTCTTGCTCATCGTGCTCTTATCCTTGCTGTGTTTCTTATCGCTGTGCTCTTATCCTGTGTCTCTTATCCTTGCTGTGCTCTTATCTTGTTGTGCTTCTTATCCTTGTTGTGCTTCTTATCCTTGTTGCTACCTCTTATTCTTGTTGTGCTTCTTATCCTTGCTGTGCTCTTATCTTACTGTGCTCTTATTCTGCTGTGCTTCTTTCCTTGCTTGCTACTTATCCTTTTCTGTGCTCTTATTCTGCTGTGCCTTCTTATCCTTGTTGTGTTTACTTATCCTTGTTGTGCTCTTATTCTAGCTGTGCCTCTTATTCTTGTGTGCTCTTATCCTTGCTGTGCTACTTATCCTTGCTGTGCTACTTATCCTTGTTGTGCTTCTTATCCTTGTTGTGCTTCTTATCCTTACTTGTGCTCTTATCCTTGTTGTGCTTCTTATCCTTGCTGTGCTACTTATCCTTGCTTGTGCTTTATCCTGTGCTTTATCTGTGTGCTCTTATTCCTTGCTGTGCTCTTTATTCTTGTTGTGCTTCTTATCCTTGCTGTGCTTCTTATCCTTGCTGTGCCTACTTTATCCTTGCTGTGCTCTTATCCTTGCTGTGCTACTTATCCTTTATCGTGTGCTCTTATCTAGCTGTGCTTTTATTCTGTTGTGCTCTTATCCTTGCTGTGCTACTTATCCTTGCTGTGCTCTTATCCTTGCTGTGCTTCTTATCCTGTGTGCTCTATCCTTGTTGCTCTTATTCTTGTTGTGCTTCTTATCCTTGCTGTGCACTATCTTGTTAGTTCTTATCTTGCTGTGCTACTTATCCTTGCTGTGCCTTATTCTATGTGCTCTTATCCTTGCTGTGCTACTTATCCTTGCTGTGCCTCTTATCCTTGCTGTGCTTCTTATTCTTGCTGTGCTACTTATCCTTGCTGTGCTTCTTATCTTGTTGTGCTTCTTATCCTTGCTGTGCTCTTATCCTTGTGTGCTCTTATCCTTGCTGTGCTCTATCTTTGTATTATCCTTGCTGTGCTTCTTATCCTTGTGTGCTCTTACCCTTTGCTGTGCTACTTATCCTTGTTGTGCTACTTATCCTGATGTGCTACTTATCTGCTGTGCTACTTATCCTTGCTGTGCTACTTATCTTGTGTGCTACTTATCCTTGCTGTGCTACTTATCCTTGCTGTGCTACTTATCTTGCTGTGCTCTTATCCTTGCTGTGCTACTTATCCTTGCTGTGCTTCTTATCCTTGCTGTGCTACTTATCCTTGCTGTGCTCTTATCCTGTGTGCTCTTATCCTTGCTGCACTTATCCTGTGCTCTTATTGTGTGCTCTTATCTGCTGTCTCTTATCCTTGCTGTGCTACTTATCCTTGCTGTGCTTCTTATTCTAGCTGTGCCTCTTATTCTAGCTGTGCCTCTTATTCTATTGTGCTTCTTATCCTTGCTGTGCTACTTATCCTTGCTGTGCTTCTTATTCTTGTTGTGCTTCTTATCCTTGAGGTGCTACTTATCCTTGCTGTGCTTCTTATTCTTGTTGTGCTTCTTATCCTTGCTGTGCTACTTATCCTTGTTGTGCTTCTTATCCTTGCTGTGCTACTTATCCTTGCTGTGCTACTTATCCTTGCTGTGCTTCTTATCCTTGCTGTGCTACTTATCTTTGCTGTGCTACTTATCCTTGCTGTGCTACTTATCCTTGCTGTGCTATTTATCCTTGCTGTGCTTCTTATCCTTGTTGTGCTTTTTATTCTAGCTGTGCCTCTTATTCTAGCTGTGCCTCTTATCATTCAGAGTATGTTAACAATTTCGGCAAGTTCTCCAGAATACGTCTCGTCCACTTCCGTTCAAGGTCGATTGAAACGTTGGAGATGTATTTCGACCAGCCTCAAAGTGAAGTCAATTTCAGATTTAAAAAAAATGGAATTTGTATTATTCTAGCATGAATATGATAGACTAGTGCACCGTTTAACCCATCTGTTGGAATCTGATGGAACCTGAACCAAATAAAAACCAAACAAGACAATAACCTACAAGCACACAAGCCAAAAAAAACAAAACTAAACTAGATTAGAAAAAGCTACAAGAACCTAAGCCAAATAAAAAAACCAAACAAGGTTATCAACTACAAGCAAGTACAGATGAAAATACAAATCAAATTTGACCAAAAGCTACAAAACCTAAACTTAATAAAACCAAACAAGGTCATAATGCTAGTACACAAGCCACCCCCAGTCCCCACCCACCAAAAAAAAAACCAAAACTATACTAGGCCTCAAATTACAAGAACATAAGCCAAATAAAAACTAAATTATTGTCGTCAAGTAGAAGAACCTAATTCCAAGAAAAACCAAACTACTCAACCAATGAGCAAATAAAAATAAACGTTATGATTTGACAACTTAATGTATATAACAACTCATATATACTACGGTTGTATTTGTTTATGGTATAGATTTCTTCTTACGTAGCCTACAAATTCAATATTCAATATAATTACTCAATCCGTTGCTGGTGGATGGAAAATATGTTGCAATATCGCTAGCTCAAATCTTTCAGGTCAATAATATTAGGGGAGATAAATGAAATAAATAACTAAAATCCGGTATAGAGAGCCTGCTATTAGGGGAAATAACTGCAATAAATAACCAATACCTGTCATAGAGAACCTGAGTCAACATATTACACGAATGTTAATATGTGAGAAATTAATTGATATGGTGTTATATGTGAAGCATAGCAGGATCGCTAATCCTTCTTTGATGTCCACATTCATCAGATAGAAACATAATATAGTTGCGAATTATAAACAATATGTATTATAAATAAATAGAATAAGTATTTTTTTCGTTCATGGAATACTAGCGTTATGATGGTAATAAAAAAAAAATATTATTACATTTATATATTATTGGGTCACCAGTAAGAGTAAATGCGTATGTTTTTATGTTTAGGCTAACATGTTATTTTCTTCTTTTCTCTCGCTCGCCAGTTATAAAGTCAGATGAATCCATGGACTGATTTTTGCGTGAAGGTTTGCTTTCGTTATCACCAGTGACTACCACCAATCAGTCTAATTTTAATTTCAGAAGTACTTGTAATTTAGATCTCCAAGTAAATTATCAGGGTTTCCTGTTGTCCTGCGTACTGTATGCACACTGAAACATATTTTACCTAAGTTGGCATCGAACCATGGGCTTTCCATGGCACGTTGTCACTAGTGCAGCATGTTATCTACTTCGCCATCGAAGGACACTTCCCCTCCCCCTCCCGCTCCTAACATACTCTGATATAAAGTAAACAAGACTCGTTTAAATAAGACTTATTTGTAAGGTCAAAGAACAATCATCAATAAACTCAATTCAACTACTGTAGTGACAACGTAGAAATATGTGCTAGTTACACCATTGGTGCCATCAGGGACTGTTCATTCTGGGCACATTGTTTCGCTTTCTAGGAAACTTAAGGTATATATTTGTACAAATTATTGTAGTTGAAAATAGTGAAATAAAAATATTATATATACATAGTATATTGAATGATAAATAAGATATCTACTGAAAATAACGTCAATACAAAACTGTGTATAATAAAATAAGTTTCATACAACAATAACGTTCAGAACGATATAACATTCACGGTGAGAAAGAGAAAATATATTTTTCTCTAATAAAAATCAAAGACATAATCGTAAAATTAATTTCCTTTCGTTCTTTTATTTTCGTTATTATATACAAATGATATCAACTTTAGTGACATGTTTTCAGTACTTGCTGTTCTTGTGCTGACTAGTGTCTGTATCTATCGGATGTCGGTGACTTGTCGGTGTCGGTATCTCTGATAATTATACCGCTACTTTCCTTTTGTCCTCTCGAGTTCTGCTTTGTCTCCAGTATTATATTTAGAAGATGTTCTCCTTATGTGTCCACAAAATATGTTATTGTTTTTTCCCTATCTCATTCATCAATCTATGTGGCCTAGAGGTTGTTGTTCGTCTCTCGTTCCAAATTTACTCGTTTCGCTCCCTAGTGGAGCCATCGGGATATTTTTCCAGAGATCCCTGGTATCAGTGTAGGTGAGCTCAAGTTCATAGTCCTGTCGTGTACGGACAATAAAACGTATGTTACGTGTTCAAATTGCGCACGTAAAAGAAACACTGGCAGTTCAAAATCGAGAAGAGTAGTTTGAAAACACGGTGCCAGAGCTAAATTGTTTAAAAAAGGGTTAACAATAAAATTCCTACAAAATATTTTCATAATTTTATACATTACATCGATGACCCTCGCCGATGCTACGGACTTCGTGAAACTACTGATGCGATTTTCCTGCGTAAGAAAGAGGTCGTAGCACACGGGGTTATTCACCAAAGTGCAATGATGATGATCCTATCAATCAATCATCAGTCTTAAGTGTGTTTTTCTGCGTCATTGATCAATCAATCAATCAATTATTTCATCTTCTTTATTTTGTCGTCAAAAGATGGCTTGACTCCTGGATTTCTGCATCTTTTGGCATAATATAGAAAGTCCATTTATCCATCTTATACTTGATATTTCCCTTGGTCTTTCGTCCTAATGTTCTGCTGTAGATAGCTTTAAATACATAGTGATCTATCTGACTATTATTTTTAGCTGGATAAAGCGTTTTATTTTCTATATAATGCAAGCACTGTTTTATTCCAAACTATTCATTCTTGCTGGTATTAGTAACCTTGTTTCTTCTTTGGTTTGTGTTGACCTCTCGGAAACATAGCCTAAGGTTATGTGAGACATAGCTCTAGTGATCTTACAGAAATGAACATGGAGTGGTAGTCCTTACATCATTGAAACCAAAACACAGCTAGGTCGTTTGTTTGCATGCAACTTGCATAGCATATATGAAGAACAACTTGCATAGCATATTAGCATATATTAAGAACAACTTGCTTAGCATATATGAAGGACAACTTGCATAACATATATGAAGAACAACATGCATAGCATATTAGCATATATGAAGGATAACTTGCATAAGAAATATGAAGTGCAACTTGCATATCATATATGAAGACAACTTGCATAATATATATGAAGGATAACTTGCATAAGAAATATGAAGGACAACTTGCATATCATATATGAAGGACAACTTGCATAATATATATGAAGGACAACTTGCATAATATATATGAAGTGCAACTTGCATATCATATATGAAGGACAACTTGAATAACATATATGAAGTGCAACTTGCATATCATATATGAAGGACAACTTGCATAATATATATGAAGTGCAACTTGCATATCATATATGAAGGGCAACTTGCATAATATATATGAAGTGCAACTTGCAAAACATATATGAAGGACAACTTGTATAATATATATGAAGTGCAACTTGCATAATATATATGAAGGGCAACTTGTATAATATATATGAAGTGCAACTTGCATAATATATATGAAGGACAACTTGCATAATATATATGAAGTGCAACTTGATAAATATATGAAGGGCAACTTGTATAATATATATGAAGTGCAACTTGATAAATATATGAAGTGACAACTTGCATAATATATATGAAGGCAACTTGATAATATATATGAAGTGCAACTTATATATATATGAAGGACAACTTGATAAATATATGAAGTGCAACTTGCATAACATATATGAAGGACAACTTGCATATATATATGAAGTGCAATGCATATATATGAAGTGCAACTTGATAGCATATATGAAGTGCAACTTGCATAACATATATGAAGGACAACTTGTATAATTTATGAAGTGCAACTTGATAATATTATGAAGGACAACTTGTATAATATATATGAAGGACAACTTGCATAACATATATGAAGGACAACTTGTATAATATATATGAAGGACAACTTGCATAATATATATGAAGTGCAACTTGCGTAACATTTATGAATAACAATCTCCTCAAGTCATCTTGAACTCCACGTGTACAACGATCGCGACAGAGAACTCCACGTGTATCACGAATACAATTATTGAAATTCGATTAAATAGACATACCAATATCTCATTACAGAATCAATTTTTAGGGTTTCAGGTTTGGAAAATATAAATTGCGTGAAACATACCAATAATGAAAATAAGTGAAATTGACACCCGAATATGTAAATTCAGGTTTGGACGGATTCATAGTTTGGACAAGGTAAACTGATCTTGTGTTCTAGCGGAAAACCTTGCTTCTTGAACTTCTTGAATAAATAAAATCCGCCAGAAACAACTCAACCAATATAACTACATATGTTCTCGATAGAAACCCATATATAAATGAAATAAGATGAAAACCAAAATATAGGATAAAAAAGAATAGTGGATGAAGAAGTACAATAAAATCTGAACATCAATGGCAGAACTGAAGAAGTTTGTCTAAAAGAGAAATCAGTGGCTGTTACCAATCAAAATTCTATATTCCACGTGGAGCGCTCAGAAGGACGGTCAACAAATATATTATAGCTGGACAAATCTATATATAGATTTTATTGAATATTGATCGATAAGCTATATCGTTTGATTTCTGCGTCATTCCTTAATCAATACTAAATTATTGACTGTTACAGAAAGCTAGATTGCAGATATGTTAGAACTGCCTGTGATTCAAACTTTAGTAAATTACTAGATGGTATCCTAGCTCTCGAATCTACAGATCGTTGCGACTTTGTTGTTACAGAAGATCATTATCAGAGATTAGACATACCTCGGGAAAGAAAAAGTCATCAGCCAAAAGACTGCATTAAATATTGGAAAATAAGACGCATGACATTCAACGCAGTAATCGCTATGTATCATGCAACATATGTTCCAATCGGTTAACTGATTAAGTAAGTATCGTTTTAAAGTGTCTATTTTTAGTAATGTGACCGACACGCACACGATGGGAATTAGTAGTGTTAAATTAGTGTTTGCGGCGTTAAAGTTATTACTGAATTTTCTTTTTCCAAGTGGAACATAGGTCTGCAACTCTCCGTCGAAATATATTCTGTGCTATTTTCTTTTCTCTGTTCATGAGACTCCGATTACTTTGACTTCTCTATTGATCTTCATACGTTGTTCATTGACCCTTTCCTTATCTTTCCGTGTGGGTTCCAGTAAAGAGCGTCTTTATCGTAATGCCAAAACATCAAGTTTTACAAGAGCTATCCCTACATCATGGACAGAGAAGAGAACAAATAGATACATCCATAAAGAACTCATAATCAAAGATAACTGGCCGATGCTACAAAAAGGACTGAGAACACTTTTTGAATGTAAAAATGAAGTGTTTTGGACATACCAAGAGACACGAATAGTTGGATAAGATCATTGTGGAAAATGGCATACCGGAAAAAAGAGAAGAGAGGAAGACCACGGAGAAGATGGATTCAGGATTTAACTGATGACTTGATCATGACTGCTGCAAAAGCGGGATATCTGTGCTATGGAAGAGAGAAATTCACAAGGACTGTTGGGGTGGCAAAGTTCTGCTCAGGACAAGCTATTTGATGATAATGATGGTGACGCACCTCATTCTAGAATTTTCATATTTAAGAAATATAAATGTAGTGTTCTTCCTGGTTAACTGAACAAGTCATTTACAGCCTCTCGATTAAGACATTAATAAATGCAAGAAAAATATAGGAAGAGGCTGGTTTCAAAAGGGTGAGCCTTTCATCAAACAACAATGAATAAAATAACTGTCTTGGACGTCAAGCATTTCATAAAGGCGAATTGCGATCCTATTCTGCAGAGCCCAATTAAGCACTGCTTCAACAAATCAATCTTATATCAAAGGGATTGCGAATGATGAACGCATGACAATGAAGAAATGACAAAGACAGAAAAGTGGTCAAAATGAGTTGGAGAAGAAGAAAGTTCATACACGATGTATATTTGTTGCTGTTGCTGTTGTTGTTTTGCTGTGTTGTTAATGTCTGCCAGTCTAAAGTTCATCCCGATGTATATTTGCTGTTGTTGTTGTTGTTGTTGTTGTTGTTGTTGTTGTTGTTGTTGTTGTTGTTGTTGTTGCTGTTGTTGTTAATGTCTGCCAGTCTAAAGTTCATACACGATGTATATTTGTTGTTGTTGTTGTTGTTGTTGTTGTTGTTGTTGTTGTTGTTGTTGTTGTTGTTGTTGTTTGTTGTAATGTCTGCAGTCTAAAGTTCATACAGATGTATATGTTGTTGTTGTTGTTGTTGTTTTGTTGTTGTTGTTATTGTTGTTTTGTTGTTGTTGTTGTTGTTGTTGTTGTTGTTGCTGTTGTTGTTGTTGTTGTTAATGTCTGCCAGTCTTCTTTACTTTCTCTAATCCTGTTTTGTCTCACAACGTCGGGGTAAGAATAGGTTTCTAGAACGGGCTTTTGTGTACGCTTCATAACTCGTATTTTTCGTCGCCTCTGTTATCTCTGAGGTCCACTTTCTGTCAGTTAAGAGACGAAATCCGAGAGGAGGAAACAAGAGAGAAGGGAGAGAAAGAAAGTGATGGCGAGTCAGAGTATTTATCAATATTTAAATCAAGGGTTCCCAACGTGGGTGGAGCCGCCCCAGTGGGCGCTGAATTCTTCCAGGGGCGATAGTGGGTTCAGAAGCATTTGGGGGAGTTTTTTCGTGATTTTGCGATTGAATAATCATTACAAATTTGAATTCTGCAGTTTAATTCATATTATGCCCATCTTACACGATCCATTTTTTCATTAATTTTCTATTTCATGTATATAATCATTTGAAAATTGACCATGTATGACAGAAATATATATCAATTTTCTATGTGAAAGTGAAAATATAGCATATATATATATATGTATATATATATATATATATATATAAAAGTGGGGGCGGGGTGGAGTGGGGGTGGGGTGGGGTTGACAAACTTATAATGGGGAGGGAGGCTTTACAAAGTTTATGTCGTGCAAAGTGGACGGTGGGTCGAAAAAGTTTGGGAATCTGATCTAAACTGTCAAAAGCGATGTAAACATTATATAGTTCAGTCTAGTATTCATGTTGACGACAATGTTGTGAACTTGCTAAGAGTTGAGATTTTCTAATAAAGTTGGCGATAACTGTACACCCAAATCAACTCTGTATATGCTTATCAAATCTGAGTCAAATAGTTCAATGTACCTAGAATTAATATATATATATATATATATATATATATATATATATATATATATATATATATATATATATATTATATATATATATATATATGGCCTTTTTGTCTTTACAGACGGTCAATTGGCAAGTGTTTTACTGTGACAACTTCTGAGTTTTTGCTTGTCTCTCTTGTCTTTCAGCTCATACATAAGTCTCTTCTCAAAAGACACTGCGCCCTTTCATAATTTGGCTTTCCACACAACTCTGTCATCAGCTAGTTTTTCCCATGTGCTGGGACCTATAGAAAAGTTTTTCATTGAGGATTTGCAGACATCTTTATATCTGAGCAGTGGTCTGCCCTGGTGCCTCTTCCTCCGAAAGTTCACAGAACAACATTTGTTTTGGTATGCGACAAGTTTCCATTCTTCTCACATGCCCTAACCATCTTAGTCGTCCACTGCTGAGCATGCCCATGATATGGAAGACATGTTTGCACGTTGCAGTACTTCAGAGTTGGTTATCTTGTCGTACCCCCTGATGTTCATCATTGAACAGAATTAATGCACAGGACATTTAAATACAAATCAAATTAAGAACTGGTTGTTAGTACATTTTCTCTGTTTATGATGTTCAAATATTGTGTTTCCTTGAAAAATATATGAATTAGATTCACTGTATATGTATATTATCGCTGGTACTATCCATTATTTTGTACGGTTGTGGGAGCTAGACGCTCAATGCAGAACTGGAACGAAGAATCCAGGCCTTCGAAACATAAGTGTTACAGACGGGTACTACGTATTAGTTATATACAACATAAGAAGAACATTTATGTAAGAGACCAAATAAAAAACCTTGCTGGTCGACAAGTGCCTCTCTTGACAATCGTTAAAAGGCGTAAACTTGCGTGGTTCGGGCATGTGATGAGACATGACTCACTCCCCAAGATTACCCTACAGGGAACAGTTGAGGGTGGATGAAGGAAAGGAAGGCAGAGAACATCCTGGTTTGACAACAATAAGAGCTGGTCGGGGCAGAGTTTCTCCACACTCGCTCGAGGAGTTGAAGACCGAGATTCATGGCGTGCTTTTTGTGCTGATGTCTCCACAGTGACACACCTACGACCCTAACGGGTTATGGGCTTTATTATTATTATATTATTATATGTATTGGTATGGTATGGTAAGGCGTAGAAGATCATTAATTCCTTTGAATGCAAATGCTGCAGAAAAGTACTTAGAATAGCATTGACAGAGAAAAGAACAAATGCTTCTGTTCTGCAAAAGCTTTGCATTAAAGAGAGATGACTATTAAAGAGCATAATATCATGGACAATTAAATATTTCGGACACATCAAACGACATGAGTGCTAGAGAAGATAATTATGGAGAGAATGGTGCCTGGAAGAAGAATAAGAGGCAGACCTAGAAGACGATGGGTGTAAGATGTCATTGACGATCTGAGAATGACTGCTGCTGACACCGGTCAATTTGCACAGAACAGAGAGTTTTCAGGACTGCTGTCATAGGAATCAATTTCTGGAAGGGACAAGCTACTTGATGATGATGATGATCATGATATATATATATACCAGCTTGTAGTCATATCCCCCAAAAATGTCTATTTGAAAGATCAAGATACATGTAAACCAAGAAAGAAAAAACAATAGCAAAGAAGTGTGCGTAGCGTAGAAGTAAGATTCTGATCTCTATCATCAAATATATTCGGTTCACTATCAGCGTCCTAAAATCGGGATATAATTCGAGTGATCCCTGATCTCACTATAGGTGGGATCTAATTGCTAGTGATTTAATTAACACCATCATCAAAGGAGACTATGGAAATCGATCGGACATATGATACGCATAGAGAATAATTCTGTCACTGAAATGGACACCAGATGGTAAACGATAACGTTGAAGAGACAAAACGAGCTGGAGTAGAACTGTAAGACAAGAACTGAAATAAATGAATCACAGATGGAACACAATACAAAGAACAACCAACAACAGAAAAGAATGGAGTTCTTTTGTTGCTATTCTAAACGTCAGGGGCGTCACAGACTAGAGACAGACAGAGAGAGAGCGAGAGAGAATCTTATATCTGTGACATACAATCAAACGTAGATTCCGTGTTGAAATGAACTCGAAAGATAATCTTTGGCAGTTGAAATTCGATGCAAGTAGGTTGGATAGCAACTGTCCAGACACATTTTGATAATAATTTTAATAAATTTGTTAACATTCCTACTAAAATTGTTACTATCTTAAAAATTATATAGCCGACCTTTGCGGGTGCTGCAGAGTTGTTGCACTGTCGCTGAGATCTTTCTGTGTTAGAAAGATATCGCAGCACATGGTTATTCACCAAAGTGCAGGAATTGAGGTCTTATCAATCAGTCAATCAATCAATCAATTAATAAATACCAAAGAAATTGCACACTTAGAAATACAAAGCACCAGAAGATGGTTTGCGTCGCATAGAAGGGGGAAAAAAGGTTATATCAAGAAAATTAAGAAAGACCTATCAAACTTGGATTAGTACTGAACAGTGTGCTATTTGACATAAATAATAATTTTGAGTTTACTAATCAAGGATAAAATCACAATAACAAAACATGCTAACAAAGATATCGATTAATTAACGATCTGGTATACACACAAACAAACAGACACGGTTGTTAGTCAGGCGGACTTCCAGGAGGACACACAAACAAGCAGACAAAACCGTAGACATATATTTCGATATAAACAGGAAGGTACACTGAGAGACAAAAATACATGTAGATAGACAGACAGACATGTATAATAATAGAGAGATACACAGAAAGGTTGGAAAATGTATAGATTGATAGATATATGAATAGCAATAAGAATATATTGCAATATTAATGAGAGACATATACATCAACTAGTAGAATATAAATCGATCGACAGACAGTCAGATAGACGACGGATAAACAGATAGATAGAATATCATATGAGACAGTCCTTACCTCCAATATGCACCTTCTCATATATCTGACCCATATTCACGAAAAACTGTCAAATCCTCTGAAGTCCTCTCGAATAAAACCGACCGTTACATGTCTGCTTGTACAACCATCTTTCTTAAAGTGTAATCACTATTTTCAGATTATAGCATACACAATGTGTATTTGTAAAATAACTCACGAGAAACAACTGGATCAGTCTATCGATTATTTGATACTTGAGTGGCACACACACATATATTCATCACAGAATGAAAACGGACGTTTTATCACAGTACAACTTTCTCAATACGTTCGATGGCTTAGGCAGCAGAAGCTGGTATGGTGACAATGCATGTCAGAGGAAATTAAGACTGTTTCTAACAATTTCTAATAGTTGTAGTTGAGTTCAATATAAATGCCAGTAAAGTCAATTCAGTTCTGATCATTTCTACACAAGATATCTTCATAAAATGAATGATACCAAACACCGACTGTTGATAACATGTTATATAACACTTTGACAAAACACATAAAAACAAAGTACTGTAGTTTTACAAAATATAAAAACAATAACAATACACAGCAACGTTTCGACCAAAAGGCCTTTATCAAGCGAAGGATACAACCAAAGTAAAGAAAATCACTTCTTACGGCATAAACATATAGAATCAGACAAATAAGTTATTAACGGCCCTAAAATGTATTTTGTAAAACTACAGTTCTTTGTATTTAAGTGTTTCGCCATTGCTACATAGTTTTACTGCAGTCTATAATACCGATAATACATACTACTTTCAAAGTAAAGGATTCAGATATGGAAATTGTATAGAGCTACTTGATGTATTCATGTGTTGCTATAATAGAGATATAGGGGTTACTAACAGGATGACTATATTCCTTTCCTATCATTAAACGCTACATAGACGATGTACGGAAACCAACAAATCTGAGATTGTCAATCCGGATCACATCTTCAGAAAACCGTTCGGGAGGCTGCGGTAATACCGAGTAAATTGGCGGATTGGACAAAAACATGTACATACAGTATTATATAAGTTGAGAAAAATTAATAATTAAATAAGAAAAATGACAACAATCGACGTTTCGATCATATGTCTTTATCAAGAAAACGTATAAAAACACGAAATACTAACTGAACTAAAACATACATCTAAAGTAATTAAGGAATAATCTGACCTTATTAATTCTAGAAATTGTAAAGAAGGTACATAATTGGAAATCTTACCTCAACCGAAAACCTCGGTTCGGTCAATGTGTGAAGTCAGGCCTAACGCTGAGTCCATACTAGTTCCACACTAATTCCACACTAGTTACCTATGGTATTACGTAAGGTGATCGTCCAGTGGCCAATTGTATATAGAGGGGCGGGGATGAGGGAGGGTGGGGTGAGACAGGTAGGATAACTACGTTCTATAATGCTACATAGGGATGGCAAGCAATTTCTCTATATCGTTCTATCCTGGGCAACCCGTTCAATCTATTTTATGGAATTGAGTTCGATATATCTCACCTGTCTCAGTAAAGTTCGTTTCATGGATTCCTTATGGTGTAGCTTCTTTCTTAAACCTTTCATCCCCAACTTCAATGTCTGCTTTGTGATTCTTTGATCCTTTCATCTCCCACTTCAATGTCTGTTTTGTGATTATTTGATCCTTTCTTCTCAGAGTATGCTCAACATATCTCCATCTTCTATCATTAATATACCATTCGTTTATTTTTTCATGTCTATATCACATATGTATTCCTGATAAACGGTTGATTTATTTTCTGTTGTGTTGTACAAGATTCATTTATAGGCTGTATAGAAATGATGTATGAATGAGAGAGTATTATCTATTTTCTGCTAAACTGTATAGAAATGATGTATGAATGAGAGAGCATTATCTATTTTCTGCTAAACTGTATAGAAATGATGTATGAATGAGAGAGCATTATCTATTTTCTGCTAAACTGTATAGAAATAATGTATGAATGAGAGAGCATTATCTATTTTCTGCTAAACTGTATAGAAATAATGCATGAATGAAAGAGTATTATCTATTTTCTGCTAAACTGTATAGAAATAATGTATGAATGAGAGAGCATTATCTATTTTCTGCTAAACTGTATAGAAATAATGCATGAATGAGAGAGTATTATCTATTTTCTGCTAAACTGTATAGAAATGATGCATGAATGAAAGAGTATTATCTATTTTCTGCTAAACTGTATAGAAATAATGTATGAATGAGAGAGCATTATCTATTTTCTGCTAAACTGTATAGAAATAATGCATGAATGAAAGAGTATTATCTATTTTCTGCTAAACTGTATAGAAATAATGTATGAATGAGAGAGCATTATCTATTTTCTGCTAAACTGTATAGAAATAATGCATGAATGAAAGGTATTATCTATTTCTCTAAACTGTATGAAATAATGTATGAATGAGAGAGCATTATCTATTTTCTCTAAACTGTATAGAAATAATGCATGAATGAAAAGCATTATCTATTTTCTCTAAACTGTATAGAAATAATGTATGAAGAGAGTGCATTATCTATTTTCTGCTAAACTGTATAGAAATAATGTATGAATGAGAGAGCATTATCTATTTTCTGCTAAACTGTATAGAAATAATGTATGAATGAGAGAGCATTATCTATTTTCTGCTAAACTGTATAGAAATGATGTATGAATGAGAGAGTATTATCTATTTTCTGCTAAACTGTATAGAAATAATGCATGAATGAGAGAGTATTATCTATTTTCTGCTAAACTGTATAGAAATAATGTATGAATGAGAGAGCATTATCTATTTTCTGCTAAACTGTATAGAAATAATGTATGAATGAGAGAGCATTATCTATTTTCTGCTAAACTGTATAGAAATAATGTATGAATGAAAGAGCATTATCTATTTTCTGCTAAACTGTATACAAATGATGTATGAATGAAAGAGCATTATCTATTTTCTGCTAGGCTGTATAGAAATAATGTAATCTAGTAATCTATTTACATGGCAAAAACCATTTAATGTGTTGCTTCATGATGAAGTACAGTATTGATTCTGTATCCACGTTTTACCCTGATGTCTCTATCCCTAAGCCGAGCTTTCAGTATTACTTCCAGCGTTTTACGTACATACTTAATCTTTGTTGTAACTAGTTTTTGTCTGTTTGATGTCAAAGTTTAGGTTTGGCCCTGACAACATAATGTCGCGAGAAGGATGATGTTGTACATTGCTCTTTTAGTGTTCATATTGATATGTTTACATTTGTAACCTGGTACTAATTGTTCTATGATATAATTTGCATTATTGCATCTTTTCTTTATACTTTAATCCCTTTCTTAAATTTCTGAAAAAAGTCTTCACAGATATATAAAATATTGCATATGTTTTAATTGATGTTTTTCGAAGGAGATATTGGTAGTTCTTTCACATCTATTAAATACTGTTTTCTTTTGTTTCCTTCGATAGCTCCATATCGACCATTTGTTACCACTGTGAGTTGTATGTGATCTGAGCCTAAGAGCTATTGTTCGTTGTGCCAGTTATGCGCCTACAAGTAGGCCAGCACTTTCGATTTCTGCTACGTCTTTTATTTACTAGGGTAGCTTCTCTAGGTCCTACACCAGTTGCCTCTTTCGACAAGCCTTGTAGGTAGCAGTGGTACTATTCTTTGCGGGCTCCGGAACCACACGGGCGAGATACATTTTTCTTCTAAAATAATCAGTGAAAAATATCGCACTCATATTTAATAAGATAGGATAAAATAATCAGTGAAGAAATATCGTTCTACATATTTAATAAGATAGGATAAAATAATCAGTGAAGAAATATCACTCTACATATTTAATAAGATAGGATAAAATAATCAGTGAAGAAATATCGCACTACATATTTAATAAGATAGGATAAAATAATCAGTGAAGAAATATCACTCTACATATTTAATAAGATAGGATAAAATAATCAGTGAAGAAATATCGCTCTACATATTTAATAAGATAGGATAAAATAATCAGTGAAGAAATATCGCTCTACATATTTAATAAGATAGGATAAAATAATCAGTGAAGAAATATCACTCTACATATTTAATAAGATAGGATAAAATAATCAGTGAAGAAATATCGCTCTACATATTTAATAAGATAGGATAAAATAATCAGTGAAGAAATATCGTTCTACATATTTAATAAGATAGGATAAAATAATCAGTGAAGAAATATCACTCTACATATTTAATAAGATAGGATAAAATAATCAGTGAAGAAATATCACTCTACATATTTAATAAGATAGGATAAAATAATCAGTGAAGAAATATCACTCTACATATTTAATAAGATAGGATAAAAGTTCACCAAAAATACCCACATGGACTTGCCTTTGTATTATATACAACAATAGTAATTCTTCCATTCAGAATTTCAAATATTGTTCCGTTTCATGTTTAGAAATGTTCGGTTATTGTTTATGTTGATTTCCATGTTACAGTGACACTATATCACTATCTCTTTTCTATTAAACGTTTAGTCATGTTTACGGACGGATTTACATCATGTGCAAGCGTTCGATTATTGACTTGGACACATGAGGGTTGTGCGTTCAGGCTCACACTCGATGTTACACATGTGAGAAAAGGAATTATCCCTACTACCTCCTCACAATTAGGTCCTAGAAATGTAAACTGAGAGGCATTTTTTACTCCAATGTCTTTAAAGGTTACGGGACAATTTATTTTATTATTCATGGTTAACTTTTCATCTGTTAATATTTTATTTATATGTTTTATTATGATTATTATTATTAGTATTATTATTATTCTTGTAATAGTATTCGGCGCTAACGATTCTATAGCAATCAGTCAGATCCTCCCTACAGCAATTAGTCAGATGTCAACATATTGACAGCTCTGCCGTATATTGTTCAAATCTAATAGCACCACGTTTCACTCCAAGTTACTGCAGTCAGAACATGAACATAGAACTCAAGTCCCGTTGATTGAGTTACACTGTTTATCTATTTCTCTACCGGTCTTCAGATATCAATCTGCTCATTAATCTACTAGTGGATATATAGATAGTAGACATTTCCACAAGTTGGTCTGTTAAATGTTTCCTATGAAAACCTTATGTACGCGACGAAAACGAAGTTGACACTTTGCAGCTCCAAACTCAACACAGACTTCAGCCGCTGTCTTTGCACACAACCAGAACGTGCCTACTGAGCATGTTTATTGAGCCACTTTGTATTAATACATGATGATGCACATTGCTTCTTTAGTCAGATTATTGTCTTAGTCACGGTCATAACTTCCAAAGTAATGATATTTGGGGTCAAAGTGATTTGGATGTGCTGTAGTTAATGTAAAAACTGTCATCGGATAGGGAAGCGAACCTGAATTACACGAACACTGAAATCGGATATGAAATGAAAATCATGACATATCCTTTGCAGAACGAAGCCATCAATCACAGTAAACGACTCGTTGATTTCATAGGCACCACTTATACTTTCAGAAGTTTGCCATTGCTTTCTGAACGGTAAGGTCTATTTTTATCTTTTGTAAAAATCCCACGGAAACGAATTTGCTTCTAATCTTGCCCACCCGTGGGTTTGAACCAGGAACGCTTGGGTTTGTGATCGAGCTCACTACCTTTTGAGCTACAGATACTAGTCCTAAGGCAACCAAACATCGCAGCTCAATCACTGTAAACAATATCACATCATACATACGAACTTTTACTCCAACCACATATAAATCATAAATAGTTGTCCATAACTAGTTATTAGAAAACGAAATCAGGAAATGACGAACTATAATCCAAGCATTGACTTCTATACTAAACTCTTGGCAAAATTTTAAAATAATGCAAACTTGTCTTTCTGATATTTTCAATTTTCAGAAAAAATTATAGATTCTGATAAAAATATCTGACATTTGAGCATCGTCGGTGTCTGCAATAGATATCAAATACAGTCTGCCCCTCATCCTACTGATGTACTTTGGAAGCTGCATTCTAATCTCTTCGTGTTATCCTTGTCATTCATATCACATATCACCAAAGGTGGGCCGTGATTAATTTAGTTGTTGGGGCCAGACAAAATATGTTATATTAATTTCTACTATTGTTATATATCATTTGGCTTACGAACCCAGACTAATATTTCTCGCAATAATACAGTTTAACTGTACACTAGCTTTGCAGCGTAAGAAAATCCCTACTGAATGAATGAAAACTCCATATTTGTATGTTCTAAATAACCAGTCGAGAGAGAGGTCAGAGATCGCTATGTTAACAGACGGTCTAACTAGAACACATTTCTACTGGCCTTTAAAATATAGAGTGCTTAAAATGCATGAGTTATACTAATTAGAGAGGAAAGATGTTGAATTTCTGACTGTATGTGATATTTAGCGTTATATATAAACTTTAAAAGCTAATCAGTATCATCCTAAAAAGTAATAATTGTGAACAAACAACTTATAAAATAATAAATACACCTTACACATTATTTTTGGTGTGGCCAATCCCACTGACCCTTAATGAAGAGCCGCCACAGCATATAACATACCACATCACTGAACAAAACATGTGTGGGAAACATCACTGAACAAAACATGTGTGGGAAATGTTACAGGAACATGACCGATTGAGGACAAAAGAAACAGAAAAATGACAAAAGGAAACGATTGTTGACTGCATACAAATTTAATCAGGAAAATAACACGTATCATGCATTATCTATGCGTTGCTTGAAGAATATATTTGTTGGTGGTGGAGTCGTCAACGAACCTATAATGATAGCACATGATGATGATGCTGATTCGTATTTATAACATCGAAAATGAAACAAACTATCGTTAAGCATGTAAATTAACTCTTACACGTACATAAGCACAGATTTCTACAAGTACTTTGTGTTTTTGTTATATGTTTATATTATATATATATATAGTGAAACACGTACAAACAAAGTACTATAGTTTTACAAAATACAGAAACAGTGACGATAAACAGCAACGTTTCGACCAACAAGGCCTTTTGTTCAGTGATGTGGTATGTTATATGCTGTGGCGGCTCTTCATTAAGGGTCAGTGGGATTGGCCACACCAAAAATAATGTGTAAGGTGTATTTATTATTTTATAAGTTGTTTGTTCACAATTATTACTTTTTATCTTGAACATCCTGTATATATATATATATATACAGGATGTTCAAGATAAAAGTAGCCCCACTGACACATCAAAAGTTGCCAGCTACTTGTTGCGTTGTGTCTATTTACTATTTAAACCGGTTCTGACTAACTCGTCCTACGTCACATTTGTTCATCGTCCCTTCCCGTACTACAATTACACATCATCACACAACCTTGACCTATACCACGTCATAACTGAACCTTCTCATTTTCATAAATATTGCCGGATTAGCTCCATTTATAAGCTACTTTTATCTTGAATAACCTGTAGCTATCTAACTGTCTACGTGTCTGCATGTCCGACATGGAGCATCTAACCGACTATATGTATGGCTATCTGCATTCTTGATTACCTAGCTAACTACCTGAAGAACACTGTCTGTCTTTCTATCGATCAATATGATTATAATTTATATATTATCTAAATACCTGTTCCTATATGTATCTTTATAATTATACTATACATATAATTGTTCATCTGAATATCTAATTGTTCATCTAAATATCTAATTGTTCATCTGAATATCTAATTGTTCATCTAAATATCTAATTGTTCATTTGACTATCTAATTGTTCATCTAAATATCTAATTGTTCATCTGAATATCTAATTGTTCATCTAAATATATAATTGTTCATTTGAATATCTAATTGTTCATCTGAATATCTAATTGTTCATCTGAATATCTAATTGTTCATCTAAATATCTAATTGTTCATCTGAATATCTAATTGTTCATCTGAATATCTAATTGTTCATCTGAATATCTAATTGTTCATCTGAATATCTAATTATTTATCTGAATATCTAATTGTTCATCTGAATATCTAATTGTTCATTTGAATATCGGGAATGACTTCACATAGCCTTCAAATGTTCCTACATCGGAGCAACCACACCCTGTCAGAAAATTTTAAGTAATAAATGCCCTTTGGCGTAGATTCAAGCCAAAATATACGGCATTAAAAAGATCATTAAAGAGTGTTTATCATACGACGCAAACGGAACGCCGCACTTTGCATCAGAAAAGGCTGCAAGTACAAAAATGCTCTTTGGTGTAGATCAAAGTCCAAATATAGGGCGGTAAACGGATCAGAGAGAAAGGTATGATGTCTGGAAAGTGTTTGACTGCCGGCATGACAGACTCGAACATATTCGAAGGCGGAAAACATCGGATACGCTTTTCCTGCAATAGCAGGGGCTTAACTGGGGCGCAACGTTCTAGCCGTTCTTGACAAAGGCTATTGTATATATATATATATATATATATATATATATATATATATATATATATATATATATATAATCACAACAAGAATGATCACAATGGTCGAGAAGAACAGAACGAATCAACGAAACAAACAAACAAACATTTGAATATCTAATTGTCCATATCAATGTCTAATTATCTATCTGAATATGTAATTGTCCATATGATTGTCTAATTATCTATCTGAATATCTAATTGTCCATATCAATGTCTAATTATCTATCTGAATATGTAATTGTCCATATGATTGTCTAATTATCTATCTGAATATCTAATTGTCCATATAAATGTCTAATTATCTATCTGAATATCTAATTGTCCATATGAATGTCTAATTATCTATCTAGATATCTAACTGTCAGGCTTACATATTGTATTTATTGTTACAAAATAAATGTTACTTTAATATCAAACATTTGTAACAACAATCTCCAAGCTATGCTACAGATTTAGAACTGATGCGTTGGAAGTGGAGGGGAAATAAAAGATGAAAATTAAAAAAAACGGGTAGAAACTTGCAGACGAGAGTAAAACTGCTAAGAATAGTTGATATTTATTGTATACTGTGCACACAAATATGTCAGTAATAAGAGACAATAATTGTAGACAGACCAGGGAGATATTGATTAGGCTAGAAAATGACATTTGCGGAGGCGACAGTAATTGAGATAAATAAAACGGAGATGACAGAGATAGGAGAAAATAATTAGACGTGAAAATCTGTAGTACTGTTGTCCATCTTATACGATGTGTGCGATGGAAAGTTCAATGTACATATACTTTTGTCTATCTTATCGCCCGTGTTGTGCCGGGCACTCAAGGGAAGCAAAGAATAGTAACTCTGTGACCTACAAGGCATGCCATGAGAGGCGAATGAAGTAAGGGTCTAGGAAGCTACCCTAGTAAATAAAAAGCGTCGCAGAAATCAGATGTGCTGGCCTACTTGTTGGCGAGTAACTGACACAACATACAATCGCTCTTAGGCTCAGATCAATCAAATTACACAGAGTTGTTCAAATGTAGTTTATAAATGAAGTCTACCTTATGTTGCATGTATGATGTTCAGTGTACATATACTTTTGTCTTTCTTATGTTACATGTACGACAGAAAGTACAGAGTACTCCTCTCCATCTTATGATATTAGTACGACAGAAAGGACAGAGTACTCCTATCCATCTTATGCTATATGTACGATGGAAAGGGCAATGTACTTCTATCCCTCTTACACGACATGGACAATGCAAACCTTCCTATTGCACTTTTGTCCTATTGTGGTTAAGACTTCTGTCCTACTGTGGTTAAGACTTCTGTCCTTTGTGGTTAAGACTTTTGTCCTATTGTGGTTACGACTTTTGTCCTACTGTGGTTAAGACTTCTGTCCTACTGTGGTTAAGACTTTTGTCCTATTGTGGTTAAGACTTCTGTCCTATTGTGGTTAAGACTTTTGTCCTATTGTGGTTAAGACTTCTGTCCTATTGTGGTTAAGACTTCTGTCCTATTGTGGTTAAGACTTTTGTCCTATTGTGGTTAAGACTTTGCCTTGAGGTCCAAGGATTGTGGGTTCGAATCCGGACTTCGCCATTTTGTTCACATGTGCATTTTTTTTCAAGAGACCCCTAGGTTTATTGCCAAAGCTATGGAGTTTGTGCTTTGTGGAATACTCCTGGCATTCCACTTCTGTGGAAAGGGACCGAGCTAAATGGGATAAAACCTGGTGCAAAGAAGTCAATCCTTCCCTTTATTTCATCAGTTATCAGTTATATGAGGATTATCATCATAGCACTCGGACATGTCCATAGGTGCTCCGATCTCCCCCAGAAAATCCAGCAGCATCCAGCGACCCAACACGCCAGTTCGATGTTGATTAATCAATCTCTTTGCATATTTAGTATGTCGTTCTTTTGGGCTACACCAATATTGACACCCATCTCTTTCAATCTGGTCAGCGAGTGGGATTCACAGTCCTGAAACCTCTCTGTTCGGAAAGACTCTCTCAATGCGTGAAGAATGTCATTTTTATCCATGGCAGCGCCTTCTGATATTGTAGCCAAGCCAGCCAATCTATCAGCTCGTTCATTACCCTAACTCCTGCGTGCCCAGGGACAGAAAATGAAGGGGATTTCTCTGATAATGTCATCAATTATTCGCATGGCATTATCAGCACATTCTCAAGCGAAGAATGAACAAAAGTATAACAAACATGTATTGTAGTATATCGTAGTATATTGTAGTATGTAGGATAATGTACTCAGATCTAATTTCTAATTGTACATAGTATCTACAGCTGACATAATCTACATTAAGTGCAGTATCATGCGCCTATATAATCTCTTTCTTCATGCAATCATTACTGTTTCTTTTCTGCTTCTGGTCAAATGGGTTAGAGCGGCTGACTGAATAGATTAGAGCGGCTGACTGAATGGATTAGAGCGGCTGACTGAATGGATTAGAGCGGCTGACTGAATGGATTAGAGCGGCTGACTGAATGGATTAGAGTGGCTGACTGAATGGATTAGAGCGGCTGACTGAATGGATTAAAGTGGCTGACTGAATGGATTGGGAGTGGCTGACTGAATGAATTAGAGTGGCTGACTGAATGGATTAAAACGGCGTTCCTATGCAGGAAACCCGGGTTCAATCTACGGTAAGGTCAATGAATCTTTTTTGGTCGAGGGCGTAAAGAAAACATCATAACCTGAACTGTTTCGTGACGACTGTACTAGCAATGCGTCCATTAAGTTCCACAGTCTCACATCCCTCCTGTCCAACAACGCCCAAACGCAGTATTATAGTCAGTAACGACAGTTTTACCATCTATTTTGCAGATTCTTATTTACTAGCCTCTTGGCGTAATGTGTTGGTAGAAAGGTTGATTCATCATTTTTTTTCCCTTCAAAATTATTTCACTTTTGTCTTGCTGTTCATAGGATTAAAGTAATTATTACCAGCAGTCTTGAAGATTAATAAAGTGACGATGGCTACCACATATTTTTAAAAGTGGCAAAGAACAGCGAAACTAAAATTTCATATAAAAAAATATGGCTGGTTACAGACCCCGAGGCAGATCCAGAAAATGATAGAGATAAATAAAATTGAAGTAGATTCTGAAAGCCAGTCTGAGAACGGGTGAAGCCAAGCTAAGACAAATTGTTCATATAAATTGTGCCACGAGAACGCCAAAATAAAATCCAAGATTGGTGCTACATCCATGTACCTCGATAATTTTATCTTTATAATAATTAGCATCATCATCATTATCATCATCATTATCATAATCAGCATCCTCATCATCATCATTATCATAATCAGCATCATCATCATCATTATAATCGTCATCATTATCATAATCATAATCATCATTGTTATCGGGCCAATATTCTGGAAATAATGAACTACTAAAGAAGTGCTGCGACAATTGAGAGTGAAATTCAAGTTTCTATAAATCAACAATTTAATCAGTATGAAATCAGCAGAAATGAAACTTAAAAGCACGAAAAGCCCCCCTCCCACATCCGACACTATTAAAACTTCCTGGTTTAAATAATAATATCTCTATATCCTCTTCGTGTCCCCATTGACATACAAGGTTTCCACAAGAGACTTCCACTTTCACCGTTCTGCTGCCTTTCTACCAACAGTCTCACACGTCAGGTCACAATCCTTCAACTCTCTCTCCACCGTTATTCTCCATGTTTCCTTTGGACGTCCAGGCCTTCTCTTCCCATCCGCTGTCCATCTAAGAGCTGTCATAGTCAGTGCCACCCCTACCCACTGGCATACGACATACATGTCCAAACCACCTCCATCTTCGTCTCTTAATGATGGTCTCCAAGGATGCACAGTCTGTTCGTTTCAAAAGCTCCACATTTGTTATGGTATTTGGCCAGAAATTTGCAGGATTCTTCTTAAACATTTATTCTGAAATGTCTCCAACTTGTGTATTATGTGTTAGCTCAATTTCCAGAATTCACTACCGTATAACTCCCAGTACATTACTTCTATATATTTTAACTTTTGTCCTAAGATTTAGTCCTTTTGTTTTCCAAATTTTGTTGAGCATGGCAAAAAGACAATAATAGTATACAGCTATAATAAAGGTTTAGACAGTAAGTTGAGTGTGTTTAAAAAAAAAGATTTCTGAGAACAATAACTAACACAAAATGGAATGAATTCAGGAGAAGTGATTAAATCAGAGAAATGTCTGGTTAACCACTAGTAACAGCTGCAATAAGAACTGAAATTGAGGCTATGTTTTGCATACTCTGAAAAGAAATGATCAAAGAATCACAAAATAAGTATTGAGGTGGGTATCAAAGAGTTAAGTGAAGAAATGACCATATAGGAAAACCTTCACATGAAGTGTATTTGAGAAAGGCAAGAAATATTGGGCTTACTTCCAGAGAAGTGATTGCACGAGTTTGCAGGTTAGAGTGGTATGGACAAATTACATGCAGAGCCTATGTAACGTATAACAGTACGAGAGGAATATAAATAATAATAATAATTCCTCTCGTACCGTTATACGTTACATAGGCCTGCAAGTAATTTCTCCATACCGCTCTATCCTGGGCAACTCGTTCAATCTCCTCCATGGAACTGAGACCGATATTTCCTGCCTCTCTCAGCAAAGTTCGTTTCAGGGTCTCCTTAGGTAGTCCTCTCTTCTTGAACCCTTTGCATCCCACTTCAATGCCTGCTTTGATATTCGTTGATCATTTCTCCTCAAGGTGTGTCCAAAATATCTCCATCTTCTCTTTCGTATAACAGTTGTCACTAGTGGTTGACCAGACATTTCTCTCATTTCATCACTTCTCCTGAATTCTTACCATTTTATATTCATTATTTTTCGCAGACATCTACTTGTATTTTCAAATGCATTCAACTTGCTTTCTATATCTTTAGTCATTTTCCAACTCTCGCTGGCATATGTTAGGATTGATACAACATTTGAATTGAAAATTCGTAATTTAGTTTTAATACTATATAACTTGCAGTTCCATATTTTATTTAGACTTTTTAAAAAACTGGAGTTGCTTTGTCAATTCGTATCATAATTTCTTTTTAACATTTCCTGTGCAATCAAAATTGCTACCTAAATAGGTAAACTGCTCTGTTATTTGTATCATTTTAGATTCCAGGGTGATGTCTACATTACTTGCCATAGATGTCTTAATTATATTTGCTCTAAGAGGAATATAATAACACAGAAATTATGTGTTTGTTATTTTTACTGTACTTCATATTCCCCCTTGATCTGTCAGATTTAATGTGATATCTTTGTGCTTTCCATCATTTTATAAAACATTTTTGTTGGAGGAAACAAGTCTACATGTTATTTCAAAATGATGCCGTAGCCTCTATGACTACCAGCAACCGGTATAAGCAGACACAGCATATACGTAATTTACAAGACTTGACACGCTCTCTTGAATTCTTAACACTTCCTTCTTTGACTCTAACACTTCCATCTTGTCTCAGCAATTCTGTTACCTAACACTTCCATCTTGTCTCAGCGAATCCTGTACCTAACACTCCATCTTGTCTCAGCGAATCCTGTTACCCTAACACTTCCATCTTGTCTCAGTGAATCTGTTGTTTATTTAATCAGCTTCTAAATTCAATGTCTTTATTGCATTATCTTGTCGTGTATACATTTTCTGCACATTTAGAGCTTCGTTTTGTGTCTAGAAAACCTGTCTCAGCAAGTTTTCAATATGAGGATTTCACATTGTCTCATAAGTAGCTTCTTTGAAAGAATTCTATAGAATAGAACAACATATAGCATAATGTTCAGGTGTTTTTTAAAAACAAACATGTTTTTGATTTAAAGCACGTATTAGCGAAATGCATTAGCGTTGCGGTCAAGGTGGCGCGGCAAGCTGGATATCAATTTCGGCCGGACGTTAATCGAAGTCAATTTTCTGTTTTCTTTAGATGGACTTTCATGCGTGTGTTGTCAGGGCTCAAGGGAGCAAACAATAGTAACACTGCGACCTACAAGGCATGTCGTAAGAAGCTACTGAAGTAGGGTCTATGGAAGCTACACTAGTAATAAAAGCGTCGCAGAAATCGGATGTGCAGGCTTACTTTAGGCTCATAACTGGCACAAAGTACAATCGTTCTTAGGCTCAGATCACATACAGATCACAAAGAGTGGTTTAGCAAGTGGTAGATATGGAGCGTTCGAAGAAGAAGAAAATAGAGGGACTTCAATGTGTAGATATGTGCTAACTTGAGATTCTGAATGTGATAGACTAGTATGACCTAACTGAGGATTCTGAAGAGACTAGTTGCTTGGACTGTGGATGACTGGCAATTGAGTTCGAATGTGATAGACTAGTATGACCTAACTTGAGGATTCTGAATGTGATAGACTAGTATGAACTAACTTGAGGATTCTGAATGTGATAGACTAGTATGACCTAACTTGAGGATTCTGAATGTGATAGACTAGTATGACCTGAGGATTCTGAATGTGATAGACTAGTATGAACTAACTTGAGGATTCTGAATGTGATAGACTAGTATGACCTGAGGATTCTGAATGTGATAGACTAGTATGACCTAACTTGAGGATTCTGAATGTGATAGACTAATATGATCTAACTTGAGGATTCTGAATGTGATAGACTAGTATGACCTAACTTGAGGATTCTGAATGTGATAGACTAGTATGACCTAACTTGAGGATTCTGAATTTGATAGACTAGTATGACCTAACTTGAGGATTCTGAATGTGATAGACTAGTGTGACCCTAGACTGAATGGAGTTGCATGTGATCTGAATGTGATAGACTAGTATGACCTAACTTGAGGATTCTGAATGTGATAGACTAGTATGACCTAACTTGAGGATTCTGAATGTGATAGACTAGTATGACCTAACTTGAGGATTCTGAATGTGATAGACTAGTATGACCTAACTTGAGGATTCTGAATGTGATAGACTAGTATGACCTAACTTGAGGATTCTGAATGTGATAGACTAGTATGACCTAACTTGAGGATTCTGAATGTGATAGACTAGTATGACCTAACTTGAGGATTCTGAATGTGATAGACTAGTATGACCTAACTTGAGGATTCTGAATGTGATAGACTAGTATGACCTAACTTGAGGATTCTGAATGTGATAGACTAGTATGACCTAACTTGAGGATTCTGAATGTGATAGACTAGTATGACCTAACTTGAGGATTCTGAATGTGATAGACTAGTATGACCTAACTTGAGGATTCTGAATGTGATAGACTAGTATGACCTAACTTGAGGATTCTGAATGTGATAGACTAGTATGACCTAACTTGAGGATTCTGAATGTGATAGACTAGTATGACCTAACTTGAGGATTCTGAATGTGATAGACTAGTATGACCTAACTTGAGGATTCTGAATGTGATAGACTAGTATGACCTAACTTGAGGATTCTGAATGTGATAGACTAGTATGACCTAACTTGAGGATTCTGAATGTGATAGACTAGTATGACCTAACTTGAGGATTCTGAATGTGATAGACTAGTATGACCTGAGGATTCTGAATGTGATAGACTAGTATGACCTAACTTGAGGATTCTGAATGTGATAGACTAGTATGACCTAACTTGAGGATTCTGAATGTGATAGACTAGTATGACCTAACTTGAGGATTCTGAATGTGATAGACTAGTATGACCTAACTTGAGGATTCTGAATGTGATAGACTAGTATGACCTAACTTGAGGATTCTGAATGTGATAGACTAGTATGACCTAACTTGAGGATTCTGAATGTGATAGACTAGTATGAACTAACTTGAGGATTCTGAATGTGATAGACTAGTATGACCTAACTTGAGGATTCTGAATGTGATAGACTAGTATGACCTAACTTGAGGATTCTGAATGTGATAGACTAGTATGACCTAACTTGAGGATTCTGAATGTGATAGACTAGTATGAACTAACTTGAGGATTCTGAATGTGATAGACTAGTATGACCTAACTTGAGGATTCTGAATGTGATAGACTAGTATGACCTAACTTGAGGATTCTGAATGTGATAGACTATATTGACCTAACTTGAGGATTCTGAATGTGATAGACTAGTATGAACTAACTTGAGGATTCTGAATGTGATAGACTAGTATGACCTGAGGATTCTGAATGTGATAGACTAGTATGACCTAACTTGAGGATTCTGAATGTGATAGACTAGTATGACCTAACTTGAGGATTCTGAATGTGATAGACTAGTATGACCTGAGGATTCTGAATGTGATAGACTAGTATGACCTAACTTGAGGATTCTGAATGTGATAGACTAGTATGACCTAACTTGAGGATTCTGAATGTGATAGACTAGTATGACCTAACTTGAGGATTCTGAATGTGATAGACTAGTATGACCTAACTTGAGGATTCTGAATGTGATAGACTAGTTTGACCTAACTTGAGGATTCTGAATGTGATAGACTAGTATGACCTAACTTGTGGATTCTGAATGTGATAGACTAGTATGACCTAACTTGAGGATTCTGAATGTGATAGACTAGTATGACCTAACTTGAGGATTCTGAATGTGATAGACTAGTATGACCTAACTTGAGGATTCTGAATGTGATAGACTAGTATGACCTAACTTGAGGATTCTGAATGTGATAGACTAGTATGACCTAACTTGAGGATTCTGAATGTGATAGACTAGTATGACTCTAACTTGAGGATTCTGAATTTGATAGACTAGTATGACCTAACTTGAGGATTCTGAATGTGATAGACTAGTATGACCTAACTTGAGGATTCTGAATGTGATAGACTAGTATGACCTAACTTGAGGATTCTGAATGTGATAGACTAGTATGACCTAATCGAGTATCTGAATGTGATAGACTAGTATGACCTAACTTGAGGATTCTGAATAGTGATAGAACTAGTATGACCTAACTTGAGGATTCTGAATGTGATAGACTAGTATGACCTAACTTGAGGATTCTGAATGTGATAGACTAGTATGACCTAACTTGAGGATTCTGAATGTGATAGACTAGTATGACCTAACTTGAGGATTCTGAATGTGATAGACTAGTATGACCTAACTTGAGGATTCTGAATGTGATAGACTAGTATGACCTAACTTGAGGATTCTGAATGTGATAGACTAGTATGACCTAACTTGAGGATTCTGAATGTGATAGACTAGTATGACCTAACTTGAGGATTCTGAATGTGATAGACTAGTATGACCTAACTTGAGGATTCTGAATGTGATAGACTAGTATGACCTGAGGATTCTGAATGTGATAGACTAGTATGACCTAACTTGAGGATTCTGAATGTGATAGACTAGTATGACCTAACTTGAGGATTCTGAATGTGATAGACTAGTATGACCTAACTTGAGGATTCTGAATGTGATAGACTAGTATGACCTAACTTGAGGATTCTGAATGTGATAGACTAGTATGACCTAACTTGAGGATTCTGAATGTGATAGACTAGTATGACCTAACTTGAAGGATTCTGAACTGGATAGATAGTATGACTCTAACTTGAGGATTCTGAATGTGATAGACTAGTATGACCTAACTTGAGGATTCTGAATGTGATAGACTAGTATGACCTAACTTGAGGATTCTGAATGTGATAGACTAGTATGACCTAACTTGAGGATTCTGAATGTGATAGACTAGTATGACCTAACTTGAGGATTCTGAATGTGATAGACTAGTATGACCTAACTTGAGGGATTACTGAGAATGTCGATAGACTAGTATGACCTAACTTGAGGATTCTGAAATGATGATGAGGATTAGTATGACTAGACTTGAGGATTCTGAATGTGATAGACTAGTGTGACCTAACTTGAGGATTCTGAATGTGATAGACTAGTATGACCTAACTTGAGGATTCTGAATGTGATAGACTAGTATGACCTAACTTGAGGATTCTGAATGTGATAGACTAGTATGACCTAACTTGAGGATTCTGAATGTGATAGACTAGTATGACCTAACTTGAGGATTCTGAATGTGATAGACTAGTATGACCTAACTTGAGGATTCTGAATGTGATAGACTAGTATGACCTAACTTGAGGATTCTGAATGTGATAGACTAGTATGACCTAACTTGAGGATTCTGAATGTGATAGACTAGTATGACCTAACTTGAGGATTCTGAATGTGATAGACTAGTATGACCTAACTTGAGGATTCTGAATGTGATAGACTAGTATGACCTAACTTGAGGATTCTGAATGTGATAGACTAGTATGACCTAACTTGAGGATTCTGAATGTGATAGACTAGTATGATCTAACTTGAGGATTCTGAATGTGATAGACTAGTATGACCTAACTTGAGGATTCTGAATGTGATAGACTATTATGACCTAACTTGAGGATTCTGAATGTGATAGACTAGTATGACCTAACTTGAGGATTCTGAATGTGATAGACTAGTATGATCTAACTTGAGGATTCTGAATGTGATAGACTAGTATGACCTAACTTGAGGATTCTGATGTGATAGACTAGTATGACCTAACTTGAGGATTCTGAATGTGATAGACTAGTATGACCTAACTTGAGGATTCTAAATGTGATAGACTAGTATGATCTAACTTGAGGATTCTGAATGTGATAGACTAGTATGACCTAACTTGAGGATTCTGAATGTGATAGACTAGTATGACCTAACTTGAGGATTCTGAATGTGATAGACTAGTATGACCTAACTTGAGGATTCTGAATGTGATAGACTAGTATGACCTAACTTGAGGATTCTGAATTTGATAGACTAGTATGACCTAACTTGAGGATTCTGAATGTGATAGACTAGTATGACCTAACTTGAGGATTCTGAATGTGATAGACTAGTATGACCTAACTTGAGGATTCTGAATGTGATAGACTAGTATGACCTAACTTGAGGATTCTGAATGTGATAGACTAGTATGACCTAACTTGAGGATTCTGAATGTGATAGACTAGTATGACCTAACTTGAGGATTCTGAATGTGATAGACTAGTATGACCTAACTTGAGGATTCTGAATGTGATAGACTAGTGTGACCTAACTTGAGGATTCTGAATGTGATAGACTAGTATGACCTAACTTGGGGATTCTGAATGTGATAGACTAGTATGACCTAACTTGAGGATTCTGAATGTGATAGACTAGTATGACCTAACTTGAGGATTCTGAATGTGATAGACTAGTATGACCTGAGGATTCTGAATGTGATAGACTAGTATGACCTAACTTGAGGATTCTGAATGTGATAGACTAGTATGACCTACTTGAGGATTCTGAATGTGATAGACTAGTATGACCTAACTTGAGGATTCTGAATGTGATAGACTAGTATGACCTAACTTGAGGATTCTGAATGTGATAGACTAGTATGACCTAACTTGAGGATTCTGAATGTGATAGACTAGTATGACCTAACTTGAGGATTCTGAATGTGATAGACTAGTATGACCTAACTTGAGGATTCTGAATGTGATAGACTAGTATGACCTGAGGATTCTGAATGTGATAGACTAGTATGACCTAACTTGAGGATTCTGAATGTGACAGACTAGTATGACCTAACTTGAGGATTCTGAATGTGATAGACTAGTATGATCTATACTTGAGGATTCTGAATGTGATAGACTAGTATGACCTAACTTGAGGATTCTGAATGTGATAGACTAGTATGACCTAACTTGAGGATTCTGAATGTGATAGACTAGTATGATCTAACTTGAGGATTCTGAATGTGATAGACTAGTATGACCTAACTTGAGGATTCTGAATGTGATAGACTAGTATGACCTAACTTGAGGATTCTGAATGTGATAGACTAGTATGACCTAACTTGAGGATTCTGAATGTGATAGACTAGTATGATCTAACTTGAGGATTCTGAATGTGATAGACTAGTATGACCTAACTTGAGGATTCTGAATGTGATAGACTAGTATGACCTGAGGATTCTGAATGTGATAGACTAGTATGACCTAACTTGAGGATTCTGAATGTGATAGACTAGTATGATCTAACTTGAGGATTCTGAATGTGATAGACTAGTATGACCTAACTTGAGGATTCTGAATGTGATAGACTAGTATGACCTAACTTGAGGATTCTGAATGTGATAGACTAGTATGACCTAACTTGAGGATTCTGAATGTGATAGACTAGTATGACCTAACTTGAGGATTCTGAATGTGATAGACTAGTATGACCTAACTTGAGGATTCTGAATGTGATAGACTAGTATGACCTAACTTGAGGATTCTGAATGTGATAGACTAGTATGACCTAACTTGAGGATTCTGAATGTGATAGACTAGTATGACCTAACTTGAGGATTCTGAATGTGATAGACTAGTATGACCTAACTTGAGGATTCTGAATGTGATAGACTAGTATGACCTAACTTGAGGATTCTGAATGTGATAGACTAGTATGACCTAACTTGAGGATTCTGAATGTGATAGACTAGTATGACCTAACTTGAGGAGTCTGAATGTGATAGACTAGTATGACCTAACTTTAGGATTCTGAATGTGATAGACTAGTATGACCTAACTTGAGGATTCTGAATGTGATAGACTAGTATGACCTAACTTGAGGATTCTGAATGTGATAGACTAGTATGATCTAACTTGAGGATTCTGAATGTGATAGACTAGTATGACCTAACTTGAGGATTCTGAATGTGATAGACTAGTATGACCTAACTTGAGGATTCTGAATGTGATAGACTAGTATGACCTAACTTGAGGATTCTGAATGTGATAGACTAGTATGACCTAACTTGAGGATTCTGAATGTGATAGACTAGTATGACCTAACTTGAGGATTCTGAATGTGATAGACTAGTATGACCTAACTTGAGGATTCTGAATGTGATAGACTAGTATGACCTAACTTGAGGATTCTGAATGTGATAGACTAGTATGACCTAACTTGAGGATTCTGAATGTGATAGACTAGTATGACCTAACTTGAGGATTCTGAATGTGATAGACTAGTATGACCTAACTTGAGGAGTCTGAATGTGATAGACTAGTATGACCTAACTTTAGGATTCTGAATGTGATAGACTAGTATGACCTAACTTGAGGATTCTGAATGTGATAGACTAGTATGACCTAACTTGAGGATTCTGAATGTGATAGACTAGTATGATCTAACTTGAGGATTCTGAATGTGATAGACTAGTATGACCTAACTTGAGGATTCTGAATGTGATAGACTAGTATGACCTAACTTGAGGATTCTGAATGTGATAGACTAGTATGACCTAACTTGAGGATTCTGAATGTGATAGACTAGTATGACCTAACTTGAGGATTCTGAATGTGATAGACTAGTATGACCTAAATTGAGGATTCTGAATGTGATAGACTAGTATGACCTAAATTGAGGATTCTGAATGTGATAGACTAGTATGACCTAACTTGAGGATTCTGAATGTGATAGACTAGTATGACCTAACTTGGGGATTCTGAAGTCACTGGGCAGGCCTCTCAAGCCGATATTGATATAATCTAATTTATGATCGTAGAATTATGAAGAGATTGACTAAACTTCATCAAGAAACATCAAATGAAATGGTTCGACCACATAAGTAGATTACCAACAGGCAGTGCTCCTAAAAGAACAATGTTACTCCGATACAGTGGATACAAAGCAGAAGACCGGCCTCGCAAAAAGTAGACCTTAGAGATAACAGAAGCAACGAAAAACACTGTTTACAAAGCGCACACAAAATCCCGTGCTAGAAATCTCTTATTATCCTAACACAGTGAAGCAGCAAAACAACAGGATTAGAGACAAGAACGACAAATAAAGAATTTTTTTTTTTTTTTCCGATCCAGAAGCACTTGAGCTTTTTAGCTCTTCGGCTCGTGCCATGGACATCGTAACCCTTCGGTTTGGTGCCACGAACACCGTAAATCTGGGGAATCTGTGGCTTTTTCTACCATCCCGCGGAATTGAACCCGCACACACAGAGGATAGTCACCCGTAGTCCAACGCGCTACGAACACGCTGGGCAGACGGACACAAATAAAGAATAATAAGCGTTCTCCTGCTGACTAGGATACAAGAGGATTGTGAGTTAAATCGCATACTTTTTGCTCCACACATGAAGAAACGCATTTGCTCTCCTACCTTCTACAAACTAGGAACTAGAACTGTGAAGTGACTTCATACCCTCAAGTCTCGCCCGAGTGCTTACCAGGGCCCAAATTGGGGTGTAAATAATAGAACCACTGTTACTTGCCACGCATGTCGTTAGAAACGACTAAGGAGGTAGGTGTGGGGCTAGCTACCCCACACCCGTAAAAAACACTAGATGGCTACAGTACGGAGAACGAACCGAGTAAACGCTGGCTGAAACCGGACACATCGCCGAAAGATAAGCACCAGAGCTCCATATGGTGCTGAAGATGTGACGTAAAACATACCAATGCTAGGGCTGCATGAATCAGATTTCGACATGAATGGAATTTATGGTCGGATCTGGTACATCGGTCTGGGTGGTGATCGCGAGAGAGAGATACCCTCAAGTCTGAAAAAACTTGGAAACTTTTTAAAAATTGTATTAATATAATAGAACAAGCGAGAATAGAAATTGGCCTGTCTAGCTCCCGCATACTAGCTTTAGAATTGTAAAAGAAATGTGAAAGAAATTGACCGTAATGAAGTATTTCTACTTAGTCTTGATTTTCCTAAATAACCTAGTGTGCCTGAACCCACCTCGAACAGAAAGCATCTCGCCGACATAGCTCACGGAATCAATAAGACACTCTAACCGTGCCACCAGTCCCAGATGGAATACATGAGAACAGGAAAATGAAACCAGTAGCAGTAAAATAATCAATACAGAAGTACAAGACTGAGAGAATGGGAAAATTGCACTGTAACATGCATTTAAACAAGCAGTGAATAACTATATTGGAAAAAACACAAGGTGACGTGACAGAGGAAAAGATGCAAAATTACTTTTTAAAAAAAAAGGTTAGAAATACAGGAAGATAGAAGAAAGATTGACAACTTGATAATCAATATTTCTTTCAAAGTAAACATGGGAGATGGCGATCAATCACAGAATAAAAATTACCAGTGTCTGTGTCAACTTGATCTGACTAATAAAATAAATCTGTTATTACTGTCTTATTGTGTGAACGTTCACAATCATGTACAAGCTTGTGTTAACATACATCATTAACCGGTACACAATCATTCAAGAGTATGAACAAATACATCATTGTTAACAATCAGTTAATATTTACAGTGTTAGTAAATATACAAGGGTTAGCAAATATACAAGTGTTAGCAAATATACAAGTGTTAGCAAATATACAGCTGTTAGCAGAAAACTTAAAAAAAAACAACCCCAAAATCATTGAAAAGTGCGAACTGATGTAAAACAGTCAACTAACAGTATTGATTCTTTTTGATATTAACATAACATTTACCATTAGAAAACTGAAGTAAAACCAACCATGGACTTCGATGTTAACATGATATCATCATCATCATCGGAATAATATCATCGAAAGAGGAGAAAAATAAACTAGCAAAGAAGTGATGTCACAATTGAGAGTGAAAATAGAACTACTAAATAAACTCATCATCATCATCAAGTAGCTTGTTCTTTCCGGAACTTGGCTTCCATGACAGCAGTCCTGAAAAATTCTCTGTTCTTTGCAAGTTAACCGCTATCAGTAGCATTCATTCTCTGATCGTCAATGACATCTTGCATCCATCGTCTTCTATGTCTTCCTCTTATTTCTCTCAGATACTATTCCCTCTAAAATTATCTTCTTCAGGCACTCATGTCGTTTGATGTGTCCGAAATATTTAATTTTCCTTGATTTTATGTTCTTTAATAGTCAATTCTCTTTAATATCAAGCTGTCGCAGAGCAGACGCATTTGTTCTTTTCTCTGTCCATATTATTTTAAGTACTCGTCTGTAGCATTTGCATTCAAATGCATCAATGACCTTCTCCGCCGCTTTGTCAATGGTCCATAAACGAATTAGAAGCTTGATAATTATGGTTTTTTAAAATCATATTAAAGGACATGACCAAATCATAGGACAAATGGCAACAATTTTGAAATGCAGAAATGTCACCATGAACACTAAAAAAAGAATTGTACAACATCATCTTTCTCCCGACATTATGTTATCAGTGTCAAACCTGTACGTTGACATCGAACAATTTACAAACATATACAGATACCACTACATGGCATTGGACCTAATAGCAAGATCCCAAGTGCCGCTAGGTCGTTGAAGAAGAATAAATACGCTGAGATAAAACAATAAGATGAAAACTAGTTACGACAGAGATCAAGTTTAGAGATGAAGACATCTGGCAAAAATATGGTAGAACATCGATACCTAACTTCATCAAGAAACAACGATCATTCTGCCACATAACCAGATTAGCAACAGATATGGCACATCAAAGGGAAATTCTACTGATATACAAGGTAAAAGTTCCTCCACGAATAATATGGTAGAACATCGATACCTAACTTCATCAAGAAACAACGATCATTCGGTCACATAACCAGATTAGCAACAGATATGGCACATCAAAGGGAGATTCTACTGATATACACGGTAAAAGTTTCTCCACGAAAAATGTGGACCCCAGAAATAGGCAAGGAAGGTCACCACGTACAAGAAGCACACAAGAGCTCGTTCAATAAATCTCTTCTTATTCTGATGATGTCATACAAAACAGGATTAGAGAACCCAAAAAAAGAAAAAAGAAAGAAAGGACAAGACAAATTAGTGAAACCATATTAAAGAGGACAGTAGATGGTGGCAAGAGAGCAAAGGAAATGAAGATATATAATTGAAATAGATTCACCAAGACGCGGACTGGAAATAGCCTATCAGAACTTAACACTAATATAATTTTCTGGAGTCGTATTGATGCCAGTCTTATATGTGAGAGCAGCACATGATGATGATAATCAATAAAACTAGAATTCTAGAGAGAAACCCCCACAAATTTAGTTGTTGTTTGATAATCGCCTCAACCTGGAAAAGGCAATGGACTAAGCCATGGCGTCCGACCTGGGGATTTCATTGAAACCTCAGTGAGAAGAATATATAATTACTGGAGTACATTCTTCTGTCTTTCTACCCATAAGAAAAGTTATCATCAAGAGACACACACACAAAGACACACCATCAAGGCTTAGCCAGATTCACAGATTGGAAAATGACAAAATAAAGCTAATAAATGGAAGAGTGGCGAGATATTTGTTGTAGCGTTGTCTTCTCTGAGCTTAATATACGCGATGTTAACGAAGTTATTTCAACGAGAAACCGTGCCTAGGCTTCTCTTTTTCTCACTATTTTACTCTTTCTTTCTCTCACATTTTCTCTATTTATTTCTCTCTTTCGCTCTATCTCTTCCTCTCTCTCGTTCTCTGTCTCTTGCTCTCTCTCTTTCGCTTTCTCTCACTTTCTCTTTCTCCCTTTCTCTCATTCACCCTTTCTTTCTCTCTTTATCTATCTCTATCTCTCTCTTTTCCCTCTATCATTCTCTCTCTTTCTCTCTCACTCACACTCTCTCTCTCTCTCTCACTCTGACAGCGGGCAAAGAGAAAAAAGGATGAAAAGATGGAGAAGTAGAAATGGTACATACAATTAATTTAAATCAATTTAATTAATTAAATTTAATCTGCAAGTAGCTATTCCTTATTGTTTGTCATTATAATGTCAACACATGCTTGATATAGCAAACACAAAACTCACTCTTTGCTAAAAGAAAACTGCAAATTTGTTTAAAGTGGTGGATTAATAATCATCATATAGCTTGACCTGAGCAGAACTTTCTCACCTTAATAACTCTTCAAAGTTTCTCTCTCTCATGTTTCTGCAGACGTCATGCTCACATCATCAGTTGCATCCTGAATCTATCTTCTCCGTGATCTTCCTCGTCTCCTCTTTGCCGTGATAACTCCATAATGGTCTTCTCCACCCGTCGTGCCTCTTTATAAGTTAAGTTAATTGCATATCCTTAACAGGACTTATTCAGGAAAAGTGATGAAATCAGAGACATGTCTGGTCAACCACTAGTGACAACTGTTATAAGAAGAGAAGATGGAGATATGTTGGGCACACCTTGAGGAGAAATGATCAACGAATATCAAAGCAGGCATTGAAGTGGAATGCAAAGGGTTCAAGAAAAAGAGGTCGACCTAAGTAGACCTGAAGCGAACTTTGCTGAGAGAGGCAGGAAATATCGGTCTCAGTTCCATGGAGGAGATTGAGCAGAGTTGCCCAGGATAGAGCGGTATGGAGAAATTACTTGCAGGCCCTATGTAACGTATAACGGTACGAGAGGAATTATTATTATAACGGAGAGGTGTCGTGTACATGATTCAAGTAAGAATGGTGAATCTACAACACTAACCAGACTGCAAGAATTCTAGGTTAAATGTGGTGTAGCTAGACAAGAAAACTATGCTGGTAGTCAAAGAAGAATAGTAAACTAACACAGAACCAGTGTCGTTAGTCGCCACTCACTGAGAGACATACTGAGGAGGAGATCGGATGACTTCTGAACTAATTGATTCGATGTGCAGTGTTGATGATCCGACGACTACACTAAAACTAAAGTGATAAATCTAGATAGAAACACGAACTGACCATTAATCGGAGAAATCATAAAGCCTGCTTGCTTCAGGGAGCTCACTGATACAAAGTGTGCGCGGAGAGAGAAACATTACCATCGGCGCAGTCGTAAAATCAATAATACCCAGGTGGTGGGTACAGTACATTAAAATGACAACAGACTAGTAGTAAATACGCCAAGCTACACAATATGGCGTCACAATTCTTAGTGTACTATTCTTCTGTTCTATTCTTGTCTATTCATATTTTATTATTATTTTTATTGTTGTTGTTGGTTTTTGGTTTATTTTTCCTCATTTACCTTCTATGAATTAAGGTGTTGTCATGGTGCATAATATGGCACACTGACAGATTTCTGCGTGAAGTTTTGCTTTCCTTATCATCAGTGTCCTTAACCATTCAGGCAAGACTTACTCCTACTACAGAGGTATTTGTAATTTATATCTCCAGGTAAAATATTAGGGTTTCCTAAAAGCCACTATCACAGTGTAAATATTCAGTATATATATATGGAACTGCAGTAAAACTATTTGATTGGCAAAACACGTAATTACAAAGTACTGTATTTTTACAAATTACAAAAACAATGACAAAATACAGCAACGTTTCGACCAACAAGGCCTTTATCAAGCAAACGAACAAACAGGAGTGACAAATTAAAATGAAACACAAATGGACGACCAAATACAAACGTATCTAAGGAAAATCTGGAATAAAAACGAATAACGAAATAAATGTAACACAAAAACACACATAAAAACTAGAAATAGAAAGGAAAAGAAACAATGAAACATCTAGTAAATATATAACTTGAATACATGCAACATATACCCATATAGATTACAAAGCAGGGAAGAGAAAGTACTAAGAAGCATAAGAATGGAATATAACATGAATACATGCAACATATACCCATATAGATTACAAAGCATGGGAAGAGAAAGTACTAAGAAGCATAAGAATGTAATACGTTGAGCCCGCGTGGTCGCAAGGTACCATACAAAGAAATCAACCGATTCTCCAGAGCAAATCGACTGCGATCATCCGAGGAACATGATCGGATGGCTGTGACCTGGACATCGTGAGCACCTAAATGGCCAGTGTCATTGAAATGGGTGGCTACAGGGTCACAGAGCATTGACGTATGTCGCGTAAGTGTTGGGCGAATCGGTCACTGAGCCTCTTGCCTGTCTCGCCGATATAAGCCTTGTTACACCGCTTACAGATAATAGCATAGATAAGATTACGGGACTCGCATGTGAACCCATCGTCAATAAGAAACGTGCCTAAAGGAAAGATACAGTACGCGTCTGTATCACATAAGCACACGTGTTGCAACGCCGACGACCACACTGGACAGTGCCAAAATGAGTCTGGATATTGGACTTAAGGCGACTGTGTACCAACATATCCTTAAGACTTCTGTCCCGTCTGTAAGACACCAAAGGATAGTTGGGGAAGACAGAACGGTCTCAGGATCTGATCTAAGGAGAAACAGATGACGGAATAAAACATTTTTCACCAGGGAACTATGGGGGTGGTAAGTTAAGATAAGTTTTACTCTGTCAGAGTTAGTAGTCCTATGCTGACTGGTAAGGGCCTGCTGGCGAGTGATTTTCTGAACTCGATGCATAGCCGAGACAAGCACCCTCTCTGGGTATAGGCGCCTACGAAAGAAATCAAGCATCTCGCGAGCTCTCTCAAGAAAATCATCGTCCTCACTACAAAGGCGACGAAGGCGTAAGAGCTGCGAGAATGGCAAGAGTCACGACAAGCCCGGGGATGGGAAGAAGTATAGAGAGAAAACTATGTGCATCAGTAGGCTTGTAATATACTGATGTATAGATAGTGGATAGGCGTAAGGTGATAGTAATGTCAAGAAAGTTGACACAAGTAGTGGAGATGTGAGAAGTAAAACGAATAGAAGGGTTGAAAACATTAATGAAATTAATGAAGCGTGACAAATCGGCTTCAGGCATATCAGTGATGCCAATACAGTCATCAATGTATCTGTGATAGACAGACGGAAGGGGCCATCATATGTAGTCCATGCTAGGTGTTCAGTGGCCTACTTGAAAGCAGTACATGGACTACATATGATGGCCCCTTCCGTCTGTCTATCACAGATACATTGATGACTTATTGGCATCACTGATATGCCTGAAGCCGATTTGTCACGCTTCATTAATTTCATTAATGTTTTCAACCCTTCTATTCGTTTTACTCTCACATCTCCACTACTGTGTCAACTTTCTTGACATTACTATCACCTTACGCCTATCCACTATCTATACATCGGTATATTACAAGCCTACTGATGCACATAGTTTTCTCCTCTACTACTCTTCCCATCCCCGGGCTTGTCGTGACTCTTTGCCATTCTCGCAGCTCTTACGCCTTCGTCGCCTTTGTAGTGAGGACGATGATTTTCTTGAGAGAGCTCGCGAGATGCTTGATTTCTTCGTAGGCCCCTAACCAGAGAGTGCTTGTCTCGGCTATGCATCGAGTTCAGAAAATCACTCGCCAGCAGGCCCTTACCAGTCAGCATAGGACTACTAACTCTGACAGAGTAAAACTTATCTTAACTCCACCCCATAGTTCCTGGTGAAAAATGTTTTATTCCGTCATCTGTCTCTCCTTAGATCAGATCCTGAGACCCGTTCTGTCTTCTCCAACTATCCTTTGGTGTCTTACAGACGGGACAGAAGTCTTAAGGATATGTTGGTACACATCGCCTTAAGTCAATATCCAGACTCATTTGGCACTGTCAGTGTGCGTCGGCGTTGCAACACGTGTGCTTATGTGATACAGACGCGTACTGTATCTTTCCTTTAGGCACGTTTCTTATTGACGATGGGTTCACATGCGAGTTCCGTAATCTTATCTATGCTATTATCTGTAAGCGGTGTAACAAGGCTTATATCGGCGAGACAGGCAAGAGCTCAGTGACCGATTCCCAACACTTACGCGACATACGTCAATGCTCTGTGACCCTGTAGCCACCCATTTCAATGACACTGGCCATTTAGGTGCTCACGATGTCCAGGTCACAGCCATCCGATCATGTTCTCGGATGATCGCAGTCGATTGCTCTGGAGAATCGGTTGATTTCTTTGTATGGTACCTTGCGACCACGGGCTCAACTATACATTCTTATGCTTCTTAGTACTTTCTCTTCTCCTGCTTTGTAATCTATATGGGTATATGTTGCATGTATTCAAGTTATATATTTACTAGATGTTTCATTGTTTCTTTTCCTTTCTATTTCTAGTTTTTATGTGTGTTTTTGTGTTACATTTATTTCGTTATTCGTTTTTATTCCAGATTTTCCTTAGATACGTTTGTATTTGGTCGTCCATTTGTGTTTCATTTTAATTTGTCACTCCTGTTTGTTCGTTTGCTTGATAAAGGCCTTGTTGGTCGAAACGTTGCTGTATTTTGTCATTGTTTTTGTAATTTGTAAAACTACAGTACTTTGTAATTACGTGTTCTATCACAGTGTATTATCATTCTGGTTGTCAGAAACCACTTTTGGTATTTTTACTAGCATTATATAACTTATTACAAACAGTGAACTTATGCCTTATTATTATCTAGAATACAGTCAGAAAATAAGGTACACTTTGCCACACAATACCTGCACAAATGCAAACACTTATCCCGTACCACCAAGATCACAATTTACAAAACTGCAATAAGTGCTAAATGGTCATTAAACCTGGAGCACAACATAACAAGACACAACATTATTACAAACCTTTAGAATCAGTCTTTTAAAAAATATTTGGGATCTACAGGGATGAAAATAGTGTCTATATCGAGAATGAGCAACAATAAAGATATTTATCATTTGTTTCTCCGTGTGTTGCTGGAACTCACAAGGGGAGCAAAGAATAGTAGCACTGCGATCTACAAAGCATGTCGTAAGAGGTGACTGGGTTAGGGGCCTAGGAAGCTACCTAGTAAATAAGAAAAACGTCGCAGAAATTGGATGTGCTGGCCTACTTGTAGTCGCATAGCTGCACAACGTACAATCGCATTTAGGCTCAGATTACTTACAAATCACAAAGAGTGGTTAACAACTGATCGATGGGGAGCATTTGAAGAAGAATAAAAAGATAATTTGTTTAAATAATCATTAATTACCACCATCATGAAAGTAAATAGAATACGGTGGCTTGGACATATTGAAAGAATGATAGGAAACAGAGAGCCTAAAATAGCAGTACATAAAAATATGAAAGGGAATAAACCACACAAAAAAACCCGATTGAGATATAAAATTGAAGTAGACTTAGAAATAGGAGAGTCAACAATTGGAAAGAAGAGATATACTGTAGGTCGGTTATATTTACAACAATGAACCTCAAAGACTGGGAGAAATCTTAAGTAGAATTTCAATTAGCTCTAACGTAAAGTACTGACTAATCAATAACGTTGTGTAACAAAAAGACAGCGAGTTGCCAAATGGTTAATCACGGTGGTGTTTCCTTACAAGATCCGTACTCGACCCTTCGGTTAATTAAAAAGTGCTTTCTGCTAAGGAGAAAATAAAACCAATATCTTGTACAGTATACCTGCTTAATAATGGCTTTAATCTTCGCTACCTACAATTCAAGCATTCTGTTGAATAAATGGCTTTAATCCTTCTGCCCTATATAAAATTTCCAAACAAACTTTTAGAAATTGAAACTAAAGAGGTTCTAACGGCAGAGCATTTACTCCATTGCACCGGGTTTTCCCATAAGACTCCGTCCCTAACGACAGAAAGGGCACGCTATTTATCGAGAGCATTGCAGAAAGCACGAACTCCGTAGTTCCAGGAACAATCTTAGCGATCTCATGAACAAAATTGCACTTGTTTCTCGGTTCGGATTGGACCCCACAACCATCAAAACCACAAGCAAACGTCTTAGCTACTTGACCATAGAGACCCCTAGAAACACACAAGCAAACGTCTTAGCTACTTGACCATAGAGACCCCTAGAAACACATAAGCAAACGTCTTAGCTACTTGACCATAGAGACCCCTAGAAACACACAAGCAAACGTCTTAGCTACTTGACCATAGAGACCCCTAGAAACACATAAGCAAACGTCTTAGCTACTTGACCATAGAGACCCCTAGAAACACACAAGCAAACGTCTTAGCTACTTGACCATAGAGACCCCTAGAAACACACAAGCAAACGTCTTAGCTACTTGACCATAGAGACCCCTAGAAACACATAAGCAAACGTCTTAGCTACTTGACCATAGAGACCCCTAGAAACACACAAGCAAACGTCTTAGCTACTTGACCATAGAGACCCCTAGAAACACATAAGCAAACGTCTTAGCTACTTGACCATAGAGACCCCTAGAAACACACAAGCAAACGTCTTAGCTACTTGACCATAGAGACCCCTAGAAACACATAAGCAAACGTCTTAGCTACTTGACCATAGAGACCCCTAGAAACACACAAGCAAACGTCTTAGCTACTTGACCATAGAGACCCCTAGAAACACATAAGCAAACGTCTTAGCTACTTGACCATAGAGACCCCTAGAAACACATAAGCAAACGTCTTAGCTACTTGACCATAGAGACCCCTAGAAACACATAAGCAAACGTCTTAGCTACTTGACCATAGAGACCCCTAGAAACACATAAGCAAACGTCTTAGCTACTTGACCATAGAGACCCCTAGAAACACACAAGCAAACGTCTTAGCTACTTGACCATAGAGACCCCTAGAAACACACAAGCAAACGTCTTAGCTACTTGACCATAGAGACCCCTAGAAACACACAAGCAAACGTCTTAGCTACTTGACCATAGAGACCCCTAGAAACACACAAGCAAACGTCTTAGCTACTTGACCATAGAGACCCCTAGAAACACATAAGCAAACGTCTTAGCTACTTGACCATAGAGACCCCTAGAAACACATACGTAAACGTCTTAGCTACTTGACCATAGAGACCCCTAGAAACACATAAGCAAACGTCTTAGCTACTTGACCATAGAGACTAAACACTCAAACGTCTTGTACTTGACAACCTACACATACGCAAACGCTACTTGACAGAACCTAGAACATTAACTGCTACTTGACTATAGAGACCCCTAGAAACACATAAGCAAACGTCTTAGCTACTTGACCATAGAGACCCCTAGAAACACATACACAAACGTCTTAGCTACTTGACCATAGAGACCCCTAGAAACACACAAGCAAACGTCTTAGCTACTTGACCATAGAGACCCTAACAGCAAACATCAGCTACTTGACCTAGGCCTAGAAACACATGCAAACGTCTTAGCTACTTGACCATAGAGACCCCTAGAAACACACAAGCAAACGTCTTAGCTACTTGACCATAGAGACCCCTAGAAACACATAAGCAAACGTCTTAGCTACTTGACCATAGAGACCCCTAGAAACACATAAGCAAACGTCTTAGCTACTTGACCATAGAGACCCCTAGAAACACACAAGCAAACGTCTTAGCTACTTGACCATAGAGACCCTAGAAACACAAAGCAAACGTCTTAGCTACTTGACCATAGAGACCCTAAAACACAGCAAACGTCTTAGCTACTTGACAAAGGCCTAAACACATGCAAACGTCTTAGCTACTTGACCATAGAGACCCTAGAAACACAAAGCAAACGTCTTAGCTACTTGACCATAGAGACCCCTAGAAACACACAAGCAAACGTCTTAGCTACTTGACCATAGAGACCCCTAGAAACACACAAGCAAACGTCTTAGCTACTTGACCATAGAGACCCCTAGAAACACATAAGCAAACGTCTTAGCTACTTGACCATAGAGACCCCTAGAAACACACAAGCAAACGTCTTAGCTACTTGACCATAGAGACCCCTAGAAACACACAAGCAAACGTCTTAGCTACTTGATCATAGAGACCCCTAGAAACACATAAGCAAACGTCTTAGCTACTTGACCATAGAGACCCCTAGAAAACTGGAACAAAGTACTGTAATTAAAGTTGTATTACGAATGAGTCACGTGATATGTTTTGTTTAGACAAACTTATAATAAATTAATGATAAATACAGTAAAGTTACAAAATAAATATGTAATCTCTTCTTGTGAGTCAGGACGTGCACTGCTTACATATAAAAGTACCTGGGTGGCACCTTAGTACGCCTTAACCGCTGGGAATTACAGACAATACATGTTGATGTCTGTTAGCACAGACTGACATCGGTATGACATATGTTGAAGTGAAAGCACGGATAAAAATTGATTGAAATAACAAATGGGCGAGAGATCAACCAGTTCAACATAACATTGATGCCAACTACAAATTCAATTGAGCAGTGCGGGCTGTCATATTCCGGCTACGAACTGGGCACAATAAGCTAAGGTACCATACGTTTAACAAGTGCAAGTTAGACCCTACTGACATATGCCCATGTGGCGCCAGCATGGTGACACAGACACACATCCTGCAAGAGTGTCAAACATACAATGAACAGAGGAAACACACATGGCCAACTCTCATGTCAGTTTCAGACAATCTATATGAAGATTTACATAGACCCAGACTGACCACTAACTAATTTCCAAGTGTACAAGTCGATGTCTGAAAACTTGAGGGGGGAACAAAGAAGAACAAGAATATCAGGATACTACCTGAACTATCAACATAACTCGCTCTAAAGTCAGATGATACAGCTCGCTCTAAAGTCAGATGATACAGCCCGCTCTAAAGTCAAATGATAATGATACAGCTCGCTCTAAAGTCAGATGATACAGCTCGCTCTAAAGTCAGATGATAATGATACAGCTCGCTCTAAAGTCAGATGATAATGATACAGCTCGCTCTAAAGTCAGATGATAATGATACAGCTCGCTCTAAAGTCAGATGATAATGATACAGCCTGCTCTAAAGTCAGATGATACAGCCTGCTCTAAAGTCAGATGATAATGATACAGCCCGCTCTAAAGTCAGATGACAATGATACAGCCCGCTCTAAAGTCAGATAACAATGATACAGTCCGCTCTAAAGTCAGATGACAATGCTACATAGCATATCTTTCTAGACGAATTCAAGAATCTGGAACATTCTCGACATTATTTCTACTCTTCAATCTGATTGGTGGATTGATAGAAGCATCACATTTGCAATTCAGTGAGTAACCATGTGTGTTCTGATTTCTTTAGTACACAGGAAGATCTCAACGGCAGTGCACGAACTCCGTAGCACCGGCGAGTTTCCTCGATGTAATTTAGAAGATGGTGAATATATTTTGAAGGAACTTTGCTTTAATAATCTCTCTCGAAATAAATTTCTCCCGGGCAGTATCTTCTGCTCTTCTGGATTTTGAACTGCCATTGGCTTCTTTATGTGCTCAACATGAACATGAGATCCACGTGCTATCGTCGATCTCCGATAAGACCAGGAACTCGATCTCACCTACACTGAGAACAGGAAATCTCTGGAAAACACTCTCTGATCTGATCATGTTTATGTATAAATATGAAACGATTATTACAGCCTTCATTTGCGATTGTCCACAGACTAAAAACTCCCCACCAGATTCCAAAAATATCCTGCTCATTTAGAACTGAGACAAACAGCAAGCACACAACAAGAAACTTTGTTTTCTTTTAAACAAGATTCTCTGGAGAAATAGCACCTTGAATGATGACATTTTCAATCAATAATTCACTTCGTTTCAAGGAAAGTCAATAAATTGAGAAAACAACGTATTCCCCCAAAATTGAAACAGTTTGAAAACAGATTACAAACAAGAGTTGTTATTGATATTGAGAGTTGAATACAGCTCAATAGTTGATACAAACAAGAGTTGCTATTGATATTGAGAGTTGAACAAAGCTCAATAGTTGATACAAACAAGAGTTGCTATTGATATTGAGAGTTGAACAAAGCTCAATAGTTGATATCTCTAATGGCTTTGCTGTATCATAATCTCGCAAGGGACGGCAACTCATTCAGCCAACCCGACAACACATTCAGTAAAGTGCTTTTCGAAATGATTGCATTTTATCGTGTTTCATAATAATCAAATATCTCATAGAAACTATACAAAACAAAATATCTATTTATCATTCAATCCTAGATGTACGGAGATACTTACGAACACATTATATGGAAAGCTACACCGCATAACTCGATATCAATGATTTCAGTAAAGTGAGTAAAATCCCAAAAAAACTTTCATTACAGTTTGTTCCTGTTTCTGAGAGCACGCTGTGGACTGCATATGGCAGATGATTTAATGTCGTTTGCCCGATGCTATCGCCACGCGTTTGAAGATCCTCGATTTTATTCTTTCCTCATATCAATGACTTCGTTGGTTTGAATCCCGACCGCACCATTTTGATCACGAATGCATTTTTTTCAAAGACAAATAGAAATTTTGCTGAAGCTACGGAGTTCGTGATATGTGCGATACTGTAGATAGGTTACGTGTCATTTCTGCGGAGTGGGACCAGGCAATATGAGGTAAAATATGGTGCAGTGAAGTCAATTCTTCGGCTTTAGACCTTATTCTTATTTTCACTTCAACAGAAGAAAACAGAAAGAAATCACCGAGAGAAGTAAATTCTTGTCTTCTCCTAGCTAACACATCTTGATATAACTAATAAACGTCTCGTTCTTATGTTGAAAAGGGGTGCCTCTGTACTTTACCTTCAAGGAAGAGTTGAACATAAGACAGATAATTTGGTGTCGAAGCACAGTACATGGTACACGAATACGATTTTGGTTCTTCAATCCTGCAAAAGGGTTATTTGTCCTGCCTGATGTTCCTCCTCCCCAAAGCAGAAAGTTTACTGCCGACTATCATTTGTATTAACATAAGGCAGTATGTTTAAATCAGACATCTTGACTTCATCGCTCAATAGTAGACTTGATTGTCATATGTTTTGCTGTTGAACGTTTTAGGTATAACTAAACACATATACGCTATTAACATATATTCGCATAGACCAAGTCATTCTGGAACGACCAACCATTGTATCTCTGGGTGGCGTGTTTTGACTACTACAGACAGTTATGTCGTGATTGCCGGAACCAATTTCTCGATTACGTTGCGTAGATGGCTGATAAACGCATCTAAACAAGTTGATGTATGGCGAGCTTGATGGGGGCAGACGGTCGGTTGGTGGACAGAAAACACGCTTTAAAAGCACTCTTACTGTTTCTCAAATTTCTACCAGATAGATACCACATGCTAGGAATCCCTTGCCAATGATCACCAAATGTTTCCACCAACAACACAAGAGGAACTTTCACAGCTGAGAATTGTCTTACTGATCAACTTGTACTGGTCGCTTATAGCAGTCAATATTAATTTTAAAGATTTCATTCCAAAATATACTGCACACACACTCACATATATATATACAAATCTTATAATTGTGCAGTCACACTGTGGGCGTCTGTAGATTAAGCTGTGATGAGCTCGATCGCATCCCAAGCGTACCTGGTTCAAACTCAGCGGCAGGCAGTTTGGAAGTAAATTCATTTTCGCGGGATTTTTACGAAAGGTAACCTCACCATTCAGAAAGCAATGGTAAATTACTGAATGTATAAGTGGTGCCTAGAAAATCAAAGACTCGTTTAATGTGGTTGATGGCTACGTCCTGTAAAGGATATGTCGCGATTGTCATTTTTACACTGTTACCAGGCTGTTGTCCAGTGCCGTTGTTATCTGCTTTCGTCTTGCGCTGCTCTATTGGCTTGGTTGATAGTTCTTTTTGCTTCATGACAGGATTATGCTTTGCTAACTATCCATATTTTTGTGGTCTTTATCTCACCTTCTTTCTAAATGTTTTGTTGTAGAAGACTGTATACAGTTGAAGGTTAAACTTCTTTCTAGATGTTTTGTTGTAGAAGACTGTATACAGTTGAAGGTTAAATTCTCATTAATCATCGAAACCACTTATTTCTTTTTTTCTCAATGAATCAAAGCAAGGTTCTGTGCCAAGTTTCTTTCTTATGCTCATGTTGGTGACTGTCTTTTCTGGTGTTGTTGGTAATATATAAACATATTGTGTATGGATGACTAGTGAGTCATTATACGTCTCTGGTACGCTGGGGGACAGTATGCACTGAAAGTCTTTGCAATTGTTGAATATTATATAACTTTTCTGGCTTGTCACTTCTGCTGAAATTCTGGAAGTAATTTTTAAGATTTAATTATACCCTTTAGGAAACTTGTAATAGATTCTGGTTCAGGTCCTGTCTATATAAGTTGAGGTTTATTTAATACAAGTATTTTTCTAACTTCATTTCGAACTCTTGAAACTTACAACTTACAAACAGTCAGTCCATAGTGTCCTGGAAGTCGGATTATCACTGCAGACACGAACACACTAACTGTGTGTCAAACTTGTGGTTTCCTCTCTAGTCGGAGCTAATTAGCGCCGTTGGTAAATATGCCCCTGGCTAATGTGACAGATAAGAGCTACAACGTTCGTCGCGCGTGCCAAATGCTCACTCCTGTCTGGTTAAATCCTTAATTAGACACAGCAGGGACGTTTTCATTTATTGCTTACGGGACTGGCTCTCAAAGGAATTCTAATTCTATTATACGGCTTTCCCTCAAACATATTTATATCTTTTATCTTTAGCTGTCGTGCCAAAATAATAGAAGCTCTATTTCAAATGTGCTATCATATTTGTTTGTTAAAAAATGTTCATGATTATGTGCATTATTGAAAGTCATGAAAACCGACTTTTTTTTTATTACCGGGATTTATTTATTTGTTTAGTTATATCAGGTTTTTCTATCATTCTTTCTTCTCTTAATTCTTTTCATTTCCGATGTAAGATGGCTATAACTGACCACTAACATGGCTATAACTGACCACTAACATGGCTATACGACACAATGCATAACGACCACAACATGGCTATAACTGACCACTAACATGGCTATAACTGACCACTAACATGGATATAACTGACCACTAACATGGCTATAACTGACCACTAACATGGCTATAACTGACCACTAACATGGCTATAACTGACCACTAACATGGCTATAACTGACCACTAACATGGCTATAACTGACCACTAACATGGCTATAACTGACCACTAACATGGCTATAACTGACCACTAACATGGCTATAACTGACCACTAACATGGCTATAACTGACCACTAACATGGCTATAACTGACCACTAACATGGCTATAACTGACCACTAACATGGCTATAACTGACCACTAACATGCTATAACTGACCACTAACATGCTATAACTGACCCACTAACATGTATAATGACCACTAACATGGCTATAACTGACCCACTAACATGGCTATAACTGACCCACTAACATGGCTATAACTGACCCACTAACATGGCTATAACTGACCCACTAACATGGCTATAACTGACCACTAACATGGCTATAACTGACCCACTAACATGGCTATAACTGACCACTAACATGGCTATAACTGACCACTAACATGGCTATAACTGACCACTAACATGGCTATAACTGATCACTAACATGGCTATAACTGATCACTAACATGGCTATAACTGACCACTAACATGGCTATAACTGACCACTAACATGGCTATAACTGACCACTAACATGGCTATAACTGACCAATAACATTTATAGTAGATTTTCAGCGTTTGGCGTTCGATGATAGCAAAGTTGATAACCCGCTTTGCTAATGACAACGTACTATACAACTTCTGCGGCTCGAGGCCAGATTGGGCTTATAATTCTAGGGTACACACAGTTGAACTGAGGGAAAACTATTCTTTAACTTAACAATCTAAATTACAAGTACACTTAAAGTTGGAGAAGGCTCGCCTGAATGGCGAGGGACACATGTGATAAGGAAATCTTATATAAGTCATAAGAAAAACTTATAAAAAAAACATAAATAGAAGTGACAGGACTACGCGTGAATTCATAGAGGGTGAGCATAAAAATCAAATCAACGTCTAGCAGAAATTTGGATGCGCTTGTTTTACATGTTGTACGGTCCTAACGGGGCACAATGTACCAACACTGTCTTGCACATTTACAAATGACTGATTTAGCTAATACAAAACAAACAAAATTCAGCGTTTCTATGCAACATAGAATCAATTCATTGCAACTTCTGTAACAAAAGCATTTTGATTCAAAAGTGAAGGATTGACTTCATTACACCCAGATTGTTAATATAGTACTGTACCTCTCTGTAGAGATTCTCAAATACCTTATCAAGAGTGTTAAACAAAGCACGAGCTCCGTAGCTCCAACACAAATCTTAGGAATCTCGGGGAAAAAATGCACATGGAAACTAAACGACACAATCTGGATTCGAACCCAGAAAATAAGAGATATATTGTCTGCATCAGGTGAAAGGAGCGAGGTCAACTGGTTTAATAAAGGAGGGAAATCAAAACGGATAAGAAATTTTCCGTTCAGACCTTCTATCATTTAAATCCCCATTTGTTATCGGATGTTGAAATATAAGAGCGTTATATCAGTGCGGAAAATTAGTGCTATCACAGCTCTCAGGTGTACAGTGAATGGAAAGAGAATGCCTGGAAGTACTGGAGAAACGTACAGAAAAATGATAGAAAGAGAGTTGAAATATTGTGACATGACGAGGGAAGAATTGACTAGAAAGGCAGCAGTGCAGCAACATTAGAAATCTCTGAGTTGAAATATTGTGACATGACGAGGGAAGAATTGACTAGAAAGGCAGCAGAGCAGCAACATTAGAAATCTCTCGTGGAATCAACATGTATCAAATGAGACACGAAGAGAATATAAATATAGTGACTAATTTCAAATGGACATTTGTTGACAAAAGGTAAAATTCAGAGAAGGAGAGGTCGTGGAAGACATAGGAAGAAGATGTTGGATGGTGTGACATCGTGGTTCGACAAAAGATCAACGTCAGAACTGATTAACTGCACAATGGAGAGAGAGAGTTGTGGAGAGAAATGATCATCTATGCTGGTAGGCATCAAACTTGACTGATTGAATATCGCATGACGTTTCTTCAATAATATCGCACAGCGTCGCAATATTACCATAACATGACATCAGAACATGACGTCAGTGGTCACATTAGCTCTGTACGTACAACATCAATAATACACAATGGTTATTAAGTTGTATTTTGTATACATCTCTCTAAGGATATAAAGCAACTAATCACAAATTGAAATGTCATTCTTGGAGATAGATTGTAACAGAAAAAAGCGTTCTTAAACACGTTGCATTATCTAAACCGGCCCATGAGATACGGATATTACAGTCTGTCGTCGACAATTTCATCAACAAAGCTACAAATAGTGGAACACGTTTCAATGTTTTCATCATAAATTGAGTTATATCGATACTAATGACATTTAGTACAGTTTCTTATTGCAAAATATTAACAGTGATGGATGATAGATATGGGAAATAGCGAAGTTGTGGTAGAAGTCTTGGTGTTTCCTTGCCCTCTGCTTCGTATTTGTCATATTCAATAAACAAACAGACATTGTGTTATTGTCCTTTTAGCCAATAGCACTCATTTATCGGCACGTGTTTGTAAGTTGTTTTTCTTCACCCTTCGCCCCTAGGGAGACATAGGTCCGCAACCAAGCTCTTTCAAGCCCGAATATTCACGGTCATCTTGTGCAGATCTCTCCACTCTCTAATACTTTTCTTACATTACGTCTCCAACTTCTGTCTCCAGGTGTTCCTGGGTCTTCCCTTACCTCTATTGCCCTGGGGGTTTCAATGGCAAGCATGGATCGCGATGATGTCAGTGGGTTTCCTCAACATGTGTCCTATCTATTGTCACCTTTAGCTATTTATCTCTTGTTCTATTGCCATTGTCCCGCTCTATCCAACAGATTCCTGTTTGTGGCTCTGTCATACCATCGTAGATGGAGTATCCTGGCAGGCATCTATTGTCCCGTCATACCATCGTAGATGGAGTATCCTGGGCAGGCATCTATTGGTCTGTCATACCATCGTAGATGGAGTATCCTGGCAGGCATCTATTGATGAATGTCTGCAACTGTTGTGTACCCTTAGTTGTTCTCCATGTCTCCGCTCCATATAGAATTACAGCCATATTCATGATAAAATTTGGTTCATCGGTCTAGGCGGGGATCGAGAGAGAGAGAGAATTACAGCCTTGATATTTGTTTAAGTTGTTGCTATGACAATTATAATGTGGTCCACTTATCTATTCCCAGAGGTAGCAGAATCTTCATGACATCGTCCAGTGCTTTTCATTCTCTAAAACAATGTGGTATAGAGGTAAGGTGTTCGACTCTCGCTCCAAAGGTACTCGCTTCGTTCTCAGCGGGGAGAGCTCAGAAATTGTTTTCCGAGATCCCTGATCTCATTGTAAATGATATAGAGTCATATCGGAGAAGGAAGTTAAAGAGGAGGTCACGCGTTCAGGTTGAGAACATTAAAGAAACATTGGAATTTGAAAATCTATAAGCGTAGGTCGCACAACCGCTGCCTGGTCAAAATTAATAAAAATGAGATACAAATAAAATATCTAAACAAACTTTCCCCGTCTTCAAAATTGCAATGAGAACCCTCATTGGTTCCAACGAGTTAGTCAACAGTGTGCGTCTGTGTCTTAGCGGTAGTGACCTCGATCACGGTCCAAGAGTATTTGGTTCGAACACCGCGGTGGGCAGTTAAGAAGCAAACTAGTTTCCTTGGTTTTTTACGAAGGTAAATCTTCTTCTTCTTCCAAAACTTCATATCGACCACTTGTTAACCGCACATTGTGATTTCTATGTGATCCAAGCCCAAGAGCGATTGTACGTGGTGCCAGTTATGTGCCTACAAGTAGACTAGCACATCCGATTTCAGCAACGCTTTTTATTTACTAGGGTAACTTTCCTAGGCCACTATCTCAATCACCTCTTACGACATGCCTTGTAGATCGCCGTGTTACTATTCTTTGCTCCCCTTGAGAGCCCCGGCAATACACGGGCGACGAACGCTAAAAATAGACCTCACCGTTCAGAAAGCAAAAACAAACTACTGAACGTATAAGTAGTGTCTAGAAAATCGACGACTCCTTTACTGTGGTTGATGGCGAGGTCAATGTGTATAGGAAATGCCACGATTTTTATTGTCATCATCTCAGTTAGTCCACCTCTTTATCACAAAACGTATGAAAGATTTTTCCACTAAATCATCGCCATAATGATACAACATATATGTTTTGTTATAAATCTCACTTGACAACAGGCAACCATTAAAATAGGAGGTGAAATAGCTGAATGGTTTGAGATCCAAAAGGGGGTACGACAGGGATGTATTTTGTCTCCGAACTGATTCAACATATATACGGAGAACATCATGAGGAATGTAAAAGACGATGCCAACTATGTGAATTACGACCCTCTCACTATGGGCGGCAAATGCATACCATAGCTTTAGATACGCAGACGATACAGTATTATTATCCACCAGCAAAGAGGTTTGGAAAACCTAATCATGACGAACAAGAAACATAGTGAAGACCAACATCTATATTTGAATACACAAAAAGCAAAAATCATGTCAAATTGAAAAAGCAAAAGGTTCACCTAACATCCAAATAAACAATGCAGAACTCCAATGTGTAGAGAGCTACGAATATCTGGACTCAATAATTAACAATAACGGTGACCGCTCCAACGAGATCCCAAGAAGATTAGCAATAGCAATCAAGAAGTTAAACGCAATGAAGAACATGTGGCAAACACCATCAAAATATTACAATTTAAAATATTGAGAACATGCGTTTTTCCAGTGGCTACTTATGGTTGTGAATCATGGACCATTACACAAAAACAAGAACGAAAATCCAACCCTTCGAAACGAAATGCTTCAGAAAGATCCTACGAATACCATGGACAGAAAAAAGGAAGAACACTGATGTTCTGAAATAACTGAATGTTAAAGACAATTGGTTGATAAACAACATGCTATACAGAAAAAATAGATACGTTGGTCACATCAAGTGTCGTGATGGCCTAGAGAAAACAATATTAGAGAGTAGGGTTTCAGGACGCAGAGGCGGCTACAAGATATTAAAGAAACCATGAATATGACCATCGACGAAGTAGGTGAACTGGTAGGTGAGACAGAAGGAATTTCAGATGCGCTATATAGAGAGCAACGTCATATAAAGTATACGCACCTTGATGATTTCACTTGAATAAAAAAAGTGATTGCCTGTTAAAATATAAGGAACACGTCTACAATAAAAATCTAAAGGATAAGAATTGTCTTCATTGCAAAGGGTTTCACAATATTACTCTATTCCTCATCTCAGAATTGGTCTGTCAACTGCTGAGAAAGTTTCACAAAGCACGAACTCCGTACCTCCAGCAAAAATCCTATGGGTCTAAAGATAAAATGTACGCAGCCGCATGACGCGGTCCAGATTTGAACCCGCAAATGGCTTAGCCACTTCGACACGTTTAGTGTCAAGGAGTAATGACATACAACAGGCTCGCGGAAACTGTTACCAATTATTTTTCAGCTTCGTCTATGTAAGTCCTACCACAACGTCTGTTTATGATGGTACATATAAAGATGTGAGACTAACGATACCCCTAATAAAGAAACTGCTTACCAATTGAAACAATTTTGACACTAAAATAATGTTTGCTATTTCTAAACGGATGCAATTAAACACATATTGTCTGTGTATCGTACAAGTAGAAAAGCAATACACATTATTTAACACTTAGTAGACTCATTTTTTCCATTTCGCCCGATACGAATTCATGTGTATTTATGGTAACTAATATGGTCCCTCTGCCTAATTTTTGCGTGAAGGTTTACATTTTTATTACCACTATTCCTCGCCATTCTGGCGAATCTTATTCCGACTTAAAAGTACTTGTAATTTACATCCACATTTAACGGATCAGGTTTCCTGTAGTCCAATAGCGTATCGTGTGCACATCGACAATATTCTGCCCAAGCTTGGCTCGAATCCTGCAATCTCCACGGGAAGGGGTCACTTGCACATAATGTTATCAAAATCGCTATTGGCGAACCTAAACAAGGGCACAACTGTCAGAGACAACACAAAAATTAGCCATAAGTAATTTGTTGTTTTTGGGGGTATGAAAATCTACTTTTATTTCTTTATAATAATTATTATTTCTCTCGTACCGTTATACGTTACATAGGGCCTGTACGACATTTTTCCATACCGCTCTATCCTGGACAACTCGCTCAATCTCCTCCATGGAACTGAGACCGATATTTCCTGCCTCTCTCAGCAAAGTTCGTTTCAGGGTCTCCTTAGGTCGTCTTCTGTTTCTTGAACCCTTTGCATCCCACTTCAACGCCTGCTTTGATATTCGTTGATCATTTCTTCTCAAGTGTGTCCAACATATCTCCATCTTCTCTTTATTTTAACAGTTGTCACTAGGGGTCGACCAAACATTTCTCTGATTTCATCACTTCTCCTGAATTCGTTCTATTTTATATTTATTATTTTTCGCAGAAGACTATTTTCAAATGCCTTCAACTTATTTTCTATATCTTTAGACAGTTTCCAACTCTCGCTAGCATATGTTTTATTTCTTAACATTAATAATAACAACTATCTTATTCTCCAAATTTCTTTGTATATGATTGACATCATTTGTTTCATCTACACATCTGTGTTTGCTTATATGAAACTTTGTATTGGTTCTATCTTGGGTGTCAGAATAATGTTTATTAAATGCAATCTGTTTTAGTTCAAACAACACGTTACGGTTTCTCTCTTAACAAACAGACTGATCGTACACACATCAAGACAGCTGGCACTGGTTCTTTTAGAACAGTGGTTATCATCCTGGAAGATGTGAGGAAGCTGAGGCAGTAACAGGGAGGGGAGAGGGGGTTGAAGGGGGTATCAGGGAGACGTGAAGCAGTATTAGGGGCGGTGTGAGGCAGTATCAGGGGAGGCGTGAGGCAGTATTAGGAGAGGCGCGAGGTGGTATCGGAGGAAGCGTGAAGCAGTATTAAGGGAGGCTGAGGCAGTATCAAGAGAGGTACACGGCAGTATCAAGGGAGGCTGAGGCAGTATCAAGAGAGGTACACGGCAGTATCAAGAGAGGTACACGGCAGTATCAAGGGAGGCTGAGGCAGTATCAAGAGAGGTACACGGCAGTATCAAGGGAGGCTGAGGCAGTATCAAGAGAGGTACACGGCAGTATCAAGGGAGGCTGAGGCAGTATCAAGAGAGGTACACGGCAGTATCAGACCGTGGGGGTTTATGAAAATGTACTGTATTTTGTGTTTTAATAAGTTTGTATACTAAATTGGTTTTCCAGTTAAAATACGTTTCTTTTTTTTCATTAAAGCTATAAGTTCAAAATTTCATTTAAAAATAAATGAACGTATTGAGTTGGACTGAGGTTGATATTTTTGTTTTCTTGTCAAAATTAGTATTTTTGTTATTGTTTATATTTGTCACTGCCGATGCTATTGTTTTTTGGGGACAGTGCTGTTAGAGTAGGATATTTGGGTTTTGTTATTTACAATTTACAGTTGATTAAGTTAAAGTTAATTGCATATCCTTTACAGGACTTGGCGAATCAACCCTAGCTTTTTAACGCTGTTTGTGATTTTTCTAGGCATTATTACGTTCAGTAGTTTGTCATTGCTTTCTGAACGGGTGGTGCCATCGTCCTTGTGTAGAAATCCACTCGAAACAATTTGCAACCAAACTGTCGGCAGCGTGATTCGAACTCAGAACGTCGGGGTTAATAGACCCAGTCACTATCCCCTAGGCCACAGACGCCACCACAGTTAATTCATCATCAAGGTGCGTATCCTTTATATGACGTTGCTCTCTTTGCAGCACATCTGAAATTCACTCTGTCTCTTGCCAGTTCACCCGCTTCGTCGATGGTCATGTTCATGGTTTCTTTAATATCTTGTAGCCATCTTCTTCTTGGTCTGCCTCTGCGTCCTGTGACCCTGCCCTCTAGTATTGTTCTTTCCAGGCCATCGTAACGCTTGATGTGACCAAAGTATGTAATTTTTCTGTATAGTATGTTGTTTATCAGCCAATTCTCTTTAACATTTAGTTCTTTCAGGACATCAGTGTTCTTTCTTTTTTTCTGTCCATGGTATTCGTAGGATCTTTCTGTAGCATTTAGTTTCGAAGGACTGGATTTGTGTTCTTAATTTTTGTGTAGTAGTCCATGATTCACAACCATAAGTAGCCACTGGAAAAACACATGCTCTCAATATTTTTAATTTTAATATTTTGCTAGTGCTTTGCACATGTTCTTCATTGTGTTTAACTTCTTGATTGCTTAGCCACATGTTCTTCATTGTGTTTAACTTCTTGATTGCTTAGCCACATGTTCTTCATTGTGTTTAACTTCTTGATTGCACAGTTAGTTAGTTGAATGAAATATCGCATTGGATAGGCGGGTTTAGAAGGTCTTGGTTGCGGGCTATACCCCTAGGGGCAAAGCGTGAAGAATATGAAGTTGGATGAAAATTATGAGGGAAACGGAGGTTGAAGTGGGAGTCTTGCATCGTCTTCTAAGGACTGAAGCCGGTAGAAAAAGTCTTAGAACCACTGTTTTAAAGTGCACTTGTCTTTTCGTTTCACCTTCTTAAAACGACTTCTGCAAATTTAGCAAACATACATTTTTGCAAAGCACATCTGGATTTAAGACTTGGAGATACGATGCACAGGTAATATACCTACACACGTGGTAACACCACGAGACAAAACGGTTCAGGACGAGAGACCAGGTAACATTTCCATATTGAAATGTTCGCATATTATCATAAGTCAAATGCATTCAATGTACGTTGTCTCACATTCTAAAATAATAACATTGGTTACCTGACTTTTTCATGTTAAGGTCTGCCATTAACAAAGTGATTGAAACATAGACATGGATTTAGAATACATTTTGGAGAGGTTTAAGAACACACGAAATCTTGTTTTGATTGAGATAGAGAATGAATTGTGAAGTGAGACAGTTAAAAATAGAAACAAGGTTCCAGAGCGGTATCCCTTGGTTACGTGTGTGGAAGAGTTATTGTTAGTTGATCTGTTGTATCACAGGCAGTCGCAAAGTTATTTCTAGCAACAATGATTGGTATTTAGTGGTTAATTTCTATTATACGATTTCAGAAAACCTGTGAGATTTAGTAGAATGTTATTGTTAGTGCGAATGTTCCATTGATTCTCAAAATGATGGTGGTGGTTTTAGTAGTTTAATGTTCCATTGATTCTCAAAATGATGGTGTTTAGAAGTTAAATGTTCTATTGTTATAAAATGATGGTGTCTTTAGTAGTTTAATGTTCTATTGATTCTCAAAATGATGGTGGATTTAGTGGTTAAATGTTCTATTGATTCTCAAAATGATGGTGGATTTAGTGGTTAAATGTTCTATTGATTCTCAAAATGATGGTGGATTTAGTCGTTAAATGTTCTATTGATTTCAAAATGATTGGATTTAGTAGTTAAATGTTCTTATTGATTTAAAATATGGTGGTTTGGTGGTTAAATGTTCCATTGATTCCAAATGATGTAGTTTAGTAGTTTATGTTCTATTGTTTCAAATGATAGTGGATGTAGTGTTAAAAATTCTATTGATTCACAAAATGATAGTGATTAGTGGTTAAATGTTCCATTATTATTAAAAGATGTTGGATGTAGTGGTTAACTGTTCCATTCGATTTAACAAAATTTGAGATCAGTGGTTAATGTTCATTGATAACAAAATATTGGTGAACTTGTGGTTAAATGTTCCATTGATAAACAAAATATTAGTAGTTAGGGTTAATGTTCTATTGATAAACAAATATTGGATTGTCAGGTTAAATGTTCCATTGATTCACAAAATATTGGATGTCAGTGGCTAAATGTTCCATTATAAACAAAATTTTGATGTCAGTGGTTAAATGTTCCATCATAAAACAATAAAATTGGTGTTCAGTGGTTAAATGTTCCATTCATAAACACAATATTGGTGTCGTCAGTGGTTAAATGTTCCATTCATAAACAAAATATTGGTGTCGTCAGTGGTTAAATGTTCCATTCATAAACAAAATATTGGTGTCGTCAGTGGTTAAATGTTCCATTCATAAACAAAATATTGGTGTCGTCAGTGGTTAAATGTTCCATTCATAAACAAAATAGTGGTGTCGTCAGTAGCTAACTGTTCAATTATCACATTAAAATGGGGTTCTTTACTTTCTCTACAATTAACTCTTTCGCTGCTACATACTCTCCGAAGACGTGTCAATCTGCGCTGAATACTTTCACTACATACACTCCTCTCCTTGCCGAATACTTTTTTTCCATCCAAGTATAAGAGATTTGTCAGGCGGTGTAGACTATGTTTTTAACAAAATAAATAATATACGTGTAAACGCGTCTTTAGCAGTGAATGGAAGACGCATATACACGTCATTAGCAGTTGTGTTGAAGTCACTTTTCAGGGTTTAAACATAATAATAATAAACACACCGTCTCTGTAAGGAATATAATATTGTAAAACTAAATATCAAAATCGAACGTTTATAACAGACAGTAAATATTATGTAAAGTAAATTTGTTTACGTGGGTTTTTACGAAAGGTGAAATAGACCACCGTTCAGAAAGCAATGGCAAACTACTGAACGTATAAGTGGTACTTTGAAAATCAAAGACTCGTTTACTGTTGTTGACAGCGAGGTCCTGTAAAGTATATGCCCCGATATTCAAGTACCTATAAATATGGTGCTTATCGAAATGTTTCTAAAAAGGTAATGCTCCTCACATAAGCTTTATTGACACACCCTTTCCTATAAAAATCTTTTAAACAATCAGCCGCCCGTGTATTGCCGGGACCCGCAAGAGGAGCAAATAATAGTACCACTACGACCTACAAGACCCACTGAGGTAGGAGCCTAGGGAAGTTACCCTAGTAAATAAAATGAGTCACAGAAAGAGTCACATAAATCGGTTGTGCTGGTCTACTTGTAGGCGCATAACTGGCACAACGTACAATAGCTCATAGGCTCGGATCACATACAAATCACAGAGTGGTTAACAGGTAGCCGATATGGAGCGTTTGAAGAAGAACAAGAAAGAATCTGCTCATATAAAGGTTTATTTTTTTACCTATATGATCCAATAGAGTTATTGTTGACCTATTTGCTCCTTGATATCTATATTTTGACCTATATGTTCCAATAGAGTTATCGTTGACCTATTTGCTCCTTGATATCTATATTTTGACCTATATGTTCCAATAGAGTTATCGTTGACCTATTTTGTCCTTTATATCTATGTTTTGACCTATATGTTCCAATAGAGTTATCGTTGACCTATTTTGTCCTTTATATCTATGTTTTGACCTATATGTTCCAATAGAGTTATCGTTGACCAATTTTGTCCTTTATATTTATGTTTTGACCTATATATTCCAATAGAATTATCGTTGACCTATTTGCTCCTTTATATCTATGTTTTGACCTATATGTTCCAATAGAATTATCGTTGACCTATTTGCTCTTTATATCTATTTTGACCTATCTGTTCAGATAAAGGAGCATTTATTGCAATTTGTTGTACATAACAACACAACAAAAATGGCAACCTTAACGATTCGCCTTTACGACATGCTGTAGTGTAGTCATGCTATTATCTTCTTGCTAATGACAGACATCTAAATCAACAGAGGGCATGCAGGCTTTGTAGCGACAAACTATGTTTGTTTTCTTTCACAGCAGCAAATCAATATTCTCTTCGTTTACCTTAATGCAGCACGCCAATTTGATTTTCTCTTTTTTATTTTGTTTTATCATTACATGCTAAATTATACCTCGTTAACATATAGCATACCGCCAGGAGACTATCGAACAATATAGTCAGATATGTACTTGTCTGGAGTCTACTGGGTAAGAGAAGAATGTTTAAAACGAGCCTGACGTCTTTTTGATGATTTATTTTTACGATGCAGATTTATCAATCAATCAAGTGCAATACCTGCCAGCGTAGGCGATCTTGTCTTTCCACAACTCCCTATCTTTTGTGCAGTTAATTAGTTCTGACGTCGATCTTTTGTCAAACCACGATGTCAGACCATCCAACATCTTCTTCCCTACTGCAGATTTATATCTCAATATTTATATATATATATATATATCTTACTATTAGAAAATAACCAAACAATACACTCAGACATAAAAATGACTGGAACCTACAAATTAAGAGATGAGTGGGGAAGACAAATAATACCTGGAGGTAAAATAGAAGAGCTATATGAGAAGTCAGGCTTACGTGAGAAGCAGAAGAAGATGGCACAGAATATAATTCAGCGTTGAACGAGTGTAGCAGCCCATGTACTGCCGGAATTGAGAATGCTTAGTAGTAGTACTAGCTTGCGTGGCGGCACCAAGTAGATGATCTCTAGGCAGAACTCCTGCTCTCTGATACTGGCTTCTGTTATATATATATATATATATATATGACAGCATCAAGAGCTGGACAAGACAACGTTACTCCACACTCGCTCGAGGAGTTGAAGACAGAGACTCATGGCATACTTTCTGTGCTGATGTCTCTACAGTAACACCCCTACAACCCTAACGAGTTATGGCTTTATTATTATTATTATTATTATATATTTATTGTTGGGACTTATCCCTCAAGCCTCAAGAACTTGGATTCCATGAAGGAGTTAATTCTTATTTTTCATATTTGTTGTCTTACATTCTCGGATATAACCAAAACAAGGTTCGTCCTTATGTTGAAAGGAACATGCCTTTGCTTAAAGAAGTTTTAATACCCTACTTAACAAACAATCAAACAAACAAACAAACGAACAAGAACTATGGGGATCTCTGTAACGTGGCGATAAGGCTCTCATCTTACATTCCAAATGTCCTCGATTCGTTCCTCGCGTGGAGCGATTAGGATATTTCTCCCCAAATCCCTGATCTCAATGTGAGACCGAGTTTAGAGACCTATCGGAGACGGACGATAAAACGTAGGACCTGTGTTCAAGTAGATCACTTTATAAAGAACCTTTAACATTTGAAAATGGATAAGATGTGGTTGTTAAGCCGTTGTCGGGACAAAATTTACAAAAATATTTTCTTGTATTTTTGCAAATATTTTCACCATCTTTAATATTACATCTGGGAGATAGCGGAAACCGTTACTAGAACGAGTTTCAATTATATGTTCCGGCAGTACATCTTTACCAATAGAAAGTTGCTGAATCTGTATAATCTTTTTAAAATAAACTGTATCTGATTTGCTATAATGACTCAGCATTTACCATACTACAAAAATGTATAATAGTTATATATAAACACAAGTCAATATATATATACATAGGTACACACGCTCGCACGCACACACACACTGCATACTTGCATACATGAATTATATAATGCATACATAACATATATTACATACTTCATATATTACATATATTACATACATACATATATACATATATTACATACATACATATATACACGCACACACACACACACGCACACACGCACGCACGCACGCACACGCACGCGCACACGCACGCGCGCATCATGCACTACATACATACATACATACATACATACATACATACATCACATACATACATACATAAAATACATACATACATACATACATACATACATACATACACAACATACATACATACATACATACAAACATACATACATACACACATAAATACATACATACATACATACATACATACATACATACATACATACATACATACATACATACATACATACACACATACATACATACACACATACATACATACATACATACACACATACATACATACACACATAAATACATACATACATACATACATACATACATACAACATACATACATACATACATACATACATACATACATACATACATACATACATACATACATACATACATACATACATACATACATACATACATACATACATACATACATACATACATACATACATACATACATACATACATACATACATACATACATACATACATACATACATACATACATACATACATACATACATACATACATACATACATACATACATACATACATACATACATACATACATACATACATACATACATACATACATACATACATACATACATACATACATACATACATACATACATACATACATACATACATACATACATACATACATACATACATACATACATACATACATACATACATACATACATACATACATACATACATACATACATACATACATACATACATACATACATACATACATACATACATACATACATACACACATACATACATACACACATAAATACATACATACATACACACATACATACATACATACATACACACATACATACATACACACATAATATACATACATACATACATACATACATACATACATACATACATACATACATGCATACATACATACATACATACACACATAAATACATACATACATACATACATACATACATACACACATAAATACATACATACATACATACATACATACATACATACATACATACATACATACATACATGCATACATACATACATACATACACACATATATACATACATACACACAAACCTACACACTACATATATAACAAATTACGTTGCATATTCTATACGATATGTTACAATTCAACCATAATGATCTAGTACTGTGAGATCGTTTTTACTTCACACCCTTATAAAACATTATAAACTGCGGGAATACCTTCATTGAAGAGAACATTCAATTATGCTTGTATAATGTTTAGCTGCAGGCAACAGCTAGACGTATTAAGTGAATCAGCCATGTTGAATATCACTGGAGACACGATAACACGTTGTATAAATTTATTTTTTTTTGCTAACCTATTAATACCTGTTTCCCTCTGCAGGAAACTCCCCTGAGCAATAAATGGAACAGCATGAAGTCTCACTGAAATGTAGCTAATTGAATCTACAAATTGTGAGCCTGTGTAAGTTGAGCTCATGTCACGAGAGCCACCACCATATGGGCTTCTGTCAGTTAAACTTCTGCTAGTTGGGCTTGTGCCAGTTGAGCTTATATGTTGAACTTATGTCATGTAAGTCATATGAGCTTCCGTCAGTTACGCCTGTGCCAGTTGAGCATGTACATATTCAGTATATTTCACGCAATCTACTGCGATATGGGCTTCTGTCAGTTAAGCTTCTGCTAGTTGAGCTTGTACCAGTTCAGCTTATATGTTGAACTTGTGTCACGTGAGTCACAATCTTCTGCTTGTTGGGCCTGTGAGAATTGTCGTGCCGTTGAATAGACAGAACACACAACACCCACATGTCTAACTTTGATCATGTATGTCCCACCTGTGGGTGGTAGGGAATTGTGTTCTAGGATTGGATTCTACAATCACCTCCGCACATACCTGATAGATGCAGCAGCACACGTCTGACGCTGTTGTTATTCTCGCTTGCGATGGATGGCTATTATTAGCTTAACTTATGCCAATTAATCTTATATATTGAACTTATGTCATGTGAGTCACAGCCATATGGGTTTCTGTCAGTTAAGTTTCTGCTAGTTGGGCCTGTATCAGTTGAGCTTATGTCACGCTTGCCACTACGATATGGACTTCTGTCAGTTAAACTCAACCCATGTCAGCCTGTATCAGTTGAGCTTATGTCACTCAAGCCACTACGATATGGACTTCTGTCAGTTAAACTCAACCCATGTCAGCCTGTATCAGTTGAGCTTATGTCACACAAGCCACTACGATATGGACTTCTGTCAGTAAAGATCAACTCATGTCAGCCTGTATCAGTTGAGCTTATGTCACGCAAACCACTACGATATGGACTTCTGTCAGTAAAGCTCAACCCATGTCAGCCTGTATCAGTTGAGTTTATGTCACACAAGCCACTACGATCTTGTATTTACTTTCCTTTCCTGTATTTTTCTGACACCCAACTTAGACTTAGTGAACCTGAGTCATTATTGTTTGAAAACTATCACTGCAGCTGGGGAATTTGATCCTGAAACCATATACATACAAGGAAAATGCAATAACGACCACGCAATTAAGTCTCTTCTTTCTGGGTCAGGCATCTCATACATCATAAGCATATTTATTTGAGTCTGTTAATAAATCAAATACGACTGTGTAATATTATATCAAAACTTGAACGAAAACGAAACCAACCGTTCCCCATAGTGACTACTGGCATTGAAAAACACACTGTTGAATTCATTTCTGTTCATTTTTACACGTTACTTGTGTATGTACAATCTAAACGGTAAATGCATATTTTTGTTTCTATGAAATATGTTGAATTTCATGTATTTTTGTAGATAAATGCGTAAACGTTTGTCCCAAGTTAACAGAATGCAAATATTTATAGCTTAAGTACTGTTGAAGATCAGAATGCATTAATGCACATTTTTAGTTAACTTGACATATCACTACCAGCAAATCACTACCAGCCTGCGACCCATTGCAAACCGGAACAATAAATAGGCACAGACTGCGGCATTTGGTAGCAAATTGGTTAAGGTCTATAGGTGAAAAGTTAAATGCATTGAATCGAGTATCCCCATGCCTCAGTCTGTTTCCCCCAATAATAGCACAACACTTACAACGGTTATTAACAAAATAGGATCTCCGTAACTCTAGCAATAAACCTCAGGATTTTCTATGAGGAAATGTACTCGGGAACAAAAACCTTGATGCATTTTATCATTGTAAAGCGATAGAGCAAAGTGTGACATTTTTACAACAGTTCTTTCTTACAAATGATGTATCACATCAAATTGCAAAATATATTCAGCTTCGAAATATCGGTCAGATCAACAAATCAGAGAAACAGCTGTATGTTTACCAGAGACTTGATAGACTTGCCAAGAAGAACTTGAGTGTTCTTGCATCGTGTTTACTCACTGAACTTGTGTTTTGAAGGACAAGACATATAATCAGCTAAAGAATAAACCTACTCCAGCCAAGCAATGTGCAGTTTCATTTGTATATGTCAATCAAAGCGTATTTCAATGTTAAGTCGTGGTGCAAATGTGAGATTTTGTGTTCTCAAACTTCAGCATTGCTAACACGTCTGGCCATCAATTGGTTATCATTATCTCTAGTTAAACGCACTTATTAACAGACAGATAACGAAACAGAGAGAGTGAGAGAAAACGTTGGACTGTATGGTGGCTTCATGGCACAAAGACTGTCAACATCCGAGCTAATAGGTAAAGCTAAAGACAACCGTTTGTTGAGATCCATGATCGCTAAGTCTGCCGGCATGGCACACGATAATAATTCTTCTACAAAGATTACGAGAAAGACCAGGACAGAGAAGTGCAAACATAAAGATATCACACATGATCTAACTATCGAGTAAAATGTCATCATAAACAACAGTATAGCTTGGAAACTGAAATAATATGGTCACATTAAACACAGTGTCTAAGCAGAATGCTGGGAGTATCAAGAAGAGAACAGTTTAGAAATGAAGACATGAGGAAAAAAAGCGTGTACAACATCAGTAGTAAACATCAAGAAACAACACATCAAATTGTTCGGTCACATAAGCAGATTACCAACATACAGTGCGAATCAAAGATACTCTGATACAGTGGATACACAATAAAAAGCAGGGCAGGCAAAATGTGGATCTCCGAGAAAACAGAGGCGACGAAAAACACTGTTTAATAAGCACACGTTCTAGAAATCTCTTCTTATACCGATGCTGTGAGGCAAAAACATGATTAGAGAAACGAAAGAAGAATAATTAAACACCAGTAGCTTAGAGAGAACAGTTATAGAGGTCATGGTATTTTAGAAAACTAGGCAGGAGATGGCTAAGACGACGGTGGTTATAAGACATTAAAGAAACATTAAAAAAATAAGCTTTAGGAAACTTATTGAAGACTGAAAGATTTTCATGTCAACTGTAATGTTGGCGATGTTCTGCAAAGGATATGCTGCATGATGATTCTTCTACCTTTCACTGTGTAACAAGTATAATATAAGTGTAAGATGGAGGAATTCATTAATCTTGGTAGAAAGCCTACCTAGAAGATGATATAATTTGAAACCTCCGCTGCCTTGCATATATATCTACTCATGAGAACGTATTGTGGAGTAAACCAGGAGATCAAATCCGGAGCAGAGATCTCCAAGGCAGTATGTCATTATATTCAATAGTGTTCTAGAAACTTCTGTGACATCACTGGAGTCAAGTTGAATTAGCTTTGTCGTTCCTTTGAATTTGTCAGCTATGTAGAAATGGAGGGTGACTGGGGAGAATTACTGCACATGCAACAGACATCCTCCAAATTTGTATACCCAAATAGCGCCCTCTAGAGAAAACCAGCATGATCGCTACATTCATTTTCTCCCTCAAGACTAACTTGACGATATCATCATCAAGAAGCTTATCTAATCAAAAGTGCAAACGCCACTGTCTGGCACAACAGTAAAGAAAAAATGACGTACTACATTGACGAACATTCAGCAACAACTTTTACAATGATCGCTCAACAAGTCGAGACTGCAAATAAAATAAAGTATAGAACTCGGTTATTAAGGATTTTGATGTTGCTTGTGTTGCTGTCCTAGCAGCCTCGTTGAACTCAACGAAGTCTCACTCTCTCTCTTCTCTCTCTCTCTACTATCTATCTATCTATCTATCTATCTATCTATCTATCTATCTATATCTATATATCTATCTCTATCTGTCTTTGTAACCCGGATGGGGGCATAGACCCTCAACCAACTCACGCTAAGTCTCTCTCTAGCTATCTCTAGCTATTTCCTCCAGCTCTTCTTTATATTGTTGATATCCAAATCCTGTCTCCATTTATTTCTCGGACTCAACATCTTTTCTGTCCTGCGGGTTCCAGAAAAGGACCCTTCTTGTTATATTCCACTCCGGTTTACAGAACGTGTATCCTATCCAGCGTCTTTCTTAACGTCTTGGTTCACTGGAATCTATCTTGTTCTCTCCATAAGTTCCTCATTTTTGACCCTATCATACCAGCTCAGTCCCTCTATTCTGTGCAGACACCAGAAGACTAGTTCGTACTATCAGTAAAATACAGACTACAGGAACTAAACATTGATCAATTCCCGGGGTCTCTGTGGCTAAGTGGTTAAGCGGTTAAGCCCTTTGCCTTGTGAGTCGAAGGTCGTGGGTTCGAATCCGGACCGCGCCGTTCTGCTCACGAGTTAACTTTTTCAGAGACACCTAGGATTGTTGCTGGAGCTACGGAGTTCGTGCTTTGTTTAATACTCTCGGCAGATGGGTTGCCATTTCTGCGAACTGAGCCATATGGGGTAAAACCCGGTGCAATGAAGTCAATTCTTCAGCTTTAAAAATTAATGAATTTCCAGTAAGTGATGATACAATGTTACTACCACATTCAATTCGTACTTCGTATCGATGATACAATGTTACTACCACATTCAATTCTTACTTCATATCGATGATGCAATGTTGCTACCACATTCAATTCGTACTTCGTATCGATGATAACATGTTACTACCACATTCAATTCTTACTTCGTATCGATGATAACATGTTACTACCACATTCAATTCGTACTTCGTATCGATGATACAACGTTGCTACCACATTCAGTTCGTACTTTGTATCGCTGATACAATGTTGCTACCACATTCAATTCGTACTTCGTATCGATGATACAATGTTACTACCATATTCAATTCCTACTTCGAATCTTCAACTTATATTGTAAAAAAAAAAAGTTTCTACCTGAAATACCAAAGTTAATGATAGCTAAAACCAGCTGATACTATAAACCTATACACTTATACTGCAATTAGATGCAGGAAATGTATGACACACAGTCATATGACATTATATAAATGGAGCAGTATATGCGACTCCTTGACACAACTAAGATTATGCAATCTTGAAATCGGAAAAAAAGTTGTAATGATTCTCTATGACCTATGTGAATTATTCTTATGTCATGTTTCAGAGAGCACACTTTTATTCTTATGTCATGTTTCAGAGAGCACACTTTTATTCTTATGTCATGTTTCAGAGAGCACACTTTTATTCACATGCTATTTTTAATGTTAAAGTTTGCTTAAACGATGATTTGAGGAAACAATACTGCTATCTACCTGCATCAACTTCTCGATTTTTTGCATTTCTATTTCGCTCTGTGTTAGCCGGAGATGATATAGTGGAGGTGGGGGTATTTGAGGTGTAGAAGTTAGGTGCTCGCCTAGCGTTCTAAAGGTTCGCTCCCTCGTTGAGTCATCGGGATATTTTTCAAGATATTCCTAATCTCAGTGTAATTGAGATCGAGTTCCTAGTCCTATAGGAAACGGACGATAAAACGCAGGTCCCGTATGCAAGTTGCACACGTAGAAGAATCATTGGCAATTCAAAATTGATAACAGCAGGCTGGAAAGCCGCTCCCCGGGCAAAATTCATTAGAAAGATCAAAACATAAAAACTTCTCAAATACTTTCACTGTCTTCTAGATAATATCGGATACCATTGCCGTTGCTACGAAGTTCGTGCACTGTCGCTGAGATCTTCCTGTGTAAAAAAGAGATCGAAGCACATGTGGTTACTTACCGAAGTGCAATGATGATGTTCCTTTCAATCAACCAATAAATCAATATACACATACATTTACACACGTTAATAACACATCTGTTACTTATTTCTTGTGTCTCTCAAATTTCTACCATTCAAGTTACTCACGTATACAGTTTTTGAGAGATGCATTCACCTACAGTCACCGTATAGTGTGAAAGTTATTTTCTTTAATTTTAAAACTGAAATGAGAAAACCTCAACCACATCAGTCTTGGGTGGAAGGCTGACTTGGTCAATCGAGAAATTGGAAATTCGTGCAGGAATGGGCTTGTAAATATATTTATATGATGCTCGAATAGATCGTGAGGCTACTACATTCGGAGAACTACCAAAGAAAACCTGGGATAACAAAATTAACATTGAAGACGAAGATTCAAATCTATCCATGCCTGCATAATTAGATCTTTATCATATGGCTCAGAAACATGGACAGCTTACTCAAGCCAAGAGAGGAGACTTAACATCTTTCAAATTTGATTTCCCCGCAAGATTATGAACATCAGGTGGTACGACAAGATAACCAACTCTAAAGTACTGCAATGTGCAAGATTGCCTTCCATTATGTGAATGCTCAGCACTAGAAAACAAATATGGCTAGACATGTAAGAATATAGGAAAATAGCCGCATACCACAACAGGTATTGTTCTGTGAACTTTCGAAGTAGAAGAGGCACCAAGGCAGATGACTGCTCAGATAGAAGGATGTCTACAATGCTTCAATGTGAAACTTTTCTATTGGTCCCAACAAATGGGAACGAACTAGACGAGGACCGAGTTTTCTGGAAAATAACACTACCTAAAGTTGTATAATATTTGGAAAATAACACTACCTAAAGTTGTATAATATCTGGAAAATAACACTACCTAAAGTTGTATAATATTTGGAAAATAACACTACCTAAAGTTGTATAATATTTGGAAAATAACACTACGTAAAGTTGTATAATATTTGGAAAATAACACTACCTAAAGTTGTATAATATTTGGAAAATAACACTACCTAAAGTTGTATAATATTTGGAAAATAACACTACGTAAAGTTGTATAATATTTGGAAAATAACACTACCTAAAGTTGTATAATATTTGGAAAATAACACTACGTAAAGTTGTATAATATTTGGAAAATAACACTACCTAAAGTTGTATAATATTTGGAAAATAACACTACCTAAAGTTGTATAATATTTGGAAAATAACACTACGTAAAGTTGTATAATATTTGGAAAATAACACTACCTAAAGTTGTATAATATTTGGAAAATAACACTACGTAAAGTTGTATAATATTTGGAAAATAACACTACCTAAAGTTGTATAATATTTGGAAAATAACACTACGTAAAGTTGTATAATATTTGGAAAAGAGACTTATGGATGAGCTAAAAGGCAAGCGATACAATCGCAAACTCAGAGGTTGTCACAATAAAACATTTGTTTCCAATTGACAGCTGATAAAATCGGAAAAGGCCATATGTATATATGTTGGAAAACTGGACACTTTATTGTCATTGAACACGATTCTTTCAGTCACTTGTAATTTTTTTGTAATAAAGAGTTTTAACAATATTGGTAGTCCTAAGTTCTAAATTTAAATTTGTGACATAATATAATCTTGTTTTAGCGTATTGTGCTGTTTCTAAAAAATAAATTCGTATTAATCTACCAATACTGAAATCAAGGAATCCTGTGACTTGACAAGGATATTCTCTAAGAAAATTCGAGACCGTCGACCTTATTCTGCAAAATGACTGTTCTTCAACTTATCGAAGATCAAACATGAGTCATACATATTGAAAGAATGAAGTTCTACCAGATCGACCACCGTTTTATCTTGTATAAACATGCTAATACTAAAAATATGGAATCCTCCAATAATAGCAATATAAATCTTACTAACAGATCATACAAAGCCTGGGAAAATGTAGTGTTCACTGGCACGTCAAAACACTGAACTGGAGTTAAGTAAATGTGAATATACAGAAGAATAAGGTAAGTGTTATGGAAAGAGAACAACACGTAAAAACAAAGTACTGTAGTTTTACAAAATACAAAAACAATACACAGCAAAGTGTCGACCAAAAGGTCTTTATCAAGCAAAGGATACAACAGAAGGGAATTTCTTCACTTCTTGCACCACACAGAAGGTTAAGAATTTATTATCTGATTCGATATGCTCTATGCGTATAAGTAGTGAAGAAATTCACTTTTGTTGTATCCTTTGTTTGATACATGCCTTTTGTTGTATTCTTTGCTTGATACATGCCTTTTGTTGTATTCTTTGATTGATACATGTCTTTTGTTGTATGCTTTGTTTGATACATGCCTTTTGTTGTATTCTTTGCTTGATACATGCCTTTTGTTGTATCCTTTGTTGATACATGCCTTTTGTTATATCCTTTGATTGATACATGCCTTTTGTTGTATGCTTTGCTTGATACAATGCCTTTTGTTGTATCCTTTGTTTGATACATGCCTTTTGTTGTATCCTTTGTTGATACATGCCTTTTGTTGTATCCTTTGATTGATACATGCCTTTTGTTGTATTCTTTGTTTGATACATGCCTTTTGTTGTATTCTTTGATTGATACATGTCTTTTGTAGTATGCTTTGCTTGATACATGCCTTTTGTTGTATCCTTTATTGATACATGCCTTTTGTTATATCCTTTGATTGATACATGCCTTTTGTTGTATGCTTTGCTTGATACAATGCCTTTTGTTGTATCCTTTGCTTGATACATGCCTTTTGTTGTATCCTTTGTTGATACATGCCTTTTATTATATCCTTTGATTGATGCATGCCTTTTGATATATCCTTTGTTGATACATGCCTTTTGTTATATCCTTTGATTGATACATGCCTTTTGTTATATCCTTTGATTGATACATGCCTTTTGTTGTATCCTTTGATTGATACATGTCTTTTGTTGTATCCTTTGTTTCACACATGCCTTTTGTTGTATTCTTTGCTTGATACATGCCTTTTGTTGTATCCTTTGTTTGATACATGTCCTTTGTTGTATTCTTTGATTGATACATGCCTTTTGTTGTATCCTTTGATTGATACATGCCTTTTGTTGTATCCTTTGATTGATACATGCCTTTTGTTGTATGCTTTGTTTGATACATGCCTTTTGTTGTATCCTTTGTTTGATACATGCCTTTTGTTGTATCCTTTGTTTGATACATGTCCTTTGTTGTATTCTTTGATTGATACATGCCTTTTGTTGTATCCTTTGATTGATTCATGTCTTTTGTTGTATGCTTTGTTTGATACATGCCTTTTGTTGTATCCTTTGATTGATTCATGTCTTTTGTTGTATCCTTTGTTTGATACATGTCCTTTGTTGTATTCTTTGATTGATACATGCCTTTTGTTGTATGCTTTGTTTGATACATGCCTTTTGTTGTATTCTTTGATTGCTTGATACATGCCTTTTGTTGTATCCTTTGTTTGATACATGTCCTTTGTTGTATCCTTTGATTGATACATGCCTTTTGTTGTATGCTTTGTTTGATACATGCCTTTTGTTGTATCCTTTGATTGATACATGCCTTTTGTTGTATTCTTTGATTGATACATGTCTTTTGTTGTATCCTTTGCTTGATGCAATGCCTTTTTTGTATGCTTTGCTTGATACATGTCTTTGTTGTATCCTTTGATTGATACATGCCTTTTGTTGTATCCTTTGTTTGATACATGCCTTTTGTTGTATCCTTTGTTTGATACATGTCCTTTGTTGTATCCTTTGATTGATACATGCCTTTTGTTGTATCCTTTGATTGATACATGCCTTTTGTTGTATCCTTTGTTTGATACATGCCTTTTGTTGTATCCTTTGATTGATTCATGTCTTTTGTTGTATCTTTTGTTTGATACATGCCTTTTGTTGTATCCTTTGTTTGATACATGCCTTTTGTTGTATCCTTTGATTGATACATGCCTTTTGTATTATCCTTTGATTGATTCATGTCTTTTGTTGTATCTTTTGTTTGATACATGCCTTTTGTTGTATCCTATGTTTGATACATGCCTTTTGTTATATCCTTTGATTGATACATGCCTTTTGTTGTATCCTTTGATTGATACATGCCCTTTGTTGTATGCTTTGATTGATACATGCCTTTTGGTCAAAAAGTTGCTATTTATCTTATTGTTTTTGTATTTTGTAAAACTACAGTACTTTGTTTTTACGTATTTCGCCGTTGCTTCGTAGATTTACTGCAGTTTTTCCTTAGATGGACAGAGAAAACTGAAAGACATGTACTTCAAAAACTTGGAGCCAAAAGAGAACTGCTCATGGAGATATAAATTTGACAAGTCAAATATTCTGATCACATTGAAGAGACATGACAATTTGTAGAAATCCATCTTGGAAGGGAAGGTGGAAGGGAAGGTGGAAGGGAAGGTGAAAGGGAAGGTGGAACGGAAGAGGGAAGGTGGAAAGGAAGGTGAAATGGAAGGCATGAAAGCAAGGGGAGGACAGGCACATTTTTGACGTGTAAGATCAGGAAACGGACAAGTAAACATTTGGCAGAGCGTATAGTCAGTGCAAGGGTAGAACTTGATGGATAGATATCACAGCCGACCTTTGATGCGCTGACAGGGAAAATCGTGGCATATCATTTACAGGACGTAGCCATCAACCACAGTAAACGAGTCTTTGATTTTCTAGACACCATTTATACGTTCAGTAGTTTACTATTGCTTTCTGAACAGTGAGGTCTATTTTTAAATTTCGTAAAAATCCCATGAAAACGAATTTGCTCCCAAACTTGCCCACCGTGGGGTTTGAACAAAGTACGCTTGGGTTGTGATCGAGCTCACTACCGCTTAAGCTACAGACAACCACAACATGACACATGCAGCGTTGTGCACCAGGGAAAGAACAGAGGCGCTGACGGTACAACATTGATTTATTAATTGGTTGAGAATGAGAGATGACAGCAAAACAAAAAATGTATAAAACAAGTAACAGACACTGGAAATAATAATAATAATAATAATAGCAATAATAATAATAGTAATAATATTAATAATTAATAATAATAATCATAATAGTAATAATAATAATAATAATAATATTAATAATAATAATAATAATAATAAAAATTCCGAAATATAAGTTATACTAAGTTTCGAGCAGGTTATGATGTGGAAAGGTTTGCTGTGATATACACGACCAACTCTAATCTGAATCAAGTTTATTTGCAATTACAGAATGATTTGGTAAATGTTGTTACACCTGACTAGGTCATCATTATCAACAGCATCTTCATGGCCCACTGCTTCTATCAGAACTGTGGACATTTTTGTTCTATCCATTTATTAAAAAGCTTATAATGTATATTTTTAAATTTTATTTTATGATTTTCTTTTCTTTCTCCTTATCATAATTCCTCTCGTATTGTTATACGTTACATAGGGCCTGCAAGCAATTTATGATACCGTTCTATCCTGGGCAACTCGGTCAATCTCCTCCATAGAACTGAGACCGATATTTCTTGCCTCTCTCAGCAAAGCTCGTTTCAGGGTCTCCTTAGTTCGTCCTCTCTTTCTTGAACCCTTTGCATTCCACCTCAACGCCTGCTTTGATATTCTTTGATCATTTCTTCTCAAGGTGTGTCCAACATATTTCCATCTTCTTCTTCTTATAACAGTTGTTACTAGTAGTTGACCAGATATTTCTCTGATTTCATTCTTTCTCCTGAATTTGTTCCATTTTCGTTCTCCTTGGTTTCTTCAAATTTCAATCTTCCTGTATATCAATCTGAATGTCAATAACACGTGTTCCTTGTTAGGTCTTCCGTTTATTAATGATCTATAAAACTCCTAAGAATGGGTAGTTCTATATTCCTAAGACAAGTTTGAAGAAGAAGACAAACAAGAAACAGATGAAGAAGAAGCAGACAAACAATAAACAGATAAAGAAGCAGACAAACAAGAAACAAATGAAAAACGAAGCAGACAAACAAGAAACAGATGAAGAAGCTGACAAACAAGAAACAGATGAAGAAGAAGTAGACTAACAAGAAACAGATGAAGAAGAAGCAGACAAACAAGAAACAGATGAAGAAGAAGTAGACTAACAAGAAACAGATAAAGAAGCAGACAAACAAGAAACAGATGAAGAAGAAACAGACAAACAAGAAACAGATGAAGAAGAACAGACAAACAAGAAACAGATAAAGAAGTAGAAAAACAAGAAACAGATGAAGAAGCAGACAAACAGAAAAGATGAAGAAAAAGGGTGACAACAAGAAACAGATGAATAAGAAGGATACAAACAAGAAACATATGAAGAAGAAGGAGACAAACAAGAAACATATAAAAAAGAACAGACAAACAAGAAACAGATGAAGAATCAGACAAACAAGAAACAGATGAAGAAGAAACAGATGAAGAAGAAGTAGACAAACAAAAACATATGAAAAGAAGGAGACAACAAGAAACAGATGAAGAGGAAGAGACAAACAAAAAATAAAACGAAGAGAATACAGAAACATATGAAGAAGAAACAGATGAAGAAGAACAGACAAACAAGAAACAGATGAAGAAAAACAGATGAAAAAAGTCAGACAAACAAGAAACAGATGAATAGAAGAATAACAAGAAACAGATGAATAAAAGCAGACAAACGAGAAACAGATGAAAAGCAGACAAACAGAAACAGATGAAAAGAAGGACAAACAAGAAACAGATGAATAAAAGAGACTAACAAGAAACAGATGAAAAGAAACAGACAAACAAGAAACAGATGAAAGAAGAAAAAGACAAACAAGAAACAGATGAAGAAATCAGACAAACAAGAAACAGATAAAAGAAGCAGACAAACAAGAAACAGATGAAAGAATCACAAACAAAAAACAGATGAAGAAGAAAGACAAACAAGAAACAGATGAAAAAGAAGCAGACAAACAAGAAACAGATGAAGAAGAAGGTGACTAACAAGAAACAGATGAAAGAAGAGACAAACAAAGAAGATGAAAAGCAGACAAACAAGAAACAATGAAAAGAAGCAGACAAACAAGAAACAGATGAAAATGACAAACAAAAACAGATGAAAAGAAGGATGACAACAAGAAACAGATGAAGAAGAAGAAGACAAACAAGAAACAGATGAAGAAGAAGTAGACTAACAAGAAACAGATAAGAAGCAGACAAACAAGAAAAAATGAAAAAGAAGCAGACAAACAAGAAACAGATGAAGAAGAAGCTGACAAACAAGAAACAGAGGAATAAGAAGGAGACTAACAAGAAACAGATGAATAAGAAACAGACAAACAATAAACAGATGAAGAAGAAGAAGACTAACAAGAAACAGATGAAGAATCAGACAAACAAAAACAGATGAAGAAGAAGGAGACAAACAAAAACAGATGAAGAAGAAGGACAACAAGAAACAGATGAGAAGAAGAGACAAACAAGAAACAGATGAAAAGAATCAGACAAACAAGAAACAGATGAAAGAAAGAAAGAGACAAACAAGAAACAGATGAAGAAAAGGAGACAAACAAGAAACAATGAAAAGAAGAGACAAACAAGAAACAGATGAAGAAGAGACAAACCAGAAACAGATGAAGAAGAATGAGACAAACAAGAAACATATGAAGAAGAAACAGACAAACAAGAAACAGATGAAGAAGAAACAGATGAAGAAGAATCAGACAAACAAGAAACAGATGAAGAAGAAACAGATGAAGAAGCAGACAAACAAGAAACAATGAATAAGAAGAGACTAACAAGAAACAGATGAAGAAGAAGTAGACAAACAAGAAACAGATGAAAAGAAGAGACAAACAAGAAACAGAGAATAAGAAGGAGACAACAAGAAACAGATGAAAAGAATGACAAACAAGAAACAAGGATGAAGAATCAGTCAAACAAGAAACAGATGAAAAGATCAGACAAACAAGAAACAGATGAAGAAGAAAGACAAACAAGAAACGATGAAGAAGAAGAGACAAACATAAAACAGATGAAGAAGAGGAACAAACAAAAACAGATGAAAAGAAGAGACTAACAAGAAACAGATGAATCAGACAAAAGAACAGAAAGAAGAGACAAGAAGAAGAAACAGATGAAGAAGAAACAGACAAACAAGAAACAGATGAAGAAGAAATAGACAAACAAGAAACAGATGAATAAGAAGAGACAAACAAGAAACAATGAAGAAGAAGAGACAACAAGAAACAATGAAGAAGAAGAAGGATAACAAGAAACAGATGAAGAAAAAGGAGACAAACAAGAAACAGATGAAGAAGAATCAGACAAACAAGAAACATATGAAGAAGAAGGAGACAAACAAGAAACATATGAAGAAGAAACAGACAAACAAGAAACAGATGAAGAAGAAACAGATGAAGAAGAACAGACAAACAAGAAACATGAAATGAAGAAAGAAACAGATGAAGAGAAGAGACAACAAGAAACAGATGAAAAGAAGGAGACTAACAAGAAACAGATGAAAAGAAACAAACAAGAAACAGATGAAAAAAGACAAGACAAGAAACAGATGAAGAAGCTGACAAACAAGAAACAGATGAATAAGAAGGAGACTAACAAGAAACAGATGAATAAGAAACAGACAAACAGAAACAGATGAAGAAGCAAGACAACAAGAAACAGATGAAGAATCAGACAAACAAGAAACAGATGAAGAAGAAGAGACAAACAAGAAACAGATGAAAAGAAAAGACAAACAAAAACAGATGAAGAAGAAGCAGACAAACAAGAAACAGATGAAGAAGCAGACAAACAAGAAACAGATGAATAAGAAGGAGACAAACAAGAAACAGATGAAGAATCAGACAAACAAGAAACAGATGAAAAGAACAGACAAACAAGAAACAGATGAAGAAGAAGCAGACAAACAAGAAACAGATGAAGAAGAAGGTACTAACAAAAACAGATGGAGAAGAAGGAGACAAACAAGAAACAGATGAAGAATCAGTCAAACAAGAAACAGATGAAAAGATCAGACAAACAAGAAACAGATGAAAAGAAGAGACAAACAAGAAACAGATGAAGAAGAAGAAGACAAACAAGAAACAGATGAAGAAGAAGGAGACAAACAAGAAACAGATGAAGAAGAAGAGACAAACAAGAAACAATGAAGAAGAGACAAACAAGAAACGATAAGAAAAAGAAGCAGACAAACAAGAAACAGATGAAGAAGAAACAGATGAAGAAAATAGACAAAGAAACAGATGAATAAGAAGGAGACTAACAAGAAACAGATGAATAAGAAGGAACAAACAAGAAACAGATGAAGAAGAACAGACAAACAAGAAACAGATGAAGAAGTCAGACAAACAAGAAAAGATGAAGAAGAAGTGGACAACAAGAAACAGATGGAAAAAGGAGACTAACAAGAAACAGATGAAAAGAAAGACAAACAAGAAACAGATGAAAAAAGAATCAGACAAACAAGAAACAGATGAAGAAGAAAGAGACAAACAAGAAACAGATGAATAAGAAGGAGACAAACAAGAAACATATGAAGAAGAAGGAGACAAACAAGAAACAGATGAAGAAGAATCAGACAAACAAGAAACAGATGAAGAAGAAGGAGACAAACAAGAAACATATGAAGAAGAAACAGACAAACAAGAAACAGATGAAGAAGAAACAGATGAAAAAGAATCAGACAAACAAGAAACAGATGAAGAAGAAACAGATGAAGAAGCAGACAAACAAGAAACAGATGAATAAGAAGGAGACTAACAAGAAACAGATGAAGAAAGGACAACAAAAACAGATAGAATCAGACAACAAGAAACAGATGAAGAAGCAGACAAACAAGAAACAGAGGAATAAGAAGCAGACAAACAAGAAACAGATGAATAAGAAAAGACTAACAAGAAACAGATGAAAGAACAGACAAACAAGAAACAGAGAAAGAAGCAACAAACAAGAAACAGATGGAATAAGAAGAGACTAACAAGAAACAGATGAAAAGAACAGACAAACAAGAAACAGATGAAGAAGAAGGAGACAACAAGAAACAGATGAAGAAAGACAAACAAGAAACAGATGAATAAGAAAGAGACAAACAAGAAACAGATGAAGAAGAAACAGACAAACAGAAACAGATAAGAAGAAGCAGACAAACAAGAAACAGAAGAAGAAGTGACTAACAGAAACAATGGAGAAGAAGGAGAAAACAGAAAAACAGATGAGAATCAGACAAACAAGAAACAGATGAAAAGATAGACAAACAAGAAACAGATGAAGAAGAAGGAGACAAACAAGAAACAGATGAAGAAAAAGGTGACTAACAAGAAACAGATGGAGAAGAAGGAGACAAACAAGAAACAGATGAAGAATCAGTCAAACAAGAAACAGATGAAAAGTATAGAAAAACAAGAAACAGATGAAGAAGAAGAGACAAACAAGAAACAGATGAAGAAGAAGAGAGACAAACAAGAAACAGATAAGAAGAAGGAACAAACAAGAAACAGATGAAGAAGAATCAGACAAACAAGAAACAGATGAAGAAGAAACAGATGAAGAAGAATTAGACTAACAAGAAACAGATGAATAAGAAGGAGACTAACAAGAAACAGATGAATAAGAAGAAAGACAAACAAGAAACAGATGAAAAGAATCAGACAAACAAGAAACAGATGAAGAAGCTGACAAACAAGACACAGAGGAATAAGAAGGAGACTAACAAGAAACAGATGAATAAGAAACAGACAAACAAGAAACAGATGAAGAAGAAGAAGACTAACAAGAAACAGATGAAGAATCAGACAAACAAGAAACAGATGAAGAAGAAGGAGACAAACAAGAAACAGATGAAGAAGAAAGAGACAAACAAGAAACAGATGAAGAAGAAGCAGACAAACAAGAAACAGATGAAGAAGAAGGTGACTAACAAGAAACAGATGGAGAAGAAGGAGACAAACAAGAAACAATGAAGAATCAGGACAAACAAGAAACAGATGAAAAAGAATCAGACAAACAAGAAACAGATGAAGAAGAAAGAGACAAACAAGAAACAGATGAAGAAGAAGGTGACTAACAATAAACAGATGGAGAAGAAGGAGACAAACAAGAAACAGATGAAGAATCAGTCAAACAAGAAACAGATGAAAAAGTATCAGACAAACAAGAAACAGATGAAGAAGAAGTAGACAAACAAGAAACAGATGAATAAGAAGGAGACTAACAAGAAACAGATGAAGAAGAAGCAGCAAATAAGAAACAGATGAAAAAGCAGACAAACAAGAAACAGATGAAGAAGAATGACTAACAAGAAACAGATGAAGAAGAAACTAAACAAGAAAAAAGATGAAAAAGAACAGACAAACAAGAAACAGATGAAGAAGAAGGAGACAAACAAGAAACAGATGAAGAAGAATCAGACAAACAAGAAACAGATGAAGAAGAAGAGACAAACAAGAAACAGATGAATAAGAATGAGACTAACAAGAAACAGATGAATAAGAAGCAGACAAACAAGAAACAGATGAAGAATAAACAGATGAAGAAGAATCAGACAAACAAGAAACAGATGAAGAAGAAATAGACAAACAAGAAACAGATGAATAAGAAGGAGACAAACAAGAAACATATGAAGAAGAAGAGACATACAAGAAACAGATGAAGAAGAAACAGAGCAAACAAACAGATGAAGAAAAAGGAGACAAACAAGAAACAGATGAAGAAGAATCAGACAAACAAGAAACATATGAAGAAGGAGACAAACAAGAAACAGATGAAAAAGAAACAGACAAACAAGAAACAGATGAAGAAGAAACAGTGAAGAAGTCAGACAAACAAGAAACAGATGAAGAAGAAACAGATGAAAAGAGACAACAAGAAACAGATGAAGAAGAACAGACAAACAAGAAACAAGACGAAGAAGACAAAACAAGAAACAGATGAAGAAGCTGACAAACAAGACACAGAGAATAAGAAGGAGACTAACAAGAAACAGATGAATAAGAAACAGACAAACAAGAAACAGATGAAGAAGAAGAAAAAATAGCTAACAAGAAACAGATGAAAAAAGAATCAGACAAACAAGAAACAGATGAAGAAGAAGTAGACAAACAAGAAACAGATGAAGAAGCAGACAAACAAGAAACAGATGAAAAAGCGACAAACAAGAAACAGAGAAAAGAAGGAGAATAACAAGAAACAGATGAAAAGAACAGACAAACAAGAAACAGATGAAGAACGACAAACAAGAAACAGAGGAATAAGAAGGAGACTAACAAGAAACAGATGAATAAGAAACAGACAAACAAGAAACAGATGAAGAAGAAGAGACAACAAGAAACAGATGAAGAATCAGACAAACAAGAAACAGATGAAGAAGAAGAAACAGACAAACAAGAAACAGATGAAGAAGAAACAGACAAACAAGAAACAGAAGAAGAAGAAGCAGACAAACAAGAAACAGATAAAGAAGTAGACAAACAAGAAACAGATAAATAAAAGCAGAAACAAGAAATAGATGAAGAAGAAGGTGACTAACAAGAAACAGATGAATAAGAAGGATACAAACAAGAAACATATGAAGAAGAAGGAGACAAACAAGAAACATGAAGAAGAACAGACAAACAAGAAACAGATGAAGAAGAATCAGACAAACAAGAAACAGATGAAGAAGAAACAGATGAAGAAGAAGTAGACAAACAAAAACATATGAAGAAGAAGGAGACAACAAGAAACAGATGAAGAAGAACAACAAGAAACAATGAAGACGAAGGAGACATACAGAAACATATGAAGAAGAAACAGATGAAGAAGAATAGACAAACAAGAAACAGATGGAAGAAACAGATGAAGAAAGTAGACAAACAAGAAACAGATGAAAGAAGAGACTAACAAGAAACAGATGAATAAGAAGCAGACAAGAGAACAGATGAAGAAGCAGACAAACAAGAAACAGATGAAGAAGCTGACAAACAAGAAACAGAGGAATAAGAAGGAGACTAACAAGAAACAGATGAATAAGAAACAGACAAACAAGAAACAGATGAAGAATCAGTCAAACAAGAAACAGATGAAAAAGTATCAGACAAACAAGAAACAGATGAAGAAGAAGGAGACAAACAAGAAACAGATGAAGAAGAATGAGACAAACAAGAAACAGATGAAGAAGAAGGAGACAAACAAGAAACAGATGAATAAGAAGGAGACAAACAAGAAACAGATGAATAAGAAGCAGACAAACAAGAAACAGATGAAGAAGAAACAGATGAAGAAGAAGGAGACAAACAAGAAACAGATGAAGAAGAAATAGACAAACAAGAAACAGATGAATAAGAAGGAGACAAACAAGAAACATATGAAGAAGAAGGAGACAAACAAGAAACAAGGGAAGAAGAACAGGCTAACAAGAAACAGATGAAGAAAAAGGAGACAAACAAGAAACAGATGAAGAAGAATCAGACAAACAAGAAACATATGAAGACGAAGAGACAAACAAGAAACATATGAAGAAGAAAGGAGACAAACAAGAAACAGATGAAGAAGAAACAGATGAAGAAGAATCAGACAAACAAGAAACAGATGAAGAAGAAACAGATGAAGAAGAAGTAGACTAACAAGAAACAGATGAATAAGAAGGAGACTAACAAGAAACAGATGAATAAGAAGCAGACAAACAAGAAACAGATGAAGAAGCAGACAAACAAGAAACAGATGAAGAAGCTGACAAACAAGAAACAGAGGAATAAGAAGGAGACTAACAAGAAACAGATGAATAAGAAACAGACAAACAAGAAACAGATGAAGAAGAAGAAGACTAACAATAAACAGATGAAGAATCAGACAAACAAGAAACAGATGAAGAAGAAGGAGACAAACAAGAAACAGATGAAGAAGAAAGAGACAAACAAGAAACAGATGAAGAAGAAGCAGACAAACAAGAAACAGATGAAAAGAAGGACTAACAGAAACAGATGAGAAGAAGGAGACAAACAAGAAACAGATGAAGAATCAGACAAACAAGAAACAGATGAAAAAGTATCAGACAAACAAGAAACAGATGAAGAAGAAACAGACAAACAAGAAACAGATGAAGAAGAAGGTGACTAACAATAAACAGATGGAGAAGAAGGAGACAAACAAGAAACAGATGAAGAATCAGTCAAACAAGAAACAGATGAAAAAGTATCAGACAAACAAGAAACAGATGAAGAAGAAGTAGACAAACAAGAAACAGATGAAGAAAAAGGAGACAAACAAGAAACAGATGAAGAAGAATCAGACAAACAAGAAACATATGAAGACGAAGGAGACAAACAAGAAACATATGAAGAAGAAAAAGACAAACAAGAAACAGATGAAGAAGAAACAGATGAAGAAGAATCAGACAAACAAGAAACAGATGAAGAAGAAACAGATGAAGAAGAAGTAGACTAACAAGAAACAGATGAATAAGAAGGAGACTAACAAGAAACAGATGAATAAGAAGGATACAAACAAGAAACAGATGAAGAAGAAACAGACAAACAAGAAACAGATGAAGAAGAAGCAGACAAACAAGAAATAGATGAAGAAGAAGGTGACTAACAAGAAACAGATGGAGAAGAAGGAGACAAACAAGAAACAGATGAAGAATCAGACAAACAAGAAACAGATGAAAAAGAATCAGACAAACAAGAAACAGATGAAGAAGAAAGAGACAAACAAGAAACAGATGAAGAAGAAGGAGACAAACAAGAAACATATGAAGAAGAAGGAGACAAACAAGAAACAGATGAAGAAGAATCAGACAAACAAGAAACAGATGAAGAAGAAGGAGACAAACAAGAAACATATGAAGAAGAAACAGACAAACAAGAAACAGATGAAGAATAAACAGATGAAGAAGAATCAGACAAACAATAAACAGATGAAGAAGAAACAGATGAAGAAGCAGACAAACAAGAAACAGATGAATAAGAAGGAGACTAACAAGAAACAGATGAAGAAAAAGTAGACTAACAAGAAACAGATGAAGAATCAGACAAACAAGAAACAGATGAAGAAGCTGACAAACAAGAAACAGAGGAATAAGAAGCAGACAAACAAGAAACAGATGAATAAGAAGAAGACTAACAAGAAACAGATGAATAAGAAACAGACAAACAAGAAACAGAAGAAGAAGCTAACAAACAAGAAACAGAGGAATAAGAAGGAGACTAACAAGAAACAGATGAATAAGAAACAGACAAACAAGAAACAGATGAAGAAGAAGAAGACTAACAAGAAACAGATGAAGAATCAGACAAACAAGAAACAGATGAAGAAGAAGGAGACAAACAAGAAACAGATGAAGAAGAAACAGACAAACAAGAAACAGATGAAGAAGAAGCAGACAAACAAGAAACAGATGAAGAAGAAGGTGACTAACAAGAAACAGATGGAGAAGAAGGAGACAAACAAGAAACAGATGAAGAATCAGTCAAACAAGAAACAGATGAAAAAGTATCAGACAAACAAGAAACAGATGAAGAAGAAGGAGACAAACAAGAAACAGATGAAGAAAAAGGTGACTAACAAGAAACAGATGGAGAAGAAGGAGACAAACAAGAAACAGATGAAGAATCAGTCAAACAAGAAACAGATGAAAAAGTATCAGAAAAACAAGAAACAGATGAAGAAGAAGGAGACAAACAAGAAACAGATGAAGAAGAAGGAGACAAACAAGAAACAGATGAAGAAGAAGGAGACAAACAAGAAACAGATGAAGAAGAATCAGACAAACAAGAAACAGATGAAGAAACAGATGAAGAAAAGTAGACTAACAAGAAACAGATGAATAAAAAGGGAGACTAACAAGAAACAGATGAATAAGAAGCAGACAAACAAGAAACAGATGAAAAAGAATCAGACAAACAAGAAATAGATGAAGAAGAAGCTGACAAACAAGACACAGAGGAATAAGAAGGAGACTAACAAGAAACAGATGAATAAGAAACAGACAAACAAGAAACAGATGAAGAAGAAGAAGACTAACAAGAAACAGATGAAGAATCAGACAAACAAGAAACAGATGAAGAAGAAGGAGACAAACAAGAAACAGATGAAGAAGAAAGAGACAAACAAGAAACAGATGAAGAAGAAGCAGACAAACAAGAAACAGATGAAGAAGAAGGTGAATAACAAGAAACAGATGGAGAAGAAGGAGACAAACAAGAAACATATGAAGAATCAGACAAACAAGAAACAGATGAAAAAGAATCAGACAAACAAGAAACAGATGAAGAAGAAACAGACAAACAAGAAACAGATGAAGAAGAAGGTGACTAACAATAAACAGATGGAGAAGAAGGAGACAAACAAGAAACAGATGAAGAATCAGTCAAACAAGAAACAGATGAAAAAGTATCAGACAAACAAGAAACAGATGAAGAAGAAGTAGACAAACAAGAAACAGATGAATAAGAAGGAGACTAACAAGAAACAGATGAAGAAGAATCAGTCAAACAAGAAACAGATGAAAAGTATCAGACAAACAAGAAACAGATGAAGAAGAAGTAGACTAACAAGAAACAGATGAAGAAGCAGACAAACAAGAAACAGATGAAAAAGAAGCAGACAAACAAGAAACAGATGAAGAAGAAGGAGACAAACAAGAAACAGATGAAGAAGAATGAGACAAACAAGAAACAGATGAAGAAGAAGGAGACAAACAAGAAACAGATGAATAAGAAGGAGACTAACAAGAAACAGATGAATAAGAAGCAGACAAACAAGAAACAGATGAAGAAGAAACAGATGAAGAAGAATCAGACAAACAAGAAACAGATGAAGAAGAAATAGACAAACAAGAAACAGATGAATAAGAAGGAGACAAACAAGAAACATATGAAGAAGAAGGAGACATACAAGAAACAGATGAAGAAGAAACAGGCAAACAAGAAACAGATGAAGAAAAAGGAGACAAACAAGAAACAGATGAAGAAGAATCAGACAAACAAGAAACATATGAAGACGAAGGAGACAAACAAGAAACATATGAAGAAGAAACAGACAAACAAGAAACAGATGAAGAAGAAACAGATGAAGAAGAATCAGACAAACAAGAAACAGATGAAGAAGAAACAGATGAAGAAGAAGTAGACTAACAAGAAACAGATGAATAAGAACAGACAAACAAAAAGATGAAGAAGAAGCAGACAAACAAGAAACAGATGAAGAAGCTGACAAACAAGAACAGAGAATAGAAGAGACTAACAAGAAACAGATGAAGAAGAAACAGACAAACAAGAAACAGATGAAGAAGAAGAAGACTAACAATAAACAGATGAAGAATCAGACAAACAAGAAACAGATGAAGAAGAAAGAGACAAACAAGAAACAGATGAAGAAGAAAGAGACAAACAAGAAACAGATGAAGAAGAAGCAGACAAACAAGAAACAGATGAAGAAGAAGGAGACAAACAAGAAACATATGAAGAATCAGACAAACAAGAAACAGATGAAAAAGAATCAGACAAACAAGAAACAGATGAAGAAGAAACAGACAAACAAGAAACAGATGAAGAAGAAGGTGACTAACAATAAACAGATGGAGAAGAAGGAGACAAACAAGAAACAGATGAAGAATCAGTCAAACAAGAAACAGATGAAAAAGTATCAGACAAACAAGAAACAGATGAATAAGAAGTAGACAAACAAGAAACAGATGAATAAGAAGGAGACTAACAAGAAACAGATGAAGAAGCAAACAAACAAGAAACAAATGAAAAAAGAAGCAGACAAACAAGAAATAGATGAAGAAGCTGACAAAAACAAGAAACATATGAAGAAGAATCAGTCAAACAAGAAACATATGAAAAAGTATCAGACAAACAAGAAACAGATGAAGAAGAAGTAGACTAACAAGAAACAGATGAAGAAGCAAACAAACAAGAAACAAATGAAAAAAGAAGCAGACAAACAAGAAATAGATGAAGAAGCTGACAAAAACAAGAAACAGATGAATAAGAAACAGACAAACAAGAAACAGATGAAGAAAAAGAAGACTAACAAGAAACAGATAAAGAATCAGACAAACAAGAAACAGATGAAGAAGAAGGAGACAAACAAGAAACAGATGAAGAAGAAACAGACAAACAAGAAACAGATGAAGAAGAAGCAGACAAACAAGAAATAGATGAAGAAGAAGGTGACTAACAAGAAACAGATGGAGAAGAAGGAGACAAACAAGAAACAGATGAAGAATCAGACAAACAAGAAACAGATGAAAAAGAATCAGACAAACAAGAAACAGATGAAGAAGAAAGAGACAAACAAGAAACAGATGAAGAAGAAGGAGACAAACAAGAAACATATGAAGAAGAAGGAGACAAACAAGAAACAGATGAAGAAGAATCAGACAAACAAGAAACAGATGAAGAAGAAGGAGACAAACAAGAAACATGTGAAGAAGAAACAGACAAACAAGAAACAGATGAAGAAGAAACAGATGAAGAAGAATCAGACAAACAATAAACAGATGAAGAAGAAACAGATGAAGAAGCAGACAAACAAGAAACAGATGAATAAGAAGGAGACTAACAAGAAACAGATGAAGAAAAAGAAAGACTAACAAGAAACAGATGAAGAATCAGACAAACAAGAAACAGATGAAGAAAGCTGACAAACAAGAAACAGAGAAGAAGAAGCAGACAAACAAGAAACAGATGAATAAAGGAAGAGAAAACTAACAAGAAACAGATGAATAAGAAACAGACAAACAAGAAACAAGAAGAAGAAGCTGACAAAAAAAGAAACAGAGGAATAAGAAGAGACTAACAAGAAACAGATGAATAAGAAACAGAAACAAACAAGAAAAAAGATGAAGAAGGAAAAGAAGGACTAACAAGAAACAGAATGAAGAAATCAGACAAACAAGAAACAGATGAAGAAGAAGGAGACAAACAAGAAACAGATGAAGAAGAAACAGACAAACAAGAAACAGATGAAGAAGAAGCAGACAAACAAGAAACAGATGAAGAAGAAGGTGACTAACAAGAAACAGATGGAGAAGAAGGAGACAAACAAGAAACAGATGAAGAATCAGTCAAACAAGAAACAGATGAAAAAGTATCAGACAAACAAGAAACAGATGAAGAAGAAGGAGACAAACAAGAAACAGATGAAGAAAAAGGTGACTAACAAGAAACAGATGGAGAAGAAGGAGACAAACAAGAAACAGATGAAGAATCAGTCAAACAAGAAACAGATGAAAAAGTATCAGAAAAACAAGAAACAGATGAAGAAGAAGGAGACAAACAAGAAACAGATGAAAGAAGGAGACAAACAAGAAACAGATGAAGAAGAAGGAGACAAACAAGAAACAGATGAAGAAGAATCAGACAAACAAGAAACAGATGAAGAAGAAACAGATGAAGAAGAAGTAGACTAACAAGAAACAGATGAATAAGAAGGAGACTAACAAGAAACAGATGAATAAGAAGCAGACAAACAAGAAACAGATGAAGAAGCAGACAAACAAGAAACAGATGAAGAAGCTGACAAACAAGACACAGAGGAATAAGAAGGAGACTAACAAGAAACAGATGAATAAGAAACAGACAAACAAGAAACAGATGAAGAAGAAGAAGACTAACAAGAAACAGATGAAGAATCAGACAAACAAGAAACAGATGAAGAAGAAGGAGACAAACAAGAAACAGATGAAGAAGAAAGAGACAAACAAGAAACAGATGAAGAAGAAGCAGACAAACAAGAAACAGATGAAGAAGAAGGTGACTAACAAGAAACAGATGGAGAAGCAAACAAACAAGAAACAAATGAAAAAAGAAGCAGACAAACAAGAAATAGATGAAGAAGCTGACAAAAACAAGAAACAGATGAATAAGAAACAGACAAACAAGAAACAGATGAAGAAAAAGAAGACTAACAAGAAACAGATAAAGAATCAGACAAACAAGAAACAGATGAAGAAGAAGGAGACAAACAAGAAACAGATGAAGAAGAAACAGACAAACAAGAAACAGATGAAGAAGAAGCAGACAAACAAGAAATAGATGAAGAAGAAGGTGACTAACAAGAAACAGATGGAGAAGAAGGAGACAAACAAGAAACAGATGAAGAATCAGACAAACAAGAAACAGATGAAAAAGAATCAGACAAACAAGAAACAGATGAAGAAGAAAGAGACAAACAAGAAACAGATGAAGAAGAAGGAGACAAACAAGAAACATATGAAGAAGAAGGAGACAAACAAGAAACAGATGAAGAAGAATCAGACAAACAAGAAACAGATGAAGAAGAAGGAGACAAACAAGAAACATGTGAAGAAGAAACAGACAAACAAGAAACAGATGAAGAAGAAACAGATGAAAAAGAATCAGACAAACAATAAACAGATGAAGAAGAAACAGATGAAGAAGCAGACAAACAAGAAACAGATGAATAAGAAGGAGACTAACAAGAAACAGATGAAGAAAAAGTAGACTAACAAGAAACAGATGAAGAATCAGACAAACAAGAAACAGATGAAGAAGCTGACAAACAAGAAACAGAGGAATAAGAAGCAGACAAACAAGAAACAGATGAATAAGAAGAAGACTAACAAGAAACAGATGAATAAGAAACAGACAAACAAGAAACAGAAGAAGAAGCTGACAAACAAGAAACAGAGGAATAAGAAGGAGACTAACAAGAAACAGATGAATAAGAAACAGACAAACAAGAAACAGATGAAGAAGAAGAAGACTAACAAGAAACAGATGAAGAATCAGACAAACAAGAAACAGATGAAGAAGAAGGAGACAAACAAGAAACAGATGAAGAAGAAACAGACAAACAAGAAACATATGAAGAAGAAGCAGACAAACAAGAAACAGATGAAGAAGAAGGTGACTAACAAGAAACAGATGGAGAAGAAGGAGACAAACAAGAAACAGATGAAGAATCAGTCAAACAAGAAACAGATGAAAAAGTATCAGACAAACAAGAAACAGATGAAGAAGAAGGAGACAAACAAGAAACAGATGAAGAAACGGTGACTAACAAGAAACAGATGGAGAAGAAGGAGACAAACAAGAAACAGATGAAGAATCAGTCAAACAAGAAACAGATGAAAAAGTATCAGAAAAACAAGAAACAGATGAAGAAGAAGGAGACAAACAAGAAACAGATGAAGAAGAAAGAGACAAACAAGAAACAGATGAAGAAGAAGGAGACAAACAAGAAACAGATGAAGAAGAATCAGACAAACAAGAAACAGATGAAGAAGAAACAGATGAAGAAGAAGTAGACTAACAAGAAACAGATGAATAAGAAGGAGACTAACAAGAAACAGATGAATAAGAAGCAGACAAACAAGAAACAGATGAAGAAGCAGACAAACAAGAAACAGATGAAGAAGCTGACAAACAAGACACAGAGGAATAAGAAGGAGACTAACAAGAAACAGATGAATAAGAAACAGACAAACAAGAAACAGATGAAGAAGAAGAAGACTAACAAGAAACAGATGAAGAATCAGAAAAACAAGAAACAGATGAAGAAGAAGGAGACAAACAAGAAACAGATGAAGAAGAAAGAGACAAACAAGAAACAGATGAAGAAGAAGCAGACAAACAAGAAACAGATGAAGAAGAAGGTGACTAACAAGAAACAGATGGAGAAGAAGGAGACAAACAAGAAACATATGAAGAATCAGACAAACAAGAAACAGATGAAAAAGAATCAGACAAACAAGAAACAGATGAAGAAGAAACAGACAAACAAGAAACATATGAAGAAGAAGGTGACTAACAATAAACAGATGGAGAAGAAGGAGACAAACAAGAAACAGATGAAGAATCAGTCAAACAAGAAACAGATGAAAAAGTATCAGACAAACAAGAAACAGATGAAGAAGAAGTAGACAAACAAGAAACAGATGAATAAGAAGGAGACTAACAAGAAACAGATGAAGAAGAATCAGTCAAACAAGAAACAGATGAAAAAGTATCAGACAAACAAGAAACAGATGAAGAAGAAGTAGACTAACAAGAAACAGATGAAGAAGCAAACAAACAAGAAACAAATGAAAAAAGAAGCAGACAAACAAGAAACAGATGAAGAAGAAGGAGACAAACAAGAAACAGATGAAGAAGAATGAGACAAACAAGAAACAGATGAAGAAGAAGGAGACAAACAAGAAACAGATGAATAAGAAGGAGACTAACAAGAAACAGATGAATAAGAAGCAGACAAACAAGAAACAGATGAAGAAGAAACAGATGAAGAAGAATCAGACAAACAAGAAAAAGATGAAGAAGAAACAGATGAAGAAGAAGTAGACTAACAAGAAACAGATGCATAAGAAGCAGACAAACAAGAAACAGATGAAGAAGCAGACAAACAAGAAACAGATGAAGAAGCTGACAAACAAGACACAGAGGAATAAGAAGGAGACTAACAAGAAACAGATGAATAAGAAACAGACAAACAAGAAACAGATGAAGAAGAAGAATACTAACAAGAAACAGATGAAGAATCAGACAAACAAGAAACAGATGAAGAAGAAGGAGACAAACAAGAAACAGATGAAGAAGAAAGAGACAAACAAGAAACAGATGAAGAAGAAGCAGACAAACAAGAAACAGATGAAGAAGAAGGAGACAAACAAGAAACATATGAAGAATCAGACATTCAAGAAACAGATGAAAAAGAATCAGACAAACAAGAAACAGATGAAGAAGAAACAGACAAACAAGAAACAGATGAAGAAGAAGGTGACTAACAATAAACAGATGGAGAAGAAGGAGACAAACAAGAAACAGATGAAGAATCAGTCAAACAAGAAACAGATGAAAAAGTATCAGACAAACAAGAAACAGATGAATAAGAAGTAGACAAACAAGAAACAGATGAATAAGAAGGAGACTAACAAGAAACAGATGAAGAAGAATCTGTCAAACAAGAAACAGATGAAAAAGTATCAGACAAACAAGAAACAGATGAAGAAGAAGTATAACTAACAAGAAACAGATGAAGAAGCAAACAAACAAGAAACAAATGAAAAAAGAAGCAGACAAACAAGAAATAGATGAAGAAGCTGACAAAAACAAGAAACAGATGAATAAGAAACAGACAAACAAGAAACAGATGAAGAAAAAGAAGACTAACAAGAAACAGATAAAGAATCAGACAAACAAGAAACAGATGAAGAAGAAGGAGACAAACAAGAAACAGATGAAGAAGAAACAGACAAACAAGAAACAGATGAAGAAGAAGCAGACAAACAAGAAATAGATGAAGAAGAAGGTGACTAACAAGAAACAGATGGAGAAGAAGGAGACAAACAAGAAACAGATGAAGAATCAGACAAACAAGAAACAGATGAAAAAGAATCAGACAAACAAGAAACAGATGAAGAAGAAAGAGACAAACAAGAAACAGATGAAGAAGAAGGAGACAAACAAGAAACATATGAAGAAGAAGGAGACAAACAAGAAACAGATGAAGAAGAATCAGACAAACAAGAAACAGATGAAGAAGAAGGAGACAAACAAGAAACATATGAAGAAGAAACAGACAAACAAGAAACAGATGAAGAAGAAACAGATGAAGAAGAATCAGACAAACAATAAACAGATGAAGAAGAAACAGATGAAGAAGCAGACAAACAAGAAACAGATGAATAAGAAGGAGACTAACAAGAAACAGATGAAGAAAAAGTAGACTAACAAGAAACAGATGAAGAATCAGACAAACAAGAAACAGATGAAGAAGCTGACAAACAAGAAACAGAGGAATAAGAAGCAGACAAACAAGAAACAGATGAATAAGAAGAAGACTAACAAGAAACAGATGAATAAGAAACAGACAAACAAGAAACAGAAGAAGAAGCTGACAAACAAGAAACAGAGGAATAAGAAGGAGACTAACAAGAAACAGATAAATAAGAAACAGACAAACAAGAAACAGATGAAGAAGAAGAAGACTAACAAGAAACAGATGAAGAATCAGACAAACAAGAAACAGATGAAGAAGAAGGAGACAAACAAGAAACAGATGAAGAAGAAACAGACAAACAAGAAACAGATGAAGAAGAAGCAGACAAACAAGAAACAGATGAAGAAGAAGGTGACTAACAAGAAACAGATGGAGAAGAAGGAGACAAACAAGAAACAGATGAAGAATCAGTCAAACAAGAAACAGATGAAAAAGTATCAGACAAACAAGAAACAGATGAAGAAGAAGGAGACAAACAAGAAACAGATGAAGAAAAAGGTGACTAACAAGAAACAGATGGAGAAGAAGGAGACAAACAAGAAACAGATGAAGAATCAGTCAAACAAGAAACAGATGAAAAAGTATCAGAAAAACAAGAAACAGATGAAGAAGAAGGAGACAAACAAGAAACAGATGAAGAAGAAGGAGACAAACAAGAAACAGATGAAGAAGAAGGAGACAAACAAGAAACAGATGAAGAAGAATCAGACAAACAAGAAACATATGAAGAAGAAGGAGGCAAACAAGAAACAGATGAAGAAGAAACAGATGAAGAAGAATCAGACAAACAAGAAACAGCTGAATAAGAAGTAGACAAACAAGAAACAGATGAATAAGAAGGAGATAAACAAGAAACATATGAAGAAGAAACAGGCAAACAAGAAACATATGAAGAAGAAACAGATGAAGAAGAATCAGACAAACAAGAAACAGATGAAGAAGAAACAGATGAAGAAGAAGTAGACAAACAAGAAACAGATGAATAAGAAGGAGACTAACAAGAAACAGATGAATAAGAAGCAGACAAACAAGAAACAGATGAAGAAGCAGACAAACAAGAAACAGATGAAGAAGCTGACAAACAAGAAACAGAGGAATAAGAAGCAGACTAACAAGAAACAGATGAATAAGAATCAGACAAACAAGAAACAGATGAAGAAGAAGAAGACTAACAAGAAACAGATGAAGAATCAGACAAACAAGAAACAGATGAAGAAAAAACAGACAAACAAGAAACAGATGAAGAAGAAGCAGACAAACAAGAAACAGATGAAGAAGAAGGTGACTAACAAGAAACAGATCGAGAAGAAGGAGACAAACAAGAAACAGATGAAGAATCAGACAAACAAGAAACAGATGAAAAAGAATCAGACAAACAAGAAACAGATGAAGAAGAAACAGACAAACAAGAAACAGATGAAGAAGAAGCAGACAAACAAGAAACAGATGAAGAAGAAGGTGACTAACAAGAAACAGATGGAGAAGAAGGAGACAAACAAGAAACAGATGAAGAATCAGTCAAACAAGAAACAGATGAAAAAGAATCAGACAAACAAGAAATAGATGAAGAAGAAGGAGACAAACAAGAAACAGATGAAGAAGAAGGAGACAAACAAGAAACAGATGAAGAAGAAGGAGACAAACAAGAAACAGATGAAGAAGAATCAGACAAACAAGAAACATATGAAGAAGAAGGAGACAAACAAGAAACAGATGAAGAAGAAGTAGACAAACAAGAAACAGATGAATAAGAAGGAGACTAACAAGAAACAGATGAAGAAGAATCAGACAAACAAGAAACAGATGAAGAAGAAGTAGACAAACAAGAAACAGATGAAGAAGAAGCAGACAAACAAGAAACAGATGAAGAAGTAGACAAACAAGAAACAGATGAATAAGAAGCAGACAAACAAGAAACAGATGAAGAAGAAACAGATGAACAAGAAGCAGACAAACAAGAAACAGATGAAGAAGCAGACACACAAGAAACAAACGAAGAAGAAGCAGACTAACAAGAAACAGATGAAGAAGCAGACTAACAAGAAACAGATGAAGAAGAAGTAGACTAACAAGAAACAGATGAAGAAGAAACAGATGAAGAATCAGACAAACAAGAAACAGAAGAAGAAAAAGACTCACAAGAAAAAGATAAAGAAGGAGACTAACAAAAGGAAGGTGAAGACGAAAAGGAACAAGATAAAACAGAAGTAAAAGTGCAAGATGTTTTCTAAATGTGTGATTAACCTCTATTTTGTCATCTGTATCAATAATTATACAGCCGTACATCTAGAAATCAATATCCATTTGTATGCTCGATTGACACATCTTGTCCGAAGTTAAGTAACCACAATTAAGGCCGGCTATTTTGACGAGATGCCGGAAAGCCTCATTCGGTAAAATGATGTGTCGGAAAAGTGGCGGAACAAATATACACGCTATTGAATAATTACAGAATACATGATAATTACTCAGCGACATAAATAAATAAAAAGTGAATAGAATAATTTGGATACATAAAGAAACGAAGAAATATAACAAAATATGGGTACGGTGAACAAATGGACGTTAGGATGGCTGCTGCAGAGGAGGACAGAGCACGAATGGGAATCGCCAATGTGTCATGACGCCGATCGCATAACATAACATAACGTAGCAAAATATATTCAAATATAACATATTGCGCACATACACAATCTGAGATGTTTCAAATTAGGTGAAAAGAGTACCTTGGAGATATCAAGAAAATGGGAAGTTCAGATAAAGGTGAATATGATACTGTCGACATATCAAGCAAATGAAATGTTTAGATATAGACCATTAGGATATTTTTGTCATGTGAACTGTGATACATCAAAATAGGGGAACAAAATGTTTTGTTACATATACAATATCGTCAGTATGTTGTTGTCGGTGTTCACAAAGGGAAGCAAAGAATAGTAACACTATCACCTTAAAGGCATGTCTTGAAAGAGGTGACTGAGGTCGGGACTTAGAGAAACTACCCTAGTAAATAAAAAATGTCGCAGAAATCGCATGTGCTGGCCTATTTGTAGGCGCATAACGTACAATCGTTCTTAGGCTCATATCACATACAAATCACAGAGTGGTTTAACAAGTGGTCGGTAGGGATCTTTCGAAGATGATCAAGAAAAATATCTTTAAAAATCCTTGTCAGATTTTGTAAACAACTTTGTTTTTGTGAACCGCAAATCAATCTGCGTACTACGCCTACACAAAGAGTTATTGACTGGTTTTTTCTAATTGATTTATTGATTGTTGACTTTCATAAAACGATATATCATATATATTAAAATGGTATGGATTAATGTGTAGATAGATGGTACTTTAGTACAATAATAAGGTTGGACAGCTTTACGGAATTGAGAGAAATGAATCGCTAATGTACTTACATTCCAGATTTGTTTACAATTTGTTCACATAATAACAAGCACATTTTTAGTCAGTTCCAGAAATAAAGTTCTTTCCAAGAATAAACTTGTCTTACGTAACACACATTATTATGTAAATATCAATGCAAAATGTTGCTTAAAATATCACACTAATGTAATTATTCAACATATTTCGACGACGTATTTTGATCAGAATAACACTGCCGTTGTTGTTATGCTGGTCTCATTTCCTGCTACACACCGCTAACAGAACCCGCATCTAACATCCTTCACAAACATTCTGGTATTCAAAGTCGTAAACCTGAGGTACGGACCTGGTGAGAAACGGAGAGAACCTGGAACTGCATCGGCGTCGGCAGTGGAGACGGCAGATAGGGTTTATCTGAAATCTGGTGCCGAAACCTCGCAAATAACGCTTGTGCGATTGCATGTGCCTGATGCAAGAAAACTATTTCACGGTCGACAATAAAATACCTTTTATCTAATTCTTCAACAACTACTTTTTAAGAACATGAAATACTTTTCCCCCAAGATGGTGTTCCTTTTTTTTTATTATTCCCACGTAACAATGAGTAACTTCCCACCTTCCTCTCACGTTTTTCCCACCTCTCCCATACCACCAAACTTATTTCATGTCAGCATCGATTTTGTTCACCTCCATTGTGGTTTTTTTCGACTCCATCAGTTGCTTGTTTTTAAACATATTTTGTCCTCCAGTGTGTTGCCGGATGTGCAAAGGAGGAAAGAATAGTAACACTGCGACTTACAAGGCATGTCGTAAGAGGCGACTGAGGTAGGGGCCTAGGAAGCTATCCTAGTAAATAAAAAACGTTGCTGAAATCGACTGTGCTGGCCGACCTACTTGTAGGCGCATAATTGACACAACGCACAACAGCTTTTAGGCTCAGATCATATACAAATCAGAAGGAGTGGTTTAACAAGTGGTCGATATGAAGCGTTTGAAAAAGAAGAAGAAGAAGATCTTGTGTAAGTATCTGTTGGTTTCTTTTAATTTTAAGCAGATGATTTTTGTACCAAAAATTGTTTGATGTAAAATTCTTACATCGATAGAGATTTACAACCAATCTTTGAGAACTACCCATAAACAACACATGAAAACCATACTTCTCTCCTTTCCTATTAGGCACAATTACTGAACTAACTTTATCCTTCTTTCAATGATGGTAAGGCCAAAGAACCACCACAGACGTTAGTGAGGCTGACGGACACGCGCTCAAAGTCAGTTCCAGCATTCAAATCCTACCTCCTTTTGTACAACCAATATCGACCTTCCCCTTTCCCATCCAAAAGATAAAAAAAAATCTTCCTGGACTTGTAGAAAATTCTAATTTTGATTTTTACTTTTCGGTTTTCCATTATGAGCCTCTTCATATTAGAGTCTGACAATTTACTATTCTGATTGATCTAATCTGATGTCATTTTTTTGCTGCTGTCGTTTTTTTAAACGTTGGTTTTAATGATGGTATCAACGATGCTGATGGTGTTACTAATGATGGCAGTTACTCATACCGGCCGGTGACTGATAAGTAGCATTATCTGGATTTAATCATATTAAATATAATTTTGCTGTATATGATGATAAAACTTTGTGATAATATTTTAATAGCTGTGGTTTTCTTACGTTTAGTGTCGGACAGATGAGTATACATTCTACGTGTGGACAATCTGTGAGGTTTGTGTATGCTAGTGTGTGACAGAAGGGATAGATGTCGGTGTTAATATGGACATATTGTGAGGTTTATGTATGCTAGTGTGTGACAGAAGGGATAGATGTCGGTGTTAATATGGACATTTTGTGAGGTTTGTGTATGCTAGTGTGTGACAGAAGGGATAGATGTCGGTGTTAATATGGACATTTTGTGAGGTTTGTGTATGCTAGTGTGTGACAGAAGGGATAGATGTCGGTGTTAATATGGACATATTGTGAGGTTTATGTATGCTAGTGTGTGACAGAAGGGATAGATGTCGGTGTTAATATGGACATTTTGTGAGGTTTGTGTATGCTAGTGTGTGACAGAAGGGATAGATGTCGGTGTTAATATGGACATTTTGTGAGGTTTGTGTATGCTAGTGTGTGACAGAAGGGATAGATGTCGGTGTTAATATGGACATATTGTGAGGTTTATGTATGCTAGTGTGTGACAGAAGGGATAGATGTCGGTGTTAATATGGACATTTTGTGAGGTTTGTGTATGCTAGTGTGTGACAGAAGGGATAGATGTCGGTGTTAATATGGACATATTGTGAGGTTTATGTATGCTAGTGTGTGACAGAAGGATAGATGTCGTGTTAATATGGACATTTTGTGAGGTTTGTGTATGCTAGTGTGTGACAGAAGGGATAGATGTCGGTGTTAATATGGACATATTGTGAGGTTTATGTATGCTAGTGTGTGACAGAAGGGATAGATGTCGGTGTTAATATGGACATATTGTGAGGTTTATGTATGCTAGTGTGTGACAGAAGGGATAGATGTCGGTGTTAATATGGACATTTTGTGAGGTTTGTGTATGCTAGTGTGTGACAGAAGGGATAGATGTCGGTGTTAATATGGACATATTGTGAGGTTTATGTATGCTAGTGTGTGACAGAAGGGATAGATGTCGGTGTTAATATGGACATTTGTGAGGTTTGTGTATGCTATGTGTGACAGAAGGGATAGATGTCGGTGTTAATATGGACATATTGTGAGGTTTATGTATGCTAGTGTGTGACAGAAGGGATAGATGTCGGTGTTAATATGGACATTTTGTGAGGTTTGTGTATGCTAGTGTGTGACAGAAGGGATAGATGTCGGTGTTAATATGGACATATTGTGAGGTTTATGTATGCTAGTGTGTGACAGAAGGGATAGATGTCGGTGTTAATATGGACATTTTGTGAGGTTTGTGTATGCTAGTGTGTGACAGAAGGGATAGATGTCGGTGTTAATATGGACATATTGTGAGGTTTATGTATGCTAGTGTGTGACAGAAGGGATAGATGTCGGTGTTAATATGGACATTTTGTGAGGTTTGTGTATGCTAGTGTGTGACAGAAGGGATAGATGTCGGTGTTAATATGGACATTTTGTGAGGTTTGTGAATGCTAGTGTGTGACAGAAGGGATAGATGTCGGTGTTAATATGGACATTTTGTGAGGTTTGTGTATGTTAGTGTGTGACAGAAGGGATAGATGTCGGTGTTAATATGAACATTTTGTGAGGTTTGTGTATGCTAGTGTGTGACAGAAGGGATAGATGTCGGTGTTAATATGGACATTTTGTGAGGTTTATGTATGCTAGTGTGTGACAGAAGGGGCAGATGTCGGTATTAATTTGGACATATTGTGAGGTTATGTATGCTAGTGAAGTAATTTGTTCTTTTTGGTCGATTCTTACTACAGCAGCATCTTGCACCAGATTGAGACAGATTGTTCTTTTCTTTCATGTCACCAATAGATTCTTCTTTGTATATTCCCCAACTGAACTCTAATTTTCTTTCTTCTCAATATTTTCACATGAAAATACAATGAAAAGACATCATTTGTCTTAAAAAAACAAAGGTTTTCAACACATCGTACCAAATCATCAAGAAAAAAAAACAATATTTCAAAGTTTCTTAATAGAAATTATCAAATTAAAACAAATTAGAATACATACTTGCAGGGTAGTCAATCGATATTCATTCTGTCATCAATAATAACATTTCAAAACAGCAACTAAAATTAGAATTAATTCTCTGCTGTTCTCCTCCACAAAACAAATCTATCCTTCATACAATATTATATATGCGATCTTAAGACACAATCATTCTGTTGTTTCGTCACTATACTATATTAGATACAATTATGGCATATCCTTTACAGGACGTAGCCATCAACCACAGTAAACGAATTGTTGATTTTCTAGGCATCACTTATACGTTCAGTAGTTTGTCATTGCTTTCTGAACGGTGAGGTCTATTTTACCTTTGTAAAAATCACACGGAAACGAATTTGTTTCCCAAACTTGCCCACCGTGGGGTTTGAACCAGGTACGCTTAGGTTTGTGATCGAACTCACTGCCGCTTGAGCTACATACGCTCATTATATTATACTATATTATGGATCGAAAAATCTCTGGAGGCCACAGAGATGTGGTTTTATAGAAGAATGATGAGAATTCCATGGATTGGTAAAATCACGAATGTTGAGGTGCTGAATGAGATCCGCCCGAGTGCTTACCGGTGCCCAAATTGAGGTGTAAAGAATAGAACCACTGTTACCTGCCACACATGTCGTAAGAGTCGACTAAGGATGTTGGTCGTGGGGCTAGCTACCCCACACGGTAAGAAACACTAGATGGCTGTAAAACGTTTCTAAACTAAACTAGTTAGATTCCTGAAAGTTATAACGCGGATGATGTAAAACGTTTCTAAACTAGTTAGATTCCTGAAAGTTATAACGCGGATGATGTAAAACGTTTCTAAACTAGTTAGATTCCTGAAAGTTATAACGCGGATGATGTAAAACGTTTCTAAACTAGTTAGATTCCTGAAAGTTATAACGCGGATGATATAAAACGTTTCTAAACTAGTTAGATTCCTGAAAGTTATAACGCGGATGATATAAAACGTTTCTAAACTAGTTAGATTCCTGAAAGTTATAACGCGGATGATGTAAAACGTTTCTAAACTAGTTAGATTCCTGAAAGTTATAACGCGGATGATGTAAAACGTTTCTAAACTAGTTAGATTCCTGAAAGTTATAACGCGGATGTTGTAAAACGTTTCTAAACTAAACTAGTTAGATTCCAGAAAGTTATAACGCAGATGCTATAAAACGTTTCTAAACTAAACTAGTTAGATTCCTGAAAGTTATAACGCGGATGATGTAAAACGTTTCTAAACTAGTTAGATTCCTGAAAGTTATAACGCGGATGATGTAAAACGTTTCTAAACTAGTTAGAGACCTGAAAGTTATAACGCGGATGATTTAAAACGTTTCTAAACTAGTTAGAGACCTGAAAGTTATAACGCGGATGATGTAAAACGTTTCTAAACTAAACTAGTTAGAGACCTGAAAGTTATAACGCGGATGATTTAAAACGTTTCTAAACTAGTTAGATTCCTGAAAGTTATAACGCGGATGATTTAAAACGTTTCTAAACTAGTTAGAGACCTGAAAGTTATAACGCGGATGCTATAAAACGTTTCTAAACTAAACTAGTTAGATTCCTGAAAGTTATAACGCGGATGATGTAAAACGTTTCTAAACTAGTTAGAGACCTGAAAGTTATAACGCGGATGATTTAAAACGTTTCTAAACTAGTTAGAGACCTGAAAGTTATAACGCGGATGATGTAAAACGTTTCTAAACTAGTTAGATTCCTGAAAGTTATAACGCGGATGATTTAAAACGTTTCTAAACTAGTTAGAGACCTGAAAGTTATAACGCGGATGATTTAAAACGTTTCTAAACTAGTTAGATTCCTGAAAGTTATAACGCGGATGATGTAAAACGTTTCTAAACTAGTTAGATTCCTGAAAGTTATAACGCAGATGCTATAAAACGTTTCTAAACTAGTTAGATTCCTGAAAGTTATAACGCAGATGCTATAAAACGTTTCTAAACTAAACTAGTTAGATTCCTGAAAGTTATAACGCGGATGATGTAAAACGTTTCTAAACTAGTTAGATTCCTGAAAGTTATAACGCAGATGCTATAAAACGTTTCTAAACTAAACTAGTTAGATTCCTGAAAGTTATAACGCGGATGATGTAAAACGTTTCTAAACTAGTTAGATTCCAGAAAGTTATAACGCGGATGCTATAAAACGTTTCTAAACTAGTTAGATTCCTGAAAGTTATAACGCAGATGCTATAAAACGTTTCTAAACTAAACTAGTTAGATTCCTGAAAGTTATAACGCGGATGATGAAAAACGTTTCTAAACTAGTTAGATTCCTGAAAGTTATAACGCGGATGCTGTAAAACGTTTCTAAACTAAACTAGTTAGATTCCTGAAAGTTATAACGCGGATGATGTAAAACGTTTCTAAACTAGTTAGATTCCTGAAAGTTATAACGCGGATGATGTAAAACGTTTCTAAACTAAACTAGTTAGATTCCTGAAAGTTATAACGCATATGCTATAAAACGTTTCTAAACTAAACTAGTTAGATTCCTGAAAGTTATAACGCGGATGATGAAAAACGTTTCTAAACTAGTTAGATTCCTGAAAGTTATAACGCGGATGATGTAAAACGTTTCTAAACTAGTTAGATTCCTGAAAGTTATAACGCAGATGCTATAAAACGTTTCTAAACTAAACTAGTTAGATTCCTGAAAGTTATAACGCGGATGATGTAAAACGTTTCTAAACTAGTTAGATTCCTGAAAGTTATAACGCGGATGCTATAAAACGTTTCTAAACTAAACTAGTTAGATTCCTGAAAGTTATAACGCGGATGCTGTAAAACGTTTCTAAACTAGTTAGATTCCTGAAAGTTATAACGCGGATGATGTAAAACGTTTCTAAACTAGTTAGATTCCTGAAAGTTATAACGCGGATGATGTAAAACGTTTCTAAACTAGTTAGATTCCTGAAAGTTATAACGCGGATGCTATAAAACGTTTCTAAACTAAACTAGTTAGATTCCTGAAAGTTATAACGCGGATGCTGTAAAACGTTTCTAAACTAGTTAGATTCCTGAAAGTTATAACGCGGATGATGTAAAACGTTTCTAAACTAAACTAGTTAGATTCCTGAAAGTTATAACTCGGATGATGTAAAACGTTTCTAAACTAAACTAGTTAGATTCCTGAAAGTTATAACGCGGATGATATAAAACGTTTCTAAACTAAACTAGTTAGATTCCTGAAAGTTATAACGCGGATGCTGTAAAATCTCCATAATTTCAAATGATCTCCAAAATGCCATGTTAGAATGACCTTACCAAACCAATATTCTATGTTATTATTATTTATATTATGTTGTCTTTATTGGATTAGCTTTTATGAATTATTTATTGGATAGATTCTGTTCTGTATGATTATCTGGAATAACTAGATATAATAGTAGTAGTAGTAGTAGTAGTAATAGTAGTAGTTGTAATAGAAGTAGTAGTAGTAGTGGTATTAGTAAAAGTACTAGTAAAAGTGGTAGTGGTAGTAGTCGTGGTAATAGTAGAAGCAGTAGTTGTGGTATTAGTCAAGTAGCAGTAGTAGTGGTAGTAGTAGTATCTGTTGTAGTAGTAGTTGTAGCGGTAGTAGTAATAGTAATAATATTAGTATTAGTAGTTGCAATAGTAAAAGTTTTAGTGTTTTATTTAGTGGTGTCGGAAGTAGTAGTAATAGTAGTAGTAGTAGTAGTAGAAGTAGTAGCAGCTGTAGTAATAGTAGTAATAATAGTAGTAGTCCTCTTAAAATTGTGAGGGATTCAACAGCTGTCTTGTATGTTAGAAACTTTATAACTCCTAGGGAATTACTGTAAAATCCAATACGGGATTAGCAATATAACGACTTAGATATATGAGGGCGGTGTTACATTGTATTTAAAAAACAACTAATTCTCCATCAAGTTGCAAATTTACAGTATTCATAACGAAACCCTCCACGTTATATCAAGTTGTTATTAAATTGCGTGTATAACGGAGTTGTTGGTTATTGGTTACTAAACTGACGTTATTGCATAGTATGAGCAGACCCATTGTTGGTGGTCAGTCTTCTTCATATAATATCAAAGAGTATGCATACTGATGGTTCCAGTGGAATAGTAGTTCACATTATATCAGGTTACTATTATATTACCATTACACAAATAACAAGAATAAAAATCTAGTCCTTCGAAACGAAATGCTACAGAAAGAACCTACGAATTCATGGACAGAAAAAAAGAACACTGATATCGTGAAAAAACTGAATGTTAAAGACAATTTGCTGATAAACAATATACTATACAGAAATATTAGATACTTTGGTCACATCAAGTGAGAATAATAGATGGCCTAGAGAGAACAATATTAGAGAGCAGGGTCCCAGAACGCAGAGGCAGATCAAGAAGAAAAAGGCTACAAGATATTAAAGAAACCATGAATATGACCATCGGTGGCGTGGGTGAACTGGCTAGAGACAGTGAATTTGAGATGTGCTGCACAGAGAGCAACGTCCTATAAAGGATACGCACCTTAATGATGACTATTCTATTGCATTTTTAGATGACCTCTCCACTTGATGGTCATTGATCTACACTACTATCTGTCATCAGCTGTGATGATAAACTCCGTTATTGACGTTCTTTCACACCATGGTGTTAAACTGTTACGTTTCCTCTTCCAATGGCGTCTTCTCTCTTTCTTCCAACTAATGATGCTATCAGTGGCAAACCTGGACGCTGACATCAAATGATAGAAGAAAACTAGTCACGAGAGAGATGAAGTGTCTACGCAAAATTCTGGGGGTAACAAGAAGAGACCAATTAAGAAATGAAGACATCAGGAAAAAGTGTGTACAACATCAGTACTGGACTTCATCAAGAAATAACACATTATATGGTTCAGCCACATACGCAGATTATCAATACACAGTGCACCACAAAGAGCAATGTTGCTTCGATTAATGGATACAAAGCAAAATGTCGGTCACGCAAAAGGTGGACCTCAGTGATAACAGAGGCGACGAAAGACACTATTTATGAAACGCACACAAGGGCTCGTTCTAGAAATATCTTCATAGCCTGACGATGTGAGGCAAAACAGGATATGAGAAAAGAGAGAGAACCAGCTAGCTCTATTCTCTATGCATACTAGAGATAGAGAGAGAGAGAGAACCAGCTAGCTCTATTCTCTATGCATACTAGAGATAGAGAGAGAGAACCAGTTATAGCTCTATTTTCTATGCAGACTAGAGATAGAGAAAAGATAAGTATAGATTTTCTATGCAGACAGAGATAGCAAAGATTACATACTAGATGCTTCGAAAAAGAAAAACAAATTACATGACACGTACCAACACAGAATTCGAACACAAATCTTGATTAGCTTACGGCACACATTACCTAGTCCTACAGATGAGCGTGTTTAAGAAGCCGATCATCAGTTAAACCTGCTAAACCTAACGGCACAAAAAAGCAGAGAAGGACAAACGAAAGAAGACAGAAGAACCAGCTAGCTCTATTTTCAATGTGGACTAGAGATAGAGAGAACTAGCTAGCTCTATTTTCAATGTGGACTAGAGAGAGAGAGAACCAGCTAGCTCTATCTTCAATGTGGACTAGAGATAGAGAGAACTAGCTAGCTCTATTTTCAATGTGGACTAGAGAGACAGAACCAGCTAGCTCTATTTTCAATGTGGACTAGAGAGACAGAAGAACCAGCTAGTTCTATTTTCAATGTGGACTAGAGAGAGAACCAGCTAGCTCTATTTTCAATGTGGACTAGAGAGAGAGAGAGAACCAGCTAGCTCTATTTTCAATGGGGACTAGAGATAGACAGTGAACAAATATTAGGGCTTCAGGAAAAACAAATTACCAAACACAGGATTGAAACCACAAACTTTTATTGCTTTCAGGTTATTACCTAGCCGTACAGATGAGAGTTTTTAGGAACAGAACCAGCTAGCTCTATTCTCTCGTTGGAATAGAGAGAGAGAGAGAGAGAGAAAGATAAAATATAGAGAAAGAGACAGATACAGACAGACAGATATACAGATAGACAGATATAGAGATGATGGATAGATGGATGATGGATGATGATGGATGATGGATGGATGGATGGATGATGATGGATGGATGGATGGATGTGATGATGATGATGGATGGATGGATGGAGATGGATGATGATGATGGATGATGGATGGATGGATGATTGATGGATGGATGGATGGATGGATGATGATGGATGGATATGGATGGATGGATGATGATGGATGGATGGATGGATGGATGGATGGATGGATGGATGGATGGATGGATGGATGGATGGATGGATCGGATGGATGGATGGATGGATGGATGGATGGATGGATGGATGGATGGATGGATGGATGGATAGATAATGATAATAGATAGATGATAATAGATAGATAGATAGATAGATAGATAGATAGATAGATAGATAGATAGATAGATAGATAGATAGATAGATAGATAGATAGATAGATAGATAGATAGATAGATAGATAGATAGATAGATAGATAGATAGATAGATAGATAGATAGATAGATAGATAGATAGATAGATAGATATGATAGATAGATAGATAGATAGATAGATAGATAGATAGATAGATAGATAGATAGATAGATAGATAGATAGATAGAATAGATAGATAGATAGATAGATAGATAGATAGATAGATAGATAGATAGATAGATAGATAGATAGATAGATAGATAAGATAGATAAGATTGATAAGATAGATAGATAGATAGATAGATAGATAGATAGATAGATAGATAGATAGATAGATAGATAGATAGATAGATAGATAGATAGATAGATAGATAGATATGATAGATAGATAGATAGATAGATGATAGATAGATAGATAGATAGATAGATAGATAGATAGATAGATAGATAGATAGATAGATAGATAGATAGATAGATAGATAGATAGATAGATAGATAGATAGATAGATAGATAGATAGATAGATAGATAGATAGATAGATAGATAGATAGATAGATAGATAGATAGATAGATAGATAGATAGATAGATAGATAGATAGATAGATAGATAGATAGATAGATAGATAGATAGATAGATAGATAGATAGATAGATAGATAGATAGATAGATAGATAGATAGATAGATAGATAGATAGATAGATAGATAGATAGATAGATAGATAGATAGATAGATAGATAGATAGATAGATAGATAGATAGATGAGATAGATAGATAGATAGATAGATAGATAGATAGATAGATAGATAGATAGATAGATAGATAGATAGATAGATAGATAGATAGATAGATAGATAGATAGATAGATAGATAGATAGATAGATAGATAGATAGATAGATAGATAGATAGATAGATAGATAGATAGATAGATAGATAGATAGATAGATAGATAGATAGATAGATAGATAGATAGATAGATAGATAGATAGATAGATAGATAGATAGATAGATAGATAGATAGATAGATAGATAGATAGATAGATAGATAGATAGATAGATAGATAGATAGATAGATAGATAGATAGATAGATAGATAGATAGATAGATAGATAGATAGATAGATAGATAGATAGATAGAGAGACAGATCATTAATAGCACCATCGTATGTGTAATGTACTAGTTACGTAGACGCGTTGTGCCTGGATTAAATTACCTTGGAGTAGGATTTTGTCTGACCCTAACGGATCTCATCTCAACCCAGTCTGAATGTAACACCAGAGAAATACTGGAAAGACTGTATTAGCCAGAGTCGACTGCGACATCGATCACTCATTTGTCTGCTGCAAATTGAGATTTCAACCAAAACGAACTCACACTCGCGATTATCGGGAATATGTTGCATCGACGATAGTCAACCCAGTGAGATCAGAATAATTGACACGCAATGTTTCTGGAGCGCAGGGTTCTGTAGCGCAGGGTTCTAGAGCGCATGGTTCTGGAGCGCAGTGTTCTGTAGCGCAGGTTTCTGTAGCGCAGGGTTCTAGAGCGTAGGGTTCTGGAGCGCATGGTTCTGTAGCGCAGGGTTCTGTAGCGCAGGGTTCTGGAGCGCAGGGTTCTGGAGCGCAGGTTTCTGGAGCGCAGGGTTCAGAACAATCTGGACATCAAGTTATCCAGATTGGGTTGCCAGGAAAAGGCACAAGATAAAATTGAGTAAATTTGTATGTATCTGGGTACATCCCTAGTATAACGACAACCTGATGATGATGATGAGATGCTGTTCTAGTATTAGCAATACTACTCATTGAGAATGAGATGATGATGCATGCTGTTCTAGTAGTAGCAATGCCACTCTCAGTAGTAAGCAATGCACTCTCTAGTAGTAAGCAATGCTACTCTCAGTAGTAAGCAATGCTACTCTAGTAGTAAGCAATGCTACTTCTAGTAGTAAGCAATGCTACTCTCTAGTAGTAAGCAATGCTACTTCTAGTAGTAAGCAATGCTACTCTCTAGTAGTAAGCAATGCTACTCTCTAGTAGTAAGCAATGCTACTCTCTAGTAGTAAGCAATGCCACTCTCTAGTAGTAAGCAATGCCACTCTCTAGTAGTAAGCAATGCCACTCTCTAGTAGTAAGCAATGCCACTCTCTAGTAGTAAGCAATGCCACTCTCTAGTAGTAAGCAATGCCACTCTAGTAGTAAGCAATGCACTTCTAGTAGTAAGCAATGCTACTCTCTAGTAGTAAGCAATGCTACTCTCTAGTAGTAAGCAATGCTACTCTCTAGTAGTAAGCAATGCCACTCTCTAGTAGTAAGCAATGCTACTCTCTAGTAGTAAGCAATGCTACTCTCTAGTAGTAAGCAATGCTACTCTCTAATAGTAAGCAATGCTGTTCTAGTAGTAAGCAATGCTACTCTCTAGTAGTAAGCAATGCTACTCTATAGTAGTAAGCAATGCTACTCATTGAGAAAACAACTATCGTTACAGCCTGTAATATCGTTTTTTAGACGGTGTAGAACACGAGGGACATGAGCCTGTGGAATTTAATGGCCGCATGGCAGTCGCTGAGAAACTGTTCAAGTTATGATATTTTATGTATATCTTCGACAATAAAAACACTCATTGCTCTTACTGTGGATTGAACTCGGGTCTTCCTCATGGAGCCCTGCCAATTCATTCGACCAGACTCTACACTCATTTGACTTCGAAATATTACCATTATTATATTCCTTTCAATGGAAATCCAGTAAAATATATGAATAAGTATTGTAGTTTGGAAAATATATTGATTGTTACATGTGTAACCTTAGATTCCTTGCAAACCAAGTGAGGGCAGAATAATTCACACACAATTATTTGTCTGCAGTACAGGTCTTTGAACTTTCCAATTAGCAATGAAAAATATAGGTAGAATCTCATCATGGAATAAATAAATGTCGGAACAACAAAAACTAACTGTCTGAGGGAAAAATAACAGTTAAACGACTGGCATGAAATCAGTTATTCAGTACTTCAAAAAACCCTCGAAGAACGCCAAGCTTCTACCTGGAATACAGTCTCTAAGCCATGTATCGCCCGTCTGCCCAGCGTGTTGTAGCGTGTTGGACTACGGGTGACTATCCCTCTGTGTGTGCGGGTTCAATTCCGCGGGATGGCAGAAAAAGCCACAGATTCCCAGATTTACGGTGTCCATGGCACCGAACCGAAGAGCTGAAAAGCTCAAGTGCTTCTGGATCAGAAAAAAAGCCATTTATCATTGTATATATTTATATATATATGCCAACGTTCATAGAAGCACATCACAAAGATAGTGTAAGCAGTCCGACGTCGATTATTAGATTCAATAGATATATTATTAGCCATGGTTACAACAGGGAGGACCACAGCCCTGCTAACATCATCATCAAGTGAGATCAATCCGGACATCAAGTTATACATATGAGAACATGAACAAAGCATTGCTTGGGAACTATATTCTTGCATACACACTGTTGCCAACAATGGTATCATTGTTTCAACCTTCATTCTTGCATACACACTGTTGCCAACACTGATATCATTGTTTCAACTGCATTCTTGCATACACACTGTTGCCAACACTGGTATCCTTGTTTCAAACTGCATTCTTGCATACACACTGTTGCCAACAATGCTATGAACAGTATTTGTGCATATACTATGTTGCCAACACTGGTATCCTTGTTTCAAACCGCATTCTTGCATACACACTGTTGCCAACACTGGTATCCTTGTTTCAAACTGCATTCTTGCATACACACTGTTGCCAACACTGGTATCCTTGTTTCAAACTGCATTCTTGCATACACACTGTTGTCAACACTGGTATCCTTGTTTCAAACCGCATTCTTGCATACACACTGTTGCCAACACTGGTATCCTTGTTTCAACCGCATTCTTGCATACACACTGTTGCCAACACTGGTATCCTTGTTTCAACCGCATTCTTGCATACACACTGTTGCCAACACTGATATCATTGTTTCAAACCGCATTCTTGCATACACACTGTTGCCAACACTGATATCATTGTTTCAACCGCATTCTTGCATACACACTGTTTCCAACACTGGTATCATTGTTTCAACCGCATTCTTGCATACACACTGTTGCCAACACTGGTATCATTGTTTCAACCGCATTCTTGCATACACACTGTTTCCAACACTGGTATCATTGTTTCAACCGCATTCTTGCATACACACTGTTGCCAACACTGGTATCATTGTTTCAACCGCATTCTTGCATACACACTGTTGCCAACACTGATATCATTGTTTCAAACCGCATTCTTGCATACACACTGTTGCCAACACTGATATCATTGTTTCAACTGCATTCTTGCATACACACTGTTTCCAACACTGGTATCATTGTTTCAACCGCATTCTTGCATACACACTGTTGCCAACACTGATATCATTGTTTCAACTGCATTCTTGCATACACACTGTTGCCAACACTGATATCATTGTTTCAACCGCATTCTTGCATACACACTGTTGCCAACACTGGTATCATTGTTTCAACCGCATTCTTGCATACACACTGTTGCCAACACTGATATCATTGTTTCAAACCGCATTCTTGCATACACACTGTTGCCAACACTGATATCATTGTTTCAACTGCATTCTTGCATACACACTGTTGCCAACACTGATATCATTGTTTCAACCGCATTCTTGCATACACACTGTTGCCAACACTGGTATCATTGTTTCAACCGCATTCTTGCATACACACTGTTGCCAACACTGATATCATTGTTTCAAACCGCATTCTTGCATACACACTGTTTCCAACACTGGTATCCTTGTTTCAACCGCATTCTTGCATACACACTGTTTCCAACAATGCTATGAACAGTATTTGTGCATATACTATGTTGCCAACACTGGTATCCTTGTTTCAAACCGCATTCTTGCATACACACTGTTGCCAACACTGGTATCCTTGTTTCAAACTGCATTCTTGCATACACACTGTTGCCAACACTGGTATCCTTGTTTCAAACTGCATTCTTGCATACACACTGTTGTCAACACTGGTATCCTTGTTTCAAACCGCATTCTTGCATACACACTGTTGCCAACACTGGTATCCTTGTTTCAACCGCATTCTTGCATACACACTGTTGCCAACACTGGTATCCTTGTTTCAACCGCATTCTTGCATACACACTGTTGCCAACACTGGTATCCTTGTTTCAACCGCATTCTTGCATACACACTGTTGCCAACACTGATATCATTGTTTCAAACCGCATTCTTGCATACACACTGTTGCCAACACTGATATCATTGTTTCAACCGCATTCTTGCATACACACTGTTTCCAACACTGGTATCATTGTTTCAACCTCATTCTTGCATACACACTGTTGCCAACACTGGTATCATTGTTTCAACCGCATTCTTGCATACACACTGTTTCCAACACTGGTATCATTGTTTCAACCGCATTCTTGCATACACACTGTTGCCAACACTGATATCATTGTTTCAACTGCATTCTTGCATACACACTGTTGCCAACACTTATATCATTGTTTCAACCGCATTCTTGCATACACACTGTTGCCAACACTGGTATCATTGTTTCAACCGCATTCTTGCATACACACTGTTGCCAACACTGATATCATTGTTTCAAACCGCACTCTTGCATACACACTGTTGCCAACACTGATATCATTGTTTCAACTGCATTCTTGCATACACACTGTTTCCAACACTGGTATCCTTGTTTCAACCGCATTCTTGCATACACACTGTTTCCAACACTGGTATCCTTGTTTCAACTGCATTCTTGCATACACACTGTTGCCAACACCGATATCATTGTTTCAACCGCATTCTTGCATACACACTGTTGCCAACACTGGTATCATTGTTTCAACCGCATTCTTGCATACACACTGTTGCCAACACTGATATCATTGTTTCAACTGCATTCTTGCATACACACTGTTGCCAACACTGATATCATTGTTTCAACCGCATTCTTGCATACACACTGTTGCCAACACTGGTATCATTGTTTCAACCGCATTCTTGCATACACACTGTTGCCAACACTGATATCATTGTTTCAAACCGCATTCTTGCATACACACTGTTTCCAACACTGGTATCATTGTTTCAACCGCATTCTTGCATACACACTGTTGCCAACACTGATATCATTGTTTCAAACCGCATTCTTGCATACACACTGTTTCCAACACTGGTATCCTTGTTTCAACCGCATTCTTGCATACACACTGTTGCCAACACTGATATCATTGTTTCAACCGCATTCTTGCATACACACTGTTTCCAACACTGATATCATTGTTTCAACCGCATTCTTGCATACACACTGTTGCCAACAATGCTATGAACAGTATTTGTGCATATACTATGTTGCCAACACTGGTATCCTTGTTTCAAACCGCATTCTTGCATACACACTGTTGCCAACACTGGTATCCTTGTTTCAACCGCATTCTTGCATACACACTGTTGCCAACACTGGTATCCTTGTTTCAACCGCATTCTTGCATACACACTGTTGCCAACACTGGTATCCTTGTTTCAACCGCATTCTTGCATACACACTGTTGCCAACACTGATATCATTGTTTCAAACCGCATTCTTGCATACACACTGTTGCCAACACTGATATCATTGTTTCAACCGCATTCTTGCATACACACTGTTTCCAACACTGGTATCATTGTTTCAACCTCATTCTTGCATACACACTGTTGCCAACACTGGTATCATTGTTTCAACCGCATTCTTGCATACACACTGTTTCCAACACTGGTATCATTGTTTCAACCGCATTCTTGCATACACACTGTTGCCAACACTTATATCATTGTTTCAACCGCATTCTTGCATACACACTGTTGCCAACACTGGTATCATTGTTTCAACCGCATTCTTGCATACACACTGTTGCCAACACTGATATCATTGTTTCAAACCGCACTCTTGCATACACACTGTTGCCAACACTGATATCATTGTTTCAACTGCATTCTTGCATACACACTGTTTCCAACACTGGTATCCTTGTTTCAACTGCATTCTTGCATACACACTGTTTCCAACACTGGTATCCTTGTTTCAACCGCATTCTTGCATACACACTGTTGCCAACACTGGTATCCTTGTTTCAACCGCATTCTTGCATACACACTGTTGCCAACACTGGTATCCTTGTTTCAACCGCATTCTTGCATACACACTGTTTCCAACACTGGTATCCTTGTTTCAACTGCATTCTTGCATACACACTGTTGCCAACACTGATATCATTGTTTCAACCGCATTCTTGCATACACACTGTTTCCAACACTGATATCATTGTTTCAAACCGCATTCTTGCATACACACTGTTGCCAACACTGATATCATTGTTTCAACCGCATTCTTGCATACACACTGTTGCCAACACTGATATCATTGTTTCAAACCGCATTCTTGCATACACACTGTTTCCAACACTGGTATCATTGTTTCAACCGCATTCTTGCATACACACTGTTGCCAACACTGATATCATTGTTTCAAACCGCATTCTTGCATACACACTGTTTCCAACACTGGTATCCTTGTTTCAACCGCATTCTTGCATACACACTGTTGCCAACACTGGTATCATTGTTTCAACCGCATTCTTGCATACACACTGTTGCCAACACTGATATAATTGTTTCAACCGCATTCTTGCATACACACTGTTTCCAACACTGATATCATTGTTTCAACCGCATTCTTGCATACACACTGTTGCCAACACTGATATCATTGTTTCAAACCGCATTCTTGCATACACACTGTTGCCAACACTGATATCATTGTTTCAAACCGCATTCTTGCATACACACTGTTTCCAACACTGGTATCCTTGTTTCAACCGCATTCTTGCATACACACTGTTTCCAACACTGGTATCCTTGTTTCAAACCGCATTCTTGCATACACACTGTTTCCAACACTGATATCATTGTTTCAACCGCATTCTTGCATACACACTGTTTCCAACACTGATATCATTGTTTCAACCGCATTCTTGCATACACACTGTTGCCAACACTGATATCATTGTTTCAACCGCATTCTTGCATACACACTGTTTCCAACACTGATATCATTGTTTCAAACCACATTCTTGCATACACACTGTTGCCAACACTGATATCATTGTTTCAAACCGCATTCTTGCATACACACTGTTTCCAACACTGGTATCCTTGTTTCAACTGCATTCTTGCATACACACTGTTTCCAACACTGGTATCCTTGTTTCAACCGCATTCTTGCATACACACTGTTTCCAACACTGATATCATTGTTTCAAACCGCATTCTTGCATACACACTGTTGCCAACACTGGTATCATTGTTTCAAACCGCATTCTTGCATACACACTGTTTCCAACACTGATATCATTGTTTCAACCGCATTCTTGCATACACACTGTTGCCAACACTGATATCATTGTTTCAACCGCATTCTTGCATACACACTGTTGCCAACACTGGTATCATTGTTTCAAACTGCATTCTTGCATACACACTGTTGCCAACACTGGTATCCTTGTTTCAAACTGCATTCTTGCATACACACTGTTGCCAACAATGCTATGAACAGTATTTGTGCATATACTATGTTGCCAACACTGGTATCCTTGTTTCAAACCGCATTCTTGCATACACACTGTTGCCAACACTGGTATCATTGTTTCAACCGCATTCTTGCAGAAACACTGTTGCCAACAATGCTATGAACAGTATTTGTGCAAATACTATGTTGCCAACACTGGCTGCGTTGCTTCGAACTGTATTATTTCCGAAACACTGTTTCTAAAGCTGTTCATTATTCAGTATAAAGTCGGCCAGTGATGATAGTGCTCAAAGAAAGCCTGCTATAATTGGGATTACGAATGTTATTTATGGGATTTGTAGAGATTACTAACAGAATAGTGCATGAGCCACAATTATTTGTAATATTTATAAGAAAAACAAATGTGACAAGAAAGATTGCAAGAACTACATTGAATTATCTCATCTACGTCGTACAGATAGAAAAGTATATGCATGTGCCAGACTGAACAGATTAAATAAAGGGATTTACATGGTTTGCTCAGAGTAACAGTGGGGGTTTCGTGTGAAAAGATCAACTAGATATTCTCTCTCCTTATGTCTATATTTCTGTCTCTCTCTTTCTCTCTTTCTCTCTCTCAGGTTTGAGACATCTGTAAGAAAAAAGCTGAATAAAGGTAAAGTATGTAAGCCACCCTTTCTTATCTTCATTGACCTTACCAACAAATATTCATGATGTTATAGTAGACTATTGGCTGTCTACCAAAGATGTTAAGTTTGATCCAACCACTTGCATCAGTATATAAAAGACACAGAGCAGAATGATAGTCTTGACATCACAAGACTTTAGCATTAGCAATAGATTTACACAATAATATTTCTTTTCAACATTTGTTTGTTATCGTCCAGAATCACACCTTTGTATTATCAAAGGAATGTGTCTATCAACATACCTGGTCTGAAAGAAGTTTATTTAATTTAGCCTGACTAAAAGCAAAATAAGAAGAGAATGGGAGCGATCATTAGCAATATGATCTTCCTAGATTATATCCTAAAGATCAGAATACTAGGTGTATGCTTATTGCAATAGACAACGGATGGGTGTGAAGCATATATATATTCCTCTCGTACTATAGGTTACATAGGGCTTGCAAGTAGTCTCTCCATACCGCTCTGCCCTGGGCAACTCACTCATTCTCTTCCATGGAATTGAGTCCGATATTTTTTGCCTCTGTCAGTAAAGTTCGTTTCAAGGTTTCCCTAGAACGTCATTTCTTTCTTGAAACCTTTGCCTCCCACTTCAATGCCTACTTTGGTAGTCTTTGCCTCTCACTTCAATGCCTACTTTGGTAGTCTTTGATTTATCTAAGTATGCCCTACATATCTCTATCTTCTCCTTCTTATAACAGTTGTTACTAGTGGTTGACCAGACATTTCTCTGATTTCATCATTTCTCCTGAATTCGTTCTATTTTATGTTCATTGTTTTTCGCAGACATCTATTTTCATATGCTTTCAACTTGCTCTCTATATCTTTAGTCATTTTCCAACTCACGCTGACCATTGCCATATAATAGAAATAACCAAGCACATATTTTTACAATATGAAAAATGTATTAACATATAAACAAATAAGAAACACACAAAGGATAAGACGTGTCAAGTGTTACATATGTTCATCATTGTTGTATGGAGCGAAAATATGAACAAACAGATGAAAAGAAGAAAAGAACCTTGTGAGAAGGGGACATACAGAAGAAAACGGGGAGTTTCACGGATAGAGAAGAAAACTAGTGAGCAAGTACTTTAACAACTAGAGGAGAAAAGAGAATTTGCTGAAAGATATAAAATATAAACAAATGAGATATTTCGGTCACATTAAGAGACATGACAGTGTTAAAAAACATCTTGGAAAGGAATGTACAAGGTAGAAGAGCAAGAGGAAGACTGAACTGTAATTGTGAGGAATACACCAGGTAGTGGTCAGTGAAAAGACTTGCAGTGTGTACCGTCAGGTCAAAGGGAATAACTTCGAGAAGCATACACCAGGTAGTGGTCAGTGAAAAGTCTTGCAGTGTGTACCGTCAGGTCAAAGGGAAGAACTTCGAGTCATTCAGACACGCTTCCATGTGAAGACTGTATATAATGAATTAACTGGTATAAATTATTCTCAGTATCATCATCATCATCAGGTGCCGTCTCCACATCGAAGGTTGGCTGCAATGAATCTCAGCATCCTCTGTCTTTCGCCTTGGTGTTGCACACTGCCAGACTATAACCTGTCCATTTCTTAAAGTTTCCCTCCCACTTATCTCTCGGTCTTCCTCTTGCTCTTCCTCCCTCAACTTTCCCTCTAGTAAATGTTTTATCATGGTGTCATGTCTTTTATGTGCCCAAAATACTTTACTTGTCTGAATTTTATTTCTCTTAATAATTGTTTCTTCATGCCTAGTTTTCCTAAAACTTGTTTATTTGTCTGTTTTTCTGTCAATGAAACTCTGCTTATTCTTCTATATATCCACATCTCAAATGCATCAATTCTGTCTTCTAACTGCTTGTTCATTGTCCATGTTTCGAGCCATACATTAATATAGGAAATATATAGCATTTGATCATTCTAATTTTTAGCCTGTTTGTGATTTGTTTGGATGTCAGTAACTTTCTCATACTATTGAAATTATCCTTGGCCATTCCTATTCTCTTTTAATTTCTGTTATACATCTGCCATCATCTGTTATCATCTGACCGAGATAGGAGTAGCTTTTTACTTGATGTAGTAATTCTCCATGTATTTTTATATTCATTTTAGGTTTTTCCATTTCCTTGTTGATTACCATAGTTTTTGTTTTCTGTATGTTAATGTCTAATCCATATTCCTTGCTAGTTCTGTCCAATTGGTCCACTAATTCTTGTAGATCTTGTTCATTTTCTGCTACCAATACTGTGTCATCTGCATATCTTAAGTTATTTATTATTTTTCCATTGATCTTGAGTCCTGGCATTCCCTCTAGTTGTTTGAAGATTTTCTCTGTGTAGATGTTAAATAGGCTTGGTGACAGTATGCATCCTTGTCTCACTCCTCTCTTTATGTCTATGTATGGAGAGTAGCTATTTCATATTTTATTATTGCTGTCTGTTCCCAGTATATGTTACTTATTAGTCTGATATCATCCCCATCTAGGCCTATTTCTTGTAGACATATGATTAGCTTTTCATGTTGGACTCTGTCAAAAGCTTTGCTATAATCGATGAAACACAAGTAGATACTTTTTGCACTTCTATATACTTGTCAGCGAGTAGTCTTATACAAAGTATTGCCTCTCTTGTTCCTCTGTTCTTTCTAAAGCCAAACTGTTCTTCTCCTACTTCTATGTCTATCTTGTTTTTAATTCTTTCATGTATGATCTTGAGTAGTATTTTTGTTATGTGGCTCATCTGGCTAATTGTCCTATAGTCTGTGCACTCCTGTGCTTTGGGCTTTTGGGTAGTGGTATGAATACTGATGTCTTCAAGTCTCTTGGTATATATCCTGTGTTATATATATCATTGCACAAATCTGTAATGGTTGAAATACCAAAATCCTCTAAGGAGGTTAATATTTCCACAGTAATATTATCCAATCCTGCAGCCTTTCCTCGCTTCATTGTTTCGATTGCTCTTACAGCTTCAGATTTTAATATTCTTGGGCTGTCATTGCACTTTATACTGTGTTTACTGCTTCTTTGATCATCAAATAGAGCCGTTACATATTCTGTCCATCTTGTCAATATTTCTGTTTTATCAAACAAAAGTTGGTTGTTGTTGTTTTTGATACATCCTCCACTTTTTACAGTATTTTCTTACTTGTCATTTGTCTTATTTCTCTGTGCATATCTCTAGTCCTGTGTTTTTCTGCCATATCTTCTATTTCCTTGCATTTTGTTTCTAACCAGTTTACTTTTGTGGTTCTGTACATGTTACGTATTTCGTTGTCTAAAATTGTATACTTTGGGGTGTTCTTGGCTTTCTTTCGTTCTGTCATTTTTTCTAAGATTTCATCAGTCATCCACATTTGATTTTTCATGGATTCTTTTACAGGCAGGTTTTTGTTTATAGATAGTGCGTAATATTTTATCCTTTGTTTTTTTTAAGTCTTCTTCTTTCTTTCTTCTTGTGTCGTTACACTGTACCGGATTGTTGCCTAATGTCTTGGTTTTCTGTTTTTGTCTTGTCCCTGATCTAGTGGTTTGTGTGATAATTATGTTCAGTGGCGGCTCGTCATTAAGGGCCAGTAGGGCCGGGCCCACCAAAAATAAGGTGTAACGTGTATTTATTATTTTATACATTAATATATATATCCTAACCGAAACCATGATTTTTCCGAAAATTTATGTCTAGCCCCACCAACAAAAATGATCACGAGCCGCCGCTGATTATGTTTGCTTTTTTAAGAAGATTTTGCTATGTCATCTATCCATATTTTCCATGGTCTCCCTCTCGCCTTCTTCCCTGATGTTCTGTTGTAAAAAAACTCTGTATATAGTGGAGTTTGGTTGCATTCTTATTAAGTGGCCGAACGACTTCATTCTTTGTTTCTCAATGTAATTCAAGCAAAGTTCTTCCCCATCTTTCTTTCTTATGTTAATGGTGACTCGGTCTTTTCTGGTATTGTTGTTAACTTTTCGTAGGCATTGCATTGCACATGTATTTACATTTGCTCATTGTCCATGTTTGGCAATGGTAACACAAAGCATTTTGAAGAACGTATTTATATTATATTTTTCAGAACTTTGTTTTTATACCTTGGAGGTTGGGATTTGGGGGCGGTTTAATTCATTGATTGATTGGTAGGACCATCATCATTGCACATCTGTGAGTAACAATGTGTGCTCCGATCTCTTTCTTACACAGGCAGATTTCAGCTGCAGTGCACGGACTTCATAGCACCGGCGAGGGTCCCCGATGTAATTTTGAAGATTGTGAACAAAATTTTATAGGAATTTTATTTTTAATCTTATCTAATGATTTTTTCTGGACAGCGGCACTCCAGCCTGCGTTTCTAGAATTTGAACTGCCAAAGGGGCGGTTTGAATTATTGGAGAATTTGACGTGGGGTATAATCCTAGAAATGTTGAGAAACATTGAACTTTTAAAAAAAAAAAAAAAAGTTTTAGCATTATCAGATTCACGGCAATTTTATTTATTAATACGATGGGAAAAAGATGTAAAGTATTTCAGTAGGTAGTCCATTAATCTAATTAGTTGGGGTTTTTTTGTCTACTATTTTATTAGCAAAAATTTCAGCAGCGAAGTTACAGATAACATCTTTGAATCTGGTATCCATTAGGACAGCGTTTTCCAAACTGGGGTCTGAGGACCCCAGGGGAATCACGAGATACTCACAAGGGATCCTTAAGGGCTTGAAGTAATATTATGACATTTCAAACAAAACAAAAAATTGTAAAAGCACGTATAAAAACAGTAGTAAACTAGTTCCGCTGCGAAATCAAAGTACTCGGACCAGCTTGGAGTCTAAATGTCTGACAGGACCAAATGAAAAAATTATTTGAAGTTTCCCACAGTCTTCTTATTTTTCTTACTATCTCAAACTCCCGCTGTTAATTCAGGCGAAAGTCATGGCGTCTGGTATTGCGCTTCTGATTGATTTTTGCGTGAGACCTAAATTACCATTTTACAGGCGTCTATCAACCATACGGACAGCCTCGCCGACTTCAGAAGTACTTGAAGCTTAGATCTTCCAAGTGTGATCGTTGCATGAAACCTGTTGTTCGTGTAACTTTTGTTGCCTTGAGCCCTCGTACCATTGGTACTTTTGCGGCCAGAGTGAATTATTGAAGTGCGACTTCTCTGTTGGATTTTCTGCCTTTAGTGGGGTCGTTCTGTACGCATTCTAAGATAAACACTCTTTAATAATCTTCTAGTGCAGTAAATTTGGACTTGGATCTACGCCAAAGAGCATTAGAAACTTTGCGCTGACTGGGTGAGGTCGCTCCGGTTTAGGAATATTCTCGACCCTTCTAGTGCTAGTCACTGGAACTGTCACCTTTCTTGTATTCGTTGCTCCTTTACGATCATTTTTCGCCGTATATTTGGGCATTATGATCTTCGCCAAATATGTCTACTATATGCTTTCTTTCTGACTATATGAGGTCGTTCCGGATTAGGAACATTCTCAGTCATTGGAGACGCATGTGCTTTGTCATACAAACGATCATATTTTGGCGGTATGCTTAGCCTTTATATGATCTGAGCCATGGTGTCTGGACATCATCTTACTCTGTGTAAGATGATCGGCGTCCGAAAAGTATCGCCCTTAGCCAATGATTGGGTTTGTACCAGTCAAGCCTTTTCATTATTGGCCTTACTTTTCTATCCACGGTGATTTTATTCCTGAGTAGGAGTATTCTCAGCCGTTTCGGGGCGCGTATCGGCACTTGGCAATTTGCAAGAATTTACTCTGCATTTTCCCGTCCCCGAGAAACACTGGACTGGGGCTGCGCACAGATATTAAAGAAGATCGTTTCAATCGGCGATAGCAGCGCAAACTGGAATTTGACGCTTGCCAACATCGCCCAGCGTAGTCCTTTCTGGGGTACTAGTTGTTTATGCAACAGTACCTTGCCCAGTTGTCCCAGGGAGTGTAGTTTTGTTAGGCACTAAAGCGCAACTTTAGGATTTGCGCTTGGCCAACCTCACCCAGTATATGTATCTGCGCTAGGCCTTTGATACGGAGTTTACCGCAATCTTCCCATGTGTCGTCACGATACGTTACAGTGATTGTAGACACTTGACGAGACCACTGATTTGTTACACATCGTTCTCATTGATTGTTGCCCCACAGCTGGCAATTTATTTGCCGCCAATTACGCCGGAGGAGTATGGGTTTGTTTGCAGACGACTCGTACACTGCTGTTTCATACGTTTAATCAACTATTCGGTCAGCTCTTTATCGGACATCGACTAGGAGATGAGTGCATTTTGTTCATGAATTTTTTACCTGCATTGCTTTTCCGTTCGTGCACTACTACCATTACCAGTAGCTCTCCGTCGATCCCTACCGGCTTAGCCAGACATGAATCGTTGTCTGTTACCAGAGTCACTACGTGGAGGTGAGGTAGAATCTTGATTAGTGCCAGCTCACTAATCCTGGCGCGGTGTTGTCCCTATCGCCTTTGAACCCTCTCACAGTCTGAGAACATTGTTTATTATTGTAACACACATATAATTAATTCATGTCCATTTTCATATATAAAAATATTTGGGTCCACGTTAGCAAAATATATTTAAAAGGTGGTCCGTGGTATAGCAAAGTTTGGGAACCGCTGCATTAAGCAAATGTAGTGTTTATCTTGCGTATGACATTTTGAAAAGTCGGTAGTCTCTCTTCAATGATGCATTTTCATGATTACTATCTTTTACATTGGCGGAGTGTGAAACGGTGCAGCGGTAGAGGTGTATGTGATGTGTTTAATTCTCTTCGTTTTTTTCCTCGCTCACTCAATCACCTGTTATCTCCCATACACACAGACAGACAGATAAGTATGTATGTAAACAAACAGGTATATATGTATATATATGTATATATATATATATATATATATATATATATATATACATACGACGTTGATGAAAGGATGAATTAATGGATGGATGCTTAAATGGACAGGGTCATAATTATTTTAGACAGGCAAAAACAAGGCAGATAGTACATGCCAAACGACCGACAGACAAGCAGAAAACCAGATGGGCAGGCAAGCAAAAACAAATAGATATGTAGTTAAATAAACAGACGGACATAAGGATAGATCGATAGGCAGACAAACAGACCGGGCCGATGGATAGAGTAGATAAAAATGTAGATATAAACGTATAGAAGGGATATAAATGTATAGAATAGATACAAACGTATAGAAGGGATAGAAATGTATAGAATAGACATAAAAGTATAAAAAAGATGTAAATGTTGTTTTTTTCAATCCAGAAGCTCTTGGGCTTTCAGCTCTTCGGCTCGGTGGCATGGACATCGTAACCCTTCGGTTCGGTGCCACGAACACCGTAAATCTGGAGAGCCTGTGACTTTTCTGCCAGCCCACGGAATTGGACCCGCAGGCTTGTCACACCGTCGTCCAACGCGCTACGAACACGCTGGACAGGCGGGCACGTAAATGTATAGAAGTGTTAGAAACGTATAGAATAGATTGAAATGTATAGAAACGTATGGTTCGATCAGCTGTGAAAACAAAATATTGTAGGTCCCAGTTTTCCTATTCTTTGCTTCCCTTGCGGCCCCGCACGTCAGAGCGCTCATAGTCACTAAAAAATGAGTCCTACTCTTGCAGCTTCTTAAGACTGCATACACATACGTCTCTATATGTTGTGATTTTACCTTTATTTTCGTTAAACGTATTATTTGCTGTTTTTGAATGATTCTCTCCTCACTCCGAAAAAATGCATTACTACAGGGTGTTCAAGCTAAATGTAGCCCGATTGACAAATCAAAAGTTGCCAGTTACATGTTGCGTTTTGTCTATTTACTATTTAAACCGGTTCTGACTAGCTCATCTTACGTCATATGTGTTCATTGACCCTTTCCGCACCATAATTTCATACATCACAAAAAGACTCTCGTACTTGACCTACACTAAGTCATAATTGAACATTCTCATTTTCATAAATATAGCCAGATTGGCTCCTTGACAAGCTACTTTTATCTTGAACATCCTGTACTTTTATCTTGAACACCCTATACTTTTATCTTGAACACCTTATACTTCTATCTTGAACACCCTGTACTTTTATCTTGAACACACTGTACTTTTATCTTGAACACCCTATACTTTTATCTTGAATACTCTATACTTTTATCTTGAACAACCTATACTTTTATCTTGAACACCCTATACTTTTATCTTGAACTACCTATACTTTTATCTTGAGACACCCTATACTTTTATCTGAAACTCTATACTTTTATCTTGAACACCTATACTTTTATCTTGAACACCTTACTTTTATCTTGAACCCTATACTTTTATCTTGAACACCTATACTTTTATCTTGAACACTTACTACTTTTTATCTTGAACACCTATACTTTTATCTTGATTTTATCTTGAACCCTATACTTTTATCTTGAACACCTATACTTTTATCTTGAACACCTATACTTTTATCTTGAACACCTTACTTTTATCTTGACATACTTTTATCTTGAACACCTATACTTTTATCTTGAACACCTATACTTTTATCTTGAACACCTATCTTTTATCTTGAACAACCTATACTTTTATCTTGAACACCCTATACTTTTATCTTGAACACTATACTTTTATCTTGAACACCCTTACTTTTATCTTGAACACCTATACTTTTATCTTAACACACCTATACTTTTATCTTGAACACCTATACTTTTATCTTGAACACCTTACTTTTATCTTGAACACCTATCTTTTATCTTGAAACTCTATACTTTTATCTTGAACACCCTATACTTTTATCTTGAACAACCTATACTTTTATCTTGAACACCCTATACTTTTATCTTGAAAACTCTATACTTTTATCTTGAACACCCTATACTTTTATCTTGAACACTCTATACTTTTATCTTGAATACCTATACTTTTATCTTGAACACCCATGTACTTTTATCTTGAATACCTATACTTTTATCTTGAACACCTATACTTTATCTTGAATACTTTTATCTTGAACAACCTATACTTTTATCTTGAACACCCTATACTTTTATCTTGAAACTATCATCTATACTTTTATCTTGAACACCCTATACTTTTATCTTGAACACCCTATACTTTTATCTTGAACTACTCTTACTTTTATCTTGAACTACCTATGACTTTTATCTTGAACACCCTCTTATCTTGAACATTATTTATCTTGAACACTATACTTTTATCTTGAATCACTCTATACTTTTATCTTGACACCTATCTTTTATCTTGAACACCTATACTTTTATCTTGAATACCTATACTTTTATCTTGAACACTCACTACTTTTATCTTGAAACTCTATACTTTTATCTTGAACACCTATACTTTTATCTTGAACACCTATACTTTTATCTTGAATCTTTACTTTTATCTTGAACAACCTATACTTTTATCTTGAACACCCTATACTTTTATCTTGAACACCTATACTTTTATCTTGAACACACCTTACTTTTATCTTGAATATACTCTATACTTTTATCTTGAACACCCTATACTTTTATCTTGAACACCCTATACTTTTATCTTGAACAACCTATACTTTTATCTTGAACACCCTATACTTTTATCTTGAATACTCTATACTTTTATCTTGAACACCCTATACTTTTATCTTGAACACCCTATACTTTTATCTTGAACACTTACTTTTATCTTGAAACTCTATACTTTTATCTTGAACACCTATACTTTTATCTTGAAACCTATACTTTTATCTTGAAACTATACTTTTATTTGAAACTATCTTTATCTTGAACACCTGTACTTTTATCTTGAACACCCTATACTTTTATCTTGAACAACCTATACTTTTATCTTGAACACCCTATACTTTTATCTTGAACACCCTATACTTTTATCTTGAACACCCTATACTTTTATCTTGAACACCTATACTTTTATCTTGAACACCTATACTTTTATCTTGAACACTAATTTTCTCATACTTATCTATCTATCTGAACACTCTATACTTTTATCTTGAACACCTATACTTTTATCTTGAACACTTATACTTTTATCTTGAACACCTATACTTTTATCTTGACACTCTATACTTTTATCTTGAACACCTATACTTTTATCTTGAAACTATACTTTTATCTTGAACACCCTATACTTTTATCTTGAACACCATGTACTTTTATCTTGAACACTCTATACTTTTATCTTGAACATACATTCCTATACTTTTATCTTGAACACCCTATACTTTTATCTTGAACACTCTATACTTTTATCTTGAACACCCTTTACTTTTATCTTGAACACCCTATACTTTTATCTTGAACACCCTATACTTTTATCTTGAACACCCTATACTTTTATCTTGAATACTCTATACTTTTATCTTGAACAACCTATACTTTTATCTTGAACACCCTATACTTTTATCTTGAACAACCTATACTTTTATCTTGAACACCCTATACTTTTATCTTGAATACCCTATACTTTTATCTTGAACAACCTATACTTTTATCTTGAACACCCTATACTTTTATCTTGAACACTCTATACTTTTATCTTGAACACTCTATACTTTTATCTTGAACACTCTAACTTTATCTTGAACACCTATACTTTTATCTTGAAAAATATTTATCTTGAACACTCTATACTTTTATCTTGAACACCCTATACTTTTATCTTGAACACCCTATACTTTTATCTTGAATACCTATACTTTTATCTTAAAACCTATACTTTTATCTTGAACACCCTATACTTTTATCTTGAACAACCTATACTTTTATCTTGAACACCCTATACTTTTATCTTGAACAACCTATACTTTTATCTTGAACACCCTATACTTTTATCTTGAATCACCTATACTTTTATCTTGAACACCCTGTACTTTTATCTTGAATACTCTATACTTTTATCTTGAACACCTATACTTTTATCTTGAACACCTATACTTTTATCTTGAACACCTATACTTTTATCTTGAATACTTACTTGAACTTACTTTTATCTTGAACAACCTATACTTTTATCTTGAACACCCTATACTTTTATCTTGAATACTCTATCAACACTTTTATCTTGAAACTCTATACTTTTATCTTGAACACCCTATACTTTTATCTTGAACACTCTATACTTTTATCTTGAACACCCTATACTTTTATCTTGAACACTCTATACTTTTATCTTGAACACCTTACTTTATCTTGAAATACTTTTATCTTGAATACTTTTTATCTTGAAACCCTATACTTTTATCTTGAACAACCTATACTTTTATCTTGAACACCCTATACTTTTATCTTGAATACTCTATACTTTTATCTTGAACACCCTATACTTTTATCTTGAATACTTTTATCTTGAACACACTATACTTTTATCTTGAACACTCTATACTTTTATCTTGAACACCTGTACTTTTATCTTGAACTACCTGATACTTTTTATCTTGAACACCCTATACTTTTATCTTGAACAACCTATACTTTTATCTTGAACACCCTATACTTTTATCTTGAACACTCTATACTTTTATCTTGAACACTCTATACTTTTATCTTGAACACCTATACTTTTATCTTGAAATTTTATCTTGAACACCCTATACTTTTATCTTGAACAACCTATACTTTTATCTTGAACACCCTATACTTTTATCTTGAACAACCTATACTTTTATCTTGAACACCCTATACTTTTATCTTGAACACTCTATACTTTTATCTTGAACACTCTATACTTTTATCTTGAACACACTATACTTTTATCTTGAACACCTGTACTTTTATCTTGAAACTACTATACTTTTATCTTGAACACCACTTACTTTTATCTTGAACTACCCTATACTTTTATCTTGAATACCTGTACTTTATCTTGAAACTCTATACTTTTATCTTGAAAACTCTATACTTTTATCTTGAACACTCTATACTTTTATCTTGAACACCTATACTTTTATCTTGAACACCTGTACTTTTATCTTGAACACCCTATACTTTTATCTTGAACACTCTATACTTTTATCTTGAACACTTTACTGAATTATACTTTTATCTTGAACACACTGTACTTTTATCTTGAACTTTTATCTTGATACTCTATACTTATCTTGAACACCTATACTTTTATCTTGAACACCTTACTTTTATCTTGAACACCTTACTTTTATCTTGAAACACCTGTACTTTTATCTTGAACACCCTATACTTTTATCTTGAACACTCTTTACTTTTATCTTGAACACTCTATACTTTTATCTTGAACATCTATACTTTTATCTTGAACACTCTATATTATCTTGCTATTTTATCTTGAATAGTTTTATCTTGAACACTCTATACTTTTATCTTGAACACCCTATACTTTTATTTTGAACACTCTGTACTTTTATCTTGAACAACCTATACTTTTATCTTGAACACCCTATACTTTTATCTTGAACAACCTATACTTTTATCTTGAACACCCTATACTTTTATCTTGAACACTCTATACTTTTATCTTGAACACCTATACTTTTTAATTCTTGAACACCCTATACTTTTATCTTGAATACCCTATACTTTTATCTTGAACACCCTGTACTTTTATCTTGAATACTCTATACTTTTATCTTGAACACCTATACTTTTATCTTGAACACCTATACTATTTTTATCTTGAATACCTATACTTTTATCTTGAACACCTGTACTTTTATCTTAAGAACACCTATACTTTTATCTTGAACACCTATACTTTTATCTTGAACACCTATACTTTTATCTTGAATACTCTATCTTTATCTTGAACACCCTTTACTTTTATCTTGAACACCCTATACTTTTATCTTGAACACTCTATACTTTTATCTTGAACACTCTATACTTTTATCTTGATACTCTATACTTTTATCTTGAACACCTATACTTTTATCTTGAATACACCTATACTTTTATCTTGAACACCCTATACTTTTATCTTGAATACTCTATACTTTTATCTTGAACAACCTATACTTTTATCTTGAACACCCTATACTTTTATCTTGAATACCCTATACTTTTATCTTGAACACCCTTTACTTTTATCTTGAACACCCTATACTTTTATCTTGAACAACCTATACTTTTATCTTGAACACCCTATACTTTTATCTTGAACACCCTATACTTTTATCTTGAACACCCTATACTTTTATCTTGAACACTCTATACTTTTATCTTGAACACCCTATACTTTTATCTTGAACACCCTATACTTTTATCTTGAATACTCTATACTTTTATCTTGAACACCTATACTTTTATCTTGAACACCTATACTTTTATCTTGAACACACTATACTTTTATCTTGAATACTCTATACTTTTATCTTGAACACCCTATACTTTTATCTTGAACACCCTATACTTTTATCTTGAAAACCCTATACTTTTATCTTGAACACCCTGTACTTTTATCTTGAATACTCTATACTTTTATCTTGAACAACCTATACTTTTATCTTGAACACCCTATACTTTTATCTTGAAAACCCTATACTTTTATCTTGAACAACCTATACTTTTATCTTGAACACCCTATACTTTTATCTTGAACACCCTATACTTTATCTTGAACACCTATCTTTTATCTTGAATACTCTATACTTTTATCTTGAACACCCTATACTTTTATCTTGAACACCCTATACTTTTATCTTGAACACCTATACTTTTATCTTGAACACCTATACTTTATCTTGAATACTCTATACTTTTATCTTGAACACCCACTTTTTTGTACTTTTATCTTGAACACCCTATACTTTTATCTTGAATACTCTATACTTTTATCTTGAACACCTATACTATTAACACTTATCTTGAACACTCTAACTTTTATCTTGAACACTTCTTTTCTAACACTATACTTTTATCTTGAACCTACTTTTATCTTGAACACTCTATACTTTTATCTTGAACACCTATACTTTTATCTTGAACACCTATACTTTTATCTTGAACACCTATACTTTTATCTTGAATATTTTATCTTGAACACCTATACTTTTATCTTGAACACCTATACTTTTATCTTGAACACCTGTACTTTTATCTTGAACACCCTATACTTTTATCTTGAACACCTATACTTTTATCTTGAACACCTATACTTTTATCTTGAACACCCTTACTTTTATCTTGAAACTCTATACTTTTATCTTGATACTACCCTATACTTTTATTTGAACACCCTTACTTTTATCTTGAACACCCTATACTTTTATCTTGAACACCTTACTTTTATCTTGATGAACACCTATACTTTTATCTTGAACACTCTATACTTTTATCTTGACACACTCTAACTTTTATCTTGAACACCCTATACTTTTATCTTGAATACTCTATACTTTTATCTTGAATAGTTTTATCTTGAACAACCTATACTTTTATCTTGAACACCCTATACTTTTATCTTGAACACCCTGTACTTTTATCTTGAACACCCTTTACTTTTATCTTGAACACCCTATACTTTTATCTTGAACAACCTATACTTTTATCTTGAACACCCTATACTTTTATCTTGAACACTCTATACTTTTATCTTGAACACCTATACTTTTATCTTGAACACCTATACTTTTATCTTGAACACCCTATACTTTTTGATTATCTTGAACACCCTATACTTTTATCTTGAACACCTGTACTTTTATCTTGAAACTCTATACTTTTATCTTGAACACTTACTTTATCTTGAACACCCTATACTTTTATCTTGAACAACCTATACTTTTATCTTGAACACCCTATACTTTTATCTTGAACACTCTATACTTTTTTATCTTGAACACCCTATACTTTTATCTTGAACACCCTATACTTTTATCTTTTTTGAACACCTATACTTTTATCTTGAAACTCTATACTTTTATCTTGAACAACCTATACTTTTATCTTGAACACCCTATACTTTTATCTTGAACATACTCCTATACTTTTATCTTGAACACCCTATACTTTTATCTTGAAACTCTATACTTTTATCTTGAAACCCTATACTTTTATCTTGAAACTATACTTATCTGAAACCTATACTTTTATCTTGAACTCTATATCTTTTATCTTGAACAACCTATACTTTTATCTTGAACACCCTATACTTTTATCTTGAACAACCTATACTTTTATCTTGAACACCCTATACTTTTATCTTGAACACTCTATACTTTTATCTTGAACACCTATACTTTTATCTTGAACACCTATACTTTTATCTTGACACCTATACTTTTATCTTGAACACCCTATACTTTTATCTTGACATCCTCTATACTTTTATCTTGAACACCTTACTTTTATCTTGAAACCTATACTTTTATCTTGAACACTCCTATACTTTTATCTTGAACACCCTATACTTTTATCTTGAACACTCTATACTTTTATCTTGAAACTATACTTTATCTTGCACTATTTATCTTGAACACTCTATACTTTTATCTTGAACACCCTATACTTTTATCTTGAACACCCTATACTTTTATCTTGAACACTCTATACTTTTATCTTGAACAACCTATACTTTTATCTTGAACACCCTATACTTTTATCTTGAATACCCTATACTTTTATCTTGAACACCTGTACTTTTATCTTGAACACCTATACTTTTATCTTGAACACTATCTTTATCTTGAACCCTTACTTTTATCTTGAACACCCTATACTTTTATCTTGAATACTCTATACTTTTATCTTGAACTACACTACTGTACTTTTATCTTGAACACCCTATACTTTTATCTTGAACACCCTATACTTTTATCTTGAACACCCTATACTTTTATCTTGAATACTCTATACTTTTATCTTGAACACCCTATACTTTTATCTTGAACACCCTATACTTTTATCTTGAACACCCTATACTTTTATCTTGAACACCCTATACTTGTATCTTGAATACTCTATACTTTTATCTTGAACACCCTGTACTTTTATCTTGAACACCCTATACTTTTATCTTGAACACTCTATACTTTTATCTTGAACACTCTATACTTTTATCTTGAACACTCTACACTTTTATCTTGAACACTCTATACTTTTATCTTGAATAGTTTTATCTTGAACACTCTATACTTTTATCTTGAACACCCTATACTTTTATCTTGAACACCCTATACTTTTATCTTGAATACACTGTACTTTTATCTTGAATAGTTTTATCTTGAACACTCTATACTTTTATCTTGAACACCCTATACTTTTATCTTGAACACACTGTACTTTTATCTTGAACACCCTATACTTTGATCTTGAACACCCTATACTTTTATCTTGAACACACTATACTTTTATCTTGAACACCCTGTACTTTTATCTTGAATACTCTATACTTTTATCTTGAACACCCTGTACTTTTATCTTGAACACCCTATACTTTTATCTTGAACACCCTGTACTTTTATCTTGAATACTCTATACTTTTATCTTGAATACTCTATACTTTTATCTTGAACACCCTATACTTTTATTTTGAATACTCTATACTTTTATCTTGAATAGTTTTATCTTGAACACTCTATACTTTTATCTTGAACACCCTGTACTTTTATTTTGAACACTCTGTACTTTTATCTTGAACACCCTGTACTTTTATCTTGAACACCCTGTACTTTTATCTTGAACACCCTATACTTTTATCTTGAACACTCTATACTTTTATCTTGAACACTCTATACTTTTATCTTGAACACCCTATACTTTTATCTTGAACACCCTATACTTTTATCTTGAATACTCTATACTTTTATCTTGAACAACCTATACTTTTATCTTGAACACCCTATACTTTTATCTTGAACACCCTATACTTTTATCTTGAACAACCTATACTTTTATCTTGAACACCCTATACTTTTATCTTGAACACCCTATACTTTTATCTTGAACACCCTATACTTTTATCTTGAATACTCTATACTTTTATCTTGAACACCCTATACTTTTATCTTGAACACCCTATACTTTTATCTTGAACACACTATACTTTTATCTTGAATACTCTATACTTTTATCTTGAACACCCTATACTTTTATCTTGAACACCCTATACTTTTATCTTGAATACCCTATACTTTTATCTTGAACACCCTGTACTTTTATCTTGAATACTCTATACTTTTATCTTGAACACCCTATACTTTTATCTTGAACACCCTATACTTTTATCTTGAATACTCTATACTTTTATCTTGAACACCTGTACTTTTATCTTGAACAACCTATACTTTTATCTTGAACACCCTATACTTTTATCTTGAACACCCTATACTTTTATCTTGAATACTCTATACTTTTATCTTGAACACCCTATACTTTTATCTTGAACACCCTATACTTTTATCTTGAACACCCTATACGTTTATCTTGAACACCCTATACTTGTATCTTGAATACTCTATACTTTTATCTTGAACACCCTGTACTTTTATCTTGAACACCCTATACTTTTATCTTGAACACTCTATACTTTTATCTTGAACACTCTATACTTTTATCTTGAACACTCTACACTTTTATCTTGAACACTCTATACTTTTATCTTGAATAGTTTTATCTTGAACACTCTATACTTTTATCTTGAACACCCTATACTTTTATCTTGAACACCCTATACTTTTATCTTGAATACACTGTACTTTTATCTTGAATAGTTTTATCTTGAACACTCTATACTTTTATCTTGAACACCCTATACTTTTATCTTGAACACACTGTACTTTTATCTTGAACACCCTATACTTTGATCTTGAACACCCTATACTTTTATCTTGAACACACTATACTTTTATCTTGAACACCCTGTACTTTTATCTTGAATACTCTATACTTTTATCTTGAACACCCTGTACTTTTATCTTGAACACCCTATACTTTTATCTTGAACACCCTGTACTTTTATCTTGAATACTCTATACTTTTATCTTGAATACTCTATACTTTTATCTTGAACACCCTATACTTTTATTTTGAATACTCTATACTTTTATCTTGAATACTCTATACTTTTATCTTGAACACCATGTACTTTTATCTTCAACACTCTATACTTTTATCTTGAACACTCTGTACTTTTATCTTGAACACCATATACTTTTATCTTGAACACCATGTACTTTTATCTTGAATACTTTTATCTTGAATACTTTTATCTTGAACACCCTATACTTTTATCTTGAATACTTTTATCTTGAACACACTATACTTTTATCTTGAATACTCTATACTTTTATCTTGAACACTCTATACTTTTATCTTGAATACTTTTATCTTGAACACTCTATACTTTTATCTTCAACACTCTATACTTTTATCTTGAACACCCTGTACTTTTATTTTGAACACCCTGTACTTTTATCTTGAACACCCTGTACTTTTATCTTGAACACCCTGTACTTTTATCTTGAACACCCTATACTTTTATCTTGAACACTCTATACTTTTATCTTGAACACTCTATACTTTTATCTTGAACACTCTATACTTTTATCTTGAATAGTTTTATCTTGAACACTCTATACTTTTATCTTGAACACCCTATACTTTTATCTTGAACACCCTATACTTTTATCTTGAACACACTGTACTTTTATCTTGAATAGTTTTATCTTGAACACTCTATACTTTTATCTTGAACACCCTATACTTTTATCTTGAACACACTGTACTTTTATCTTGAACACCCTATACTTTTATCTTGAACACCTATACTTTTATCTTGAACACACTATACTTTTATCTTGAACACCCTGTACTTTTATCTTGAATACTCTATACTTTTATCTTGAACACCCTGTACTTTTATCTTGAACACCCTATACTTTTATCTTGAACACCCTGTACTTTTATCTTGAATACTCTATACTTTTATCTTGAATACTCTATACTTTTATCTTGAACACCATGTACTTTTATCTTGAACACTCTATACTTTTATCTTGAACACTCTGTACTTTTATCTTGAATACTCTATACTTTTATCTTGAATACTCTATACTTTTATCTTGAACACCATGTACTTTTATCTTGAACACTCTATACTTTTATCTTGAACACCCTGTACTTTTATCTTGAATACTCTATACTTTTATCTTGAATACTCTATACTTTTATCTTGAACACACTGTACTTTTATCTTGAACACACTGTACTTTTATCTTGAACACTCTATACTTTTATCTTGAACACCCTGTACTTTTATTTTGAACACCCTGTACTTTTATCTTGAACACCCTGTACTTTTATCTTGAACACCCTGTACTTTTATCTTGAACACCCTATACTTTTATCTTGAACACTCTATACTTTTATCTTGAACACTCTATACTTTTATCTTGAACAGTCTATACTTTTATCTTGAACACTCTATACTTTTATCTTGAATAGTTTTATCTTGAACCTCTATACTTTTATCTTGAACACCCTATACTTTTATCTTGAACACCCTATACTTTTATCTTGAACACACTGTACTTTTATCTTGAATAGTTTTATCTTGAACACTCTATACTTTTATCTTGAACACCCTATACTTTTATCTTGAACACACTGTACTTTTATCTTGAACACCATGTACTTTTATCTTGAACACCCTGTACTTTTATCTTGAACACACTATACTTTTATCTTGAACACCCTATACTTTTATCTTAAACACCCTATACTTTTATCTTGAACACCCTGTACTTTTATCTTGAACACCCTGTACTTTTATCTTGAACACCCTGTACTTTTATCTTGAACACCTTATACTTTTATCTTGAACACCCTATACTTTTATCTTGAACACCCTATACTTTTATCTTGAACACACTGTACTTTTATCTTGAACACACTGTACTTTTATCTTGAACACACTGTACTTTTATCTTGAACACCTTATACTTTTATCTTGAACACCCTGTACTTTTATCTTGAACACCTTATACTTTTATCTTGAACACCTTATACTTTTATCTTGAACACACTGTACTTTTATCTTGAACACTCTGTACTTTTATCTTGAACACCCTGTACTTTCAATATGGCTATGAAAAAGTGTCTAAAGACGAAGAATTGACTTTATTGCGCAAGGTTTTAACCCTTGTGGCTTTTATTTCTCCACAGAAATGGCACGCCACCAGCCGAGAGTATTGCACAAAGCAGAACCCCGTAGCTCCGGCAACAATCCTAGGGGTCTCTGGGAAGAAAATGCACCCGTGAACAGAACGACGAGGCGTGGATTCAAACCCACGAACTTCGGATCTCAAGAGAAAGGATTAACCACTTAGCAACAGATAGCCCTAATATTTTACTATGAAATAATCGACTGCTAATATTAACCACTTAGCAACAGATAGCCCTAATATTACTATGAAATAATCGACTGCTAATATTAACCACTTAGCAACAGATAGCCTTAATATTACTATGAAATAATCGACTGCTAATATTAACCACTTAGCAACAGATAGCCTTAATATTTTACTATGAAATAATCGACTGCTAATATTAACCACTTAGCAACAGATAGCCTTAATATTTTACTATGAAATAATCGACTGCTAATATTAACCACTTAGCAACAGATAGCCCTAATATTTTACTATGAAATAATCGACTGCTAATATTAACCACTTAGCAACAGATAGCCCTAATATTACTATGAAATAATCGACTGCTAATATTAACCACTTAGCAACAGATAGCCCTAATATTACTATGAAATAATCGACTGCTAATATTAACCACTTAGCAACAGATAGCCCTAATATTACTATGAAATAATCGACTGATAATATGACTGAAATATGACTACATAAACTAAAGAGTACATTGCTTGAATTACATTGAGAAACAAAGAATGAAGTGGTTTGGCCACTTAATAAGAATGCATTCAAACTCCACTGTATACAGAGTCTTCTACAACAGAACATCAGGATAGAAAGCAAGAGGAAGACCACGAAAAAGATGGAAAGATGGCATAGCAGAATCATGTGAAAGAGCAAACATAACAATCCCCAACACCACCAGAACAGCGCAAGACAAAAACAGAAAACCACAACACTGGGCAACAACCCGGTAGCAGTGTGACGACACTGGGCAACAACCCGGTAGCAGTGTGACGACACTGGGCAACAACCCGGTAGCAGTGTGACGACACTGGGCAACAACCCGGTAGCAGTGTGACAACATTGGGCAACAACACGGTAGCAGTGTGACAACACTGGGCAACAACCCGGTAGCAGTGTGACGACAAAAGAAAGAAGAATACAGAAGAAGAAGAAGAACTAAAGAGTAGGTGGTATATTATTCACTAAAGTAATATTACTTTTATCTGTTGTTTTTCCCAGCTGGATTATAGAATTGGTTGTCCACTCTTGCCCTTAAGCGTAGGGGTAGAAGCTTTAATTTGCGTCCCAGAGTCAGAAGCGTTGACCTTGTATTATATCCGTATTTACTTAGTATGGCCTTGATATTATCTATCCATCTTTTTCTTGGTATTCCCTTGGCTCTAGTACCTGATCCTTTTTATTGTATGCTGTTATTGGTGGTTTGTTGTATTCCATTCTCATTAAATTTCCAAACCACTGCATTTGTTGTCTTTCAATGTATTAAGTTATGTCCACTACAAATACTAGTAATTAGTACTACAAATAGTAATACTATAAATAACTTAATGACCGACCTAATTTGAAAACTTCCGATCTTAACAGCGACCAAGACTTATAGAATCTGTAACTAGTTTTCTCTGACTATATCGCTAACATTCACAAAGTGTAGAGTATCGATCGTCTGATTATTAAATAGAGAACAGAATAGAGACCGTGAAATTGAAGTTCAAATTATAGCCAATGTATAAACAAGATGGAATGAAGCATGAATATGGAATGGAATTTCTTATTTTCTACTTCTTCTTTAGTTATCAAAAAAGAGTTTTACGAACTACATAATACTAAGCGGGATTATTTCAGTGTCTTTTGTTGCGATTTTTTTCTGGAGGTTGTATGTCTATGTCGACGTCGCGATAGTTCCTTTGCTATAGTTTTCTTCTCAACACAATGGTACATTTTTTTTTTCGAGCCAGAAGCACTTGAGCTTTCAGCTCTTCGGCTCGGTGCCATTGACATCGTGACCCTTCGGTTCGGTGCCACAAACACCGTAAATCTGGAAAACCTGTGGCTTTTCTGCCAGCCCGCGGGATTGAACCCACACTTAGAGAGGACTTAAACCCGTCGCCCAACGCGCTACGAACACGCTGGGCAGGCGGGCACACAATGGTAATAAGGAAACAAGACTTCAAGCTAAAATCAGCCTAATGCGCCATATCAGACGACTTGACTGCGTCTGAATTCCTAGCGGGCGAACCTAAAAACAACCATTTTCTTTCTCTTTTCATTTCGTCCTATTTATGTCACCAACTAACACGAGCTGCCACTGGTACCTTAACTGTTATCTCGATCTTAAGTCATGTTATATTAGATGAGATAAAGTACTTAGTTTTAGTCTGATCCCTAGACATGTCCAGTTGTGAGGATCTTAGACATGTCCAGTTGTGAGGATCTTAGACATGTTCAGTTGTGAGGATCTTAGACATGTTCAGTTGTGAGGATCTTAGACATGTTCAGTTGTGAGGATCTTAGACATGTTCAGTTGTGAGGATCTTAGACATGTTCAGTTGTGAGGATCTTAGACATGTTCAGTTGTGAGAGAGGTAGACCTACAGGATCTTAGACATGTTCAGTTGTGAGAGAGGTAGACGTAAAGGATCTTAGACATGTTCAGTTGTGAGAGAGGTAGACCTACAGGATCTTAGACATGTTCAGTTGTGAGAGAGGTAGACCTAGAGGATCTTAGACATGTTCAGTTGTGAGAGAGGTAGACCTAGAGGATCTTAGACATGTTCAGTTGTGAGGGTCTTAGACATGTTTAGTTGTGAGAGAGGTAGACCTAGAGGATCTTAGACATGTTCAGTTGTGAGGGTCTTAGACATGTTTAGTTGTGAGAGAGGTAGACCTAGAGGATCTTAGACATGTTCAGTTGTGAGAGAGGTAGACCTACAGGATCTTAGACATGTTCAGTTGTGAGAGAGGTAGACCTACAGGATCTTAGACATGTTCAGTTGTGAGAGAGGTAGACCTAGAGGATCTTAGACATGTTCAGTTGTGAGGGTCTTAGACATGTTTAGTTGTGAGAGAGGTAGACCTAGAGGATCTTAGACATGTTCAGTTGTGAGAGAGGTAGACCTACAGGATCTAAAAAACGGTGGTCTAAAGACGAAGGATTTACTTTATTACATGAGGTCTTCTACGTGGTCTCTGGCAATATAAGGCCGACTAGCTCAAATGGGAAATCGAAAAACCTGTTTAATGGGGGCTGGTTTTTGTATATGTTTGATATAATACTGTTTTTATATATTTTGCAATTTTACTCAATTCTATGCATGCGTTCATTGTTATTTATTGATAAAATATGTTAATAATACTGATATTCCCTAGCTTTAAACTAAATTTGTAACATAAATTTATAACCTTGATGTAGCATGATGTCTTGTTTCTAAAACGAATTAGTCTATATACATCAACAAAGGAATGCAAGGATCACTCGACAGTTGTGTTCTTATGTCCCAGAATTTGTACCTGAGCCCGCCGACGGTATGTTATCGGAGGCTATGGTTTACCCCATGTGACTCATCTACTCTCCGCAGAAATAGCACGCCCCCATCCGACAATACTGCACAAAGCCTGAGCTCCGTAGCGTATGCACAAACAGATGCATAAACAAACATACCCATACACACACCAATGCACAGCATAAACACACCCACTTCCACAAACAAACCACGCAGACATGTATACACACACATACATGAAAGCAAACATAGAAAAGCACATTCACACGCATGTACAAACAAATGCACACACACTTAAACACATGTCATTGACATGTCTGAAGGAACAGAGAAATACAGTAGATAATCATGTTACAAAGAATGTCATGTTAAACAAGAAGATCAAAGAAGTTCCGTTAACGTTACTTTATCTTTGTCGGTGTAGACTTGATCTATTTCTATTACAGATAGATGAAACATTGAACGATTATATATATGACTGTGATCTGAAGAGAGAGTGATAGAACTGTAATTAATATAAGACAGACTGTGATCTGAAGAGAGAAAGACATAGAACTGTAACTAATACAAGACAGACTGTGACCTGAAGAGAGAGAGAGAGGGAAAAGAAGCATAACAAATAGTACTGAAAGGGTGATAGTGAATTCGACATCAACAACATGTACGGATTGTTATATGTTTAGAAAAAGACAACAAAAACTGAGAGAAGAAATGATATAGTAAGAGATAGAGAGATAGAGAGAAAGAGATAAAAGAGAGAGATACAGAGAGAGATAGAAAGAGGAATTGAATAAAAGGTAGAGAAAACAAGTAAGCTATGTAGAGAAAATAAATAAATTGATGGATAAAATGAGAGTATTTAAGACAGACAAATAAAAACTGAGAGAGATAAAGAAGAAGGACGATTTCAATCTGAAAGAATCGATTAGACAAACAAAAGCAGAAAGATATCAAGAGAGTGTGTGGGTACTCTTGGCGCAATAGAAACTACAACTCATATACCAAACAGACATCAGCACATTAGTGAAACAAATAGAAACTACAACTCATATACCAAACAGACATCAGCACATTAGTGAAACAAATAGAAACTACAACTCATACACCAAACAGACATCAGCACATTAGTGAAACAAATAGAAACTACAACTCATATACCAAACAGACATCAGCACATTAGTGAAACAAATAGAAACTACAACTCATATACCAAACAGACATCAGCACATTAGTGAAACAAATAGAAACTACAACTCATATACCAAACAGACATCAGCACATTAGTGAAACAAATAGAAACTACAACTCATATACCAAACAGACATCAGCACATTAGTGAAACAAATAGAAACTATAACTCATATACCAAACAGACATCAGCACATTAGTGAAACAAATAGAAACTACAACTCATATACCAAACAGACATCAGCACATTAGTGAAACAAATAGAAACTACAACTCATATACCAAACAGACATCAGCACATTAGTGAAACAAATAGAAACTACAACTCATATACCAAACAGACATCAGCACATTAGTGAAACAAATAGAAACTACAACTCATATACCAAACAGACATCAGCACATTAGTGAAACAAATAGAAACTACAACTCTTATACCAAACAGACGTCAGCACATTAGTGAAACAAATAGAAACTATAACTCATATACCAAACAGACATCAGCACATTAGTGAAACAAATAGAAACTATAACTCATATACCAAACAGACATCAGCACATTAGTGAAACAAATGGTTTGGACAAGTATTTCAACATTGGCACAGAATCGAATTTTTATGTTTTCTTTGATTTTCTTTTTTCTTTTTTCTTTTTTCTTTTTCTTCAACAAACCAGCTTCTACTTCTTCTTCTTCGAACGCTCCATATCAACCACTTGTTACCCACTGTTTGTGATTTGTATGTTATCCGAGCTTAAGAGCGATTGTACGTTGTGCCAGTTATGCGCCTGCACGTAAGACAGCACATCCGATTTCTGCAACGCCTTTTATTTACTAGGTAGCTTCCTAGGTCCCTACCTCAGTTTCCTCTTACGACATGCCTTGTAGGTAGCAGTGTTACTATTCTTTACTCCCCTTTTGAGCCCCGACAACACACAGGCACAATAATCCAACAACGTTTAATCGTTTCTCCATCAGCCTAAGTCATGTACAAATAATATTGATAGAACTAGAGTTTCTGTGCACTTTCTAAACACTGTGAACAAAAACTAAAATAGACTGAATAATCCAACAACGTTTAATCGTTTCTCCATCAGCCTAAGTCATGTACAAATAATATTGATAGAACTAGAGTTTCTGTGCACTTTCTAAACACTGTGAACAAAAACTAAAATTAGACTGTTTCTTGCACTAGAAAGCGTGGGAGTTCACTGTACTGCTCACTGATACAGCAACTACTGCAACCAGGAAGAGAACAGGACTGTACTCACTTTTACAACCAGAAATTTTATTAGCATTGTTTTAACTCTTACAACCAGGAAAATTATTTTAACTCTTGCAACCAGGAATAAATTAGGATTATATTGGCTCTAGCAACCAGAAATTATATTAGCATTGTTCTAATTCTTACAACCAGAAATTATATTTGCATTGTTCTAATTCTTACAACCAGAAATTATATTTGCATTGTTCTAATTCTTACAACCAGAAATTATATTAGTATTGTTTTAATTCTTACACGAGACATATATTAGCATTCTGCTGACATCTGCAGCAAGGATATAATTGTGTTTTCACTTGCTCTTACAATAAGTGAACTATTACACTGACTTATCAGACAAGAAAGCTTTTAAGATTGCATTCACTTTCACAACAAAAATATCCATTAAAACTGCACTCACTCATGCAACAAAAACGTCATTAAAACTGCACTCACTAATGCAACAAAACAGACATTAAAATTGCATTCATTCATGCAACAAAAAATCCATTAAAACTTCACTCATTCATGCAACAAAAAAGCCATTAAAACTTCACTCATTCATGCAACAAAAAAGCCATTAAAACTGCACTCACTAATGCAACAAAACAGACATTAAAATTGCACTCATTCATGCAACAAAAAAGCCATTAAAACTGCACTCACTAATGCAACAAAACAGACATTAAAATTGCACTCACTAATGCAACAAAACAGACATTAAAACTTCACTCATTCATGCAACAAAAAAGCCATTAAAACTTCACTCATTCATGCAACAAAAAAGCCATTAAAACTGCACTCACTAATGCAACAAAACAGACATTAAAATTGCACTCATTCATGCAACAACAAAATCGTTAAAACTACAATCACTAATGCAACAAGGAAGTCACCAAGGTTATGCTCACACATGCAACAAGGAAGTCACCAAGGTTATGCTCACACATGCAACAAGGAAGTCACCAAGGTTATGCTCACACATGCAACAAGGAAGTCACCAAGGTTATGCTCACACATGCAACACTGAATTCATCAAGAGAGAACGTTTTATGCAGCAAGGTAGCCATTATATTGCACTAACATTTAAAACAAGAAAGTTATTAAAATCTGCAACCAGGAAGCTATTAACATTTCACTCACTTCTGCAACCAGGAAGCTATTAACATTTCACTCACTTCTGCAACCAGGAAGCTATTAACATTTCACTCACTTCTGCAACCAGGAAGCTATTAACATTTCACTCACTCTTACAACCTGGAAGCCATTAACATTTCACTCACTCTTACAACCAGGAAGCCATTCACATTTCACTCACTCTTGCAGCCAGGAAGCCATTAACATTTCATTCACTCCTACAACCAGGAAGCCATTAAGATTGCACTCACTCCTGCATCCAGGAAGCCATTAAGATTGCACTCACTATGCTACCAGGACGCCACTAAGATTGCACTCACTATGCTACCAGTAAGCCATTAAGATCCACAACCAGGAAGCCATTAAGATATGTACTCACTTCTGCAACCAGGAGGACATCATTACATTCTCACTCCTGCACAATGGAAATCTATATTATCGTTTCACTCCTGCTACAAGGAAGACATTATGACTCTCCTCACCACTCACTCTATTTATAGCTTGAACGTCTAGCGCTTCAAATACAAAATTAAGTTTTCTCATGTCACCAAACTGGTGTCAACTTCTGACACTCTTCTTTACACGTATTGATCGATGCTTTAAGACGGTTGAAACTCTGGTGCTTGGAACATAAAGCCATTTTTAGCATTTTAAATTTTTACTTTGAGACATCCAAATAAGGTTATCTAACTAAATGCGCCATAACCATCATCTAAAACTCCAGGTGACATAGAAGGTTATAAATATCCACACTTTATGTTTGAAGTATCTCTTCGCTCGTGTGGTGTCGGGGCCGAAAGGAAGCAAAGAATAGTACCACTGCGACCTACAAGGCATGTCGTAAGAAGCGACTGATGTAGGACCTATGGAGGCTACCCTAGTAAATAAAAAGCATCGAAGAGATCGGATGTGCTGGACTACTTGTAGGCGTATAATTGACACAACGTACAATCGCTCTTAATTTCAGATCCCACACAAATCACACAGACTGGTTAACAAGTGGTTGATATGGAGCGTTTGAAGAAGAAGAAGTATCCTCTTACTAATTTCCTGTTGATATTTAAATACGTCAACAGTGATTCTTGCATCTAGCAAGGTAACCAGACAAGGGATATAATCATAATACCTTGCCATGAATACAGTCGTTCAAGGCTGCACTATTTAAGTTCGTGTATTTCTGCTAGGTGTATGTTTCAAGTACTTTCAATGTTTAAAACTTCTAAAAACGCTCTGTTTGATCGAGTCAGTTCCAGAATTCCATGCGAGATACATGGGAAGTTCAATATGACTTGAGACGTGTGACATTTATATTTGCTGTTGATAATTTAATGCAAATTTACGAAATCAAAAGGTTGATCAAGAGCTAAGTCCTTCTCGCAAAATATGTTTCTCATAGGAACTACGTCAAGACAATTGTGATGTACTAATTACGCTTTGAGTTAACATAAGTGATGCAGCGTTGTTTTAAATCTAGATGATCTAAAGACAACAGATTGACTTAATTTCACCGACTTTTACTTCATATAACTCGTTGTCTCTCCGCAGAAATTGCAGGTCATCTGTTGCTTGCGTTGTATAAAGCACCAACTCCATAGCTCTAGCAAAAATACAAAAGATCTCTGAAAAATAAATGTACGCAAAAAATAGAATGATGTGGTCCGGATTCGAATAAACGACCCTCGGATGCAATTTCATGTTTTCTTCATCTAATGATTACGTTTCTTTTGACATGCCAGAAACAGAGGATATACCTTCATAAGCAATACGGATGTACGCCTTAGGGTTAAAAATCCAGTAATTTCTAAGACAAAATTAGAAGAGTTACTATCTCTAAAATTATAGGGGAACGGTGAAATGGATCCCTTATCATCTAGCGAGGCACGGTTCGGGAGTGTTTTAAAATCAAAATACAGCATTTGTAACTGATGTGGTTAATTCTCATATTTTCAATGTTTTCTTTCAGTGTTTTAATCAGTTTGTAACCAATATTTCAGAAGGTTGGGTTGCAAATGAAATGAAGGGAGAACATATCTCAAGTTGGGTCGACTGTGGCGGACATTAGACGAGAAGCGATCCCTACCTGGGTCGACTGTATTTGACATGAGCAGAGAAGTGATCCATACCTGAGTCGACAGTATTTGACATGAGCTGAGAAGCGATCCCTACCTGGGTCGACTGTATTGGACATGAGCAGAGAAGTGATCCATATCTGAGTCGACAGTAGTTTACCTGAGCCGAGATGCGATCACTACCTGGGTCGACTGTAGCGGACATGAGCCGAGAAGCGATCTCTAATGCGTCGACTGTAGAGGGCATGAGCCGAGGAGCGATCCCTACCTGAATCGACTGTAGTGGACATGAGACTAGAAGCGATCACTACTTGGGTCGACTGTAGTGGACATGAGACGAGAAGCGATCACTACTTGGGTCGACTGTAGTGGATATGAGCCTAGGAGCGATCCCTACCTGAATCGACTGTAGTGGACATGAGACGAGAAGCGATCACTACTTGGGTCGACTGTAGTGGATATGAGACGAGAAGCGATCTCTAATGCGTCGACTGTAGAGGACATGAGCCTAGGAGCGATCCCTACCTGAATCGACTGTAGTGGACATGAGCAGAGAAGCGATACTTATCTGGATCGACAGTCGTTAACCTGAGTCGAGAAGCTGTTCCTAGCTGAGTTAGTCGTTGTGATCCTGACCAAAAAACGATTTAAATCTCTTTCAATCAGAAATAGTGAGGTGTGGTGAATTGACTGCTGAGCTTTCGCACAATTGCGATATTAATTCTTTCTAAAATCGTGGACAATTTTTTTAAACCGACAAATCGACATTTTAACCGTTTTTTAACAGTCTGTTCAAACCTATATGAGCTCAGTCTCTTTCAGCAAATATTAAAAAGGATACTTGCTGACTTTTCCATTGGTTTGTTGTTTAAATACACCTCTCAATAATAAACCTCAGTTTGATTGATTGTTTTATTGATAGGACCCCTCAGATTTATTGATATGACCCCTCAGATTTATTGATAGGACCCACCTCAGATTTATTGATAGGACTCCCCTCAGATTTATTGATAGGACTCCCTTCAGATTTATTGATAGGACCCCCCTCAGATTTATTGATAGGACCCACCTCAGATTTATTGATAGGACCCACCTCAGATTTATTGATAGGACCCACCTCAGATTTATTGATAGGACTCCCTTCACATTTATTGATAGTACCCACCTCAGATTTATTGATAGGACTCCTCAGATTTATTGATAGGACTCCTTCAGATTTATTGATAGAACCCCTCAGATTTATTGATAGGAACCCCCTCAGATTTATTGATAGGACCCACCTCAGATATATTGATAGGACCCACCTCAGATTTATTGATAGGACCCACCTCAGATTTATTGATAGGACTCCTTCACATTTATTGATAGTACCCACTCAGATTTATTGATAGGACTCCCTCAGATTTATTGATAGGACTCCTTCAGATTTATTGATAGGAACCCCTCAGATTTATTGATAGAACCCTCAGATTTATTGATAGGACCCACCTCAGATATATTGATAGGACCCACCTCAGATATATTGATAGGACTCCCTTCAGATATATTGATAGGACCATCATCGTTGCCCTTATGAGAATAATCATGTGTGCTCCGATTTATTTTTTACACATGAAGATCACAACAGCAATGCACGAACAGTAGAACAACCAACATAAAATGAGAATTCCAATTTAATTTTAAGGATGATGAAAATTTGTGCAGGAATTGTATTTTAACATTTTTCATGAATTTTGTTTCGGAAGTGTCATTGTTATTATTATCATTTTGCTTCTGCTGATAGTTCTTTGACATGCTCTACTTGAAAACGGAAATTGCGTTTAATCGTCCGTCTCCGATAGAAATAAGAACTTGATCTTATTTAAATTGTGATCAGGGATCTTTGGAAAACTATCCTGATTGTTCAATGTGACAAACGAATCGAATACTTACGGAACCAGAGACGAGCTTCATACTTCTACGTCACAGAGAAGCTCTCAGATGCTCAATCCTAATCACACAAATCTTGGGTATAGATCTACATCTGAATTGTTTCTTCATTCATGAAATCATATAATTCATGAATCAAAATCTTTGCATTCAATGCATCCAATTTATCATCATCTATAAGTATTGCGGCCTCTTTCATTTAAATTTGTCAGTATAAGACCCTTTCTTGTAGTATGAGAATAAGGAGAGTTTAAAAAATATATATATTATAAGTCTATGTCATGTGTTTGAACAAAACACTGTTCGATCGAACCTGACCTGATTATCCTGTGTTTAACAAAACGAAGCGTTTATGAAAGACTCTCCTTGGTAAAGCTACTTTCTCGCTGGTTGTGTTCTTAAAAGCGCTCGTATTGTAGTGATAGGCAATGGTGGACGTAATAAATAAGGGTGTGTAATTCGAATCCTGTAATTGGTAGCTCATGATAGTTGTACACTGTCTATTTATTGATAACTTATCGTGCAACTTCAGAGATGTCTCCCCTGAAATTCACTGTGCTATGACGCAAACACCCTTCACTGATGCGTGCATCCACCTTTGTGTTGTTAAGATATATTGCAATGAAGCAAAACGTAATCTGCATACTTCCATTTAAGACATTTTCTTCTTGAATTCATTTCTGCAAATGCTAATCAAGCTACGGGTTACACGTCCCGTATGCTACAGTTAGGTAAAGTGTGCATTCCTTAACGTAGTTTCTGTCCCTGATACTTCAATATTTAATCTTGCTCACACCTGAAAGTCTGGAATTTTCTCACACAGGTGAAATATTTTTATTTCTGTGTGAATTGAACATAGACTGCCTGGCATCGACACGAGCTGGCAGCAAGTCGGGTTTAAGTATTTAAACTCATGGGAGCAATGTTTTACTCGTGCACTTTAACATCAATCACACATGGACAGTTTTCTGTCTATCTCAGACATTTCCTAGGGTTGTGATCACAGTTGTTTATCTTTGCAATGTAGAGATGTTATTGTAAATCAAAAGGTCATCCATGCAAAAAGTGGAATTTAGAGATAACAGATGCGACGAAAAACACTGTTTATGAAGCGAACACAAAACCCCGTTCTATAAATCTCTTATTATCCTGACGCTGTGAGACAAAACAGGGTTAGAGATAAGAAAGAAAAAAAGAAGAAATTACAGTAAATAGTGCTGTATTGTATGGAAGAATTGTTACAGTAAATAGTGCTGTATTGTATGGAAGAATTGTTACAGTAAATAGTGCTGTATTGTATTGAAGAATTGTTACAGTAAATAGTGCTGTATTGTATTGAAGAATTGTTACAGTAAATAGGCTGTGTATGAAGATGTTACTGTAATAGGCTGTATTGAAGAATTGTTACAGTAAATAGGCTGTATTGATGGAAGAATTAGTTACAGTAATATGTAAAAACAATCAGAACAATTAGAAAATAATGAAGTAAAAATTTGTTAACACCAACATGTATTGATTGATTGATTGATTGATAGGACCATCATCATTCCACTTCGGTGAGTAACCAAGTGTACTCCGATCTCTTCCTTATACAGGAAGATCTTAGCTGCAGTGCACGAACTTCATAGCACCGGCGAGGGTCCTTATGTAATTTTGAAGATAAATTTGTAGGCCCGGGCAGTGGCTTTCCAGTCTGCTCTTCTCGATTTTTAACTGACAATGATTCCTTTACGTGCTCAAATTAAATACGGGACCTACGTTTTATCGTCCATTTCCGATAGGACTAGGATCCCGATCTCACCTACACTGAGATCAGGGATCTCTGGAAAAATATCCAGAAAGATCCCCAAAGAAGCGAACCTGGCACCTTTGGCACGAGAGACGAGCACATAGCCTCTACGCCACAGACACATCTCAGGTATACTCTAACCTGACACCTAAAACGCCATCAGGTATACTCTAACCTGACACCTATAACAACATCAGGTATACTCTAACCTGACACCTATAACAACATCAGGTATACTCTAACCTGACACCTATAACAACATCAGGTATATTGGTTAATACTCTGTTTGTTCTGTAATTTTCTTTGAACTCCACGTTATATGTGATGTGGTGAACATCATCACAACAATAGCATTTACTTTTAAGTGCGTCTCTGATAATCAATATAGTCGTGGCTCGAATACTACTACTGCGGCACCCAGTAGTAGTAGTAGTAGTATTAGTAGTAGAAATAGCAGTAGCAGTAGTAGTAGTATTAGTAGTATTAGTAGTAGAAATAGCAGTAGTAGCAGTAGTAGTAGTAGTAGTATTAGTAGTAGAAATAGCAGTATTAGCAGTAGTAGTAGTAGTAGTATTAGTAGTATTATAGTCTGTCCATTAATTCGTGAGCACGTTTGAAATTGATTTTCTCGAAAACTACCTGTTGGATCTCAGTGATTTTTGCAAGCAGCCTTAGAATATCCATGACGCTAGAGAAATATTTTTGTCCAAGAAAATTTGATGTAGTTTGAAATATTTCTTCTTCAGGTTATATTAAAATCAACCTCACCGGATTGTACACAATAGTAACAGATTTACGGTACACAGACGCGTTGTTCTAAAATACATTATGGTAACATAGAAATATCGTGAGTATACAACAATTTCACGAATTCCCGTGCACCTAACCCAGTCGACTTTGAAAGCGGAAAGCATATGACGTTATAATTGGGATACCGTTTTATAGTTATAGGCGTATCTCGCTATTTGTATGAAGCTATTGTATCATATTTGTTGGCTTATCAAAACTGACATTGATATCACATTCATAATGAGTCTAAAGTGCACATTTATAACAATGCAGAAGGTTACAGTTTTACTATACCAACACTTCCGTAGGGAATCTAAGAGAGGTCATCTATATTGCGATATTCATAACCCTGAGAAACGAACGCAACTGGCGCTTGGTCTGAATAGAGAATCCTTTTCCCGATGGATTAAACAGGACACAAAGTGCACTAATGTCAAGCAAGGAAGGAAAAGAACAATTGACGACTTTGACATAGATGTCATAAGACGGAGCTCTTGAAAATGTTTGCGACAAATCAACTTGTTACTCTCAGGAAACTGAAATTAAAACTGCAATCAGATTGCAGCATAGACATTTCTAAAAGTACTCTATGGAAAATTGTAAGAGCCGCCGGCTTCACCTTCAGAAAACTATAGGCGGCAGGAATATTATTTGTGAAAATCCACATTTAATTGCTGCCCGAAGTAAATACCTGAAGCAGATCCGTGAGCGGCGGAGGCAAGGCTATGATATTGTATATTTGGACGAATCCTGGGTCAATGCTCACCACACCAATGCTAAAGAATGGCAATCAGTAGACGGTGAACAGAAAAAAAAATACCAAGCAGCAAAGGCCAGCGTATTATACTAACACATGCAGGAAGCAGTGAAGAAGGTCTTGTCCATGACGCTGGACTTATTTTCCAATCAAAAGTACCGACGGTAGGGACTACCACACAGAAATGAATGGACATATTTTCAGGCACTGGATGGAGAAAGATCTACTTCCAATTCTAAACAGACCATGATGCTTGGTAATGGATAATGCATCCTATCACAACGCAGTATCAGCGGAAGACAAAGTACCAACTGTATCAAATACAAAAGATCAAATTAGGACTTGGCTTGCTAAGGAAAATGTCAGCTTCGATGATACATATTTGAAACCCGAGTTGTTGCACCTGGTGAGGATGACAAATAAGACAAAGTTGTTTCATATTGACAAAATCATTGCGGAATATGGCCACACGTCTTTGCGACTACCTCCATATCATGCTCACCTCAATCCGATAGAGCTTGTCTGGGCTAAAGTAAAGGGCAAGTTGCCGAACAGAACAGGACGTTTAAAATGTGTGATGTTGAAGTTCTGACACGTGAGTCCTTCTCAATGATAGACATGCAGTTCTGGAAGAAGTGTGTTGAACATGTGCTCCGAGAGGAAGACGAGTACTGGCACCGAGATGGATTACAATTTGTCCAGCCAGTAACAATTATCAACCTCATGGAATCGTCAGATTCGGGATGATACAAATCATATTTTTATTACAGACTGAGAAATAGCAACGTATACATTTCCATATCCAAATGCGTCTACCATCATACAATTTGTGGTGAAGTTAAGACACCCTGGGGTCTAATGGTGACCGAAGGGGAGGACTAACTGTTGCATATTGTATCCAAGTTCACGATTGCACATAAAGGGCAACACACTTAATTACTTGACCTATCAAGTTAATATGGAGATACACCTATGAATAGAATTGACATGGACAAATTCTAGGGATTACTGTAAAATCTAAAATTTGAGCCCCGTATTTGCAATTGTCATAAAAGATCAAAGGAATTCGCCGATGTGCAAAATCCGTAGCATCTATGGACTACTGGTTACCTTTATTTTAGCGTCATGGATATTCTAAGGCTGCATGCAAAAATCACTGAGATCTAACAGGTAGTTTTCGAGAAAATCAATTTCAAACGTGCTCACGAATTAATGGACAGACTATAGTAGTAGAAATAGCAGTAGTAGTAGTAGTAGTATTAGTAGTATTAGTAGTAGAAATAGCAGTAGTAGTAGTAGTAGTATTAGTAGTAGAAATAGCAGTAGTAGCAGTAGTAGTAGTAGTAGTAGTAGTAGTATTAGTAGTAGAAATAGCAGAGAGCAGAGTAGTAGTAGTAGTATTAGTAGTATTAGTAGAGAAAAGCAGTAGTAGCAGTAGTAGTAGAGTATTACTAGTAGAGTAGTAGTAGTTAGTAGTAGAAAAGCAGTAGTAGCAGTAGTAGTAGTAGAGTAGAGCAGGCAGCTAGTAGTAGTAGTAGTAGTAGTAGTATTACTAGTAGTAGTAGCAGCAGTAGTAGTAGTAGTTGTAGTAATTCATTGTAGTAGTGTTCATAACTATAATAGCAGTAGCAGAAGTAGTAGCAGCAGTAGTAGTAGTAGTAGTAGTAGTTGTAGTAATTCATTGTAGTAGTGTTCATAACTATAATAGCAGTAGCAGAAGTAGTAGCAGTAGTAGTAGAGTACTAGTAGTAATAATAATAGTAGTAGTAGTGGTAGTGGTAGTGGTAGTAGTAGTAGTAGTAGTAGTAGTAGTAGTAGTAGTAGTAGTAGATGAGCGTCTGTAGCTTAAGCAGTAGTGAGCTTGATCACAACCCTAGAGTACCTTGTTCAATCACCGCGGCGGGCAGTTTAGAAGCAAATGCGTTCCGTGGATTATTTCTATCAGTAAAAATAGATCTCACCGTTTAGAAAACAATTCAAACTACTGAATGTATAAGTAGTGCCTAGAAAATCCATGACTTGTTTACTGTGGATGACGACGTCCTGTAAAGGATATTCCTGGATTCTCATTTCACCATTTAACAAACTGAAAGTATCAGCGACAGAGCACATACACAGTAACTATGTCAACTATTTCGAATTTTCTAACGATTCACTTTTTAGTGGATAACTTGTGGGAAGTTAAGTAATTAAGGCGAGATTTTGCGTTCCCGAACGTAGTGGTTTTAAATTCGAAACTGCGTCGTTCTGTTCAAGAGTACATTTAAAAAAAAGATTTCTAGGATTGTTGCTGGAGCTAGGGAGTTTGCGTTCTAGGTAATACTCTCGGCAGTGGACGTGCCATTTCTGCAGAGAGGGGCGTAGACAGATCAGCTAAAACCCGGTGCAATCCATTCAATTCCTCGTACACTTCATACACTTTAAAGTGTGGAACAAATGTAATGGCGAAATACGTAAAAATAAAGTATTGTAGTTTTAACCAAAAAAACAATAACAATACACAGCAGCGTTTCTACCAAAAGATCTTTATCAAGCAAAGTAAAGATCTTTATCAAGCAAAGTAAAGATCTTTATCAAGCAAAGTAAAGATCTTTATCAAGCAAAGTAAAGATCTTTATCAAGCAAAGTAAAGATCTTTATCAAGCAAAGTATACAACAGAAGTCAAGAAATTCACTTCTTACACACTACATATAGAAAAGATCTTTATCAAGCAAAGTATACAACAGAAGTCAAGAAATTCACTTCTTACACACTACATATAGAAAAGATCTTTATCAAGCAAAGTATACAACAGAAGTCAAGAAATTCACTTCTTACACACTACATATAGAATCAGACAATTCATTCATGAATGGAAATCGTGGCATATCCTATACATGACGTAGCCATCAACCACAGTAAACGAGTCGTTGATTTTCTAGGCACCACTTATACATTTAGTAGTTAGCCATTGCTTTCTGAACAGTGAGGTCTGTTTTTACCCTTTGTAAAAATCCAACGGAAACGAATGTGCTTCCAAATTTGCCCACCGTGGGGATTGAATCACGTACGCTTCGTTTTGTGATCGAGCTCACTACCACTTGAGCTACAGAAGCCCAAGAATTTCATTTCGAATGTCCCTTAAAAAAATGTACCGATAACAGAATATCACACGATTGTGAACCGAAGATAATAAATGTACTAAATATTACGTAGTTTCAATAAATTCTCAGTCAATTTTCAGCTTCAGTAGTTTCAATACAGCAGATTGGCGTTGGCAACTCCTAGCAACTCTTAGCAACTCCTGGGACCAGTCTGATGCCAAAATATAATAGTTATTACCTTTCCTAAACGGGAAACATTGCGAGTAATGAAAAGTGACAATCAAATTTAGTTGTCGCAGTGTCAAGTAGTTCGCCATATTGGGTATAGCAATAATATTAAATGTTCTGTGGAAAAAGATCCATACTGTTAACTCTTAAAATAGGACACCCCACATCACAAACCATTCTCACAGTATACATTTTCCGACAAGCCATCTCGCAAACCAAAACATTGCAAAGAGACAACAGAATTAACGAGATCCGTTTTATTCTATGTAAATAATTCTGTGTATAATACAGTAAGTGAAGTTATCAAATAGATTTCAATTCTGTGTAGAATACAGTAAGTGAAGTTATCAAATAGATTTCAGTTCTGTGTAGAATACAGTAAGTGAAGTTATCAAATAGATTTCAGTTCTGTGTAGAATACAGTAAGTGAAGTTATCAAATAGATTTCAATTCTGTGTAGACTACAGTAAGTGAAGTTATCAAATAGATTTCAATTCTGTGTAGAATACAGTAAGTGAAGTTATCAAATAGATTTCAATTCTGTGTAGAATACAGTAAGTGAAGTTATCAAATAGATTTCAATTCTGTGTAGAATACAGTAAGTGAAGTTATCAAATAGATTTCAATTATGTGTAGAATACAGTAAGTGAAGTTATCAAATAGATTTCAATTCTGTGTAGAATACAGTAAGTGAAGTTATCAAATAGATTTCAATTCTGTGTAGACTACAGTAAGTGAAGTTATCAAATAGATTTCAATTCTGTGTAGAATACAGTAAGTGAAGTTATCAAATAGATTTCAATTCTGTGTAGAATACAGTAAGTGAAGTTATCAAATAGATTTCAATTCTGTGTAGAATACAGTATGTGAAGTTATCAAATAGATTTCAATTCTGTGTAGAATACAGTAAGTGAAGTTATCAAATAGATTTCAATTCTGTGTAGACTACAGTAAGTGAAGTTATCAAATAGATTTCAATTATGTGTAGAATACAGTAAGTGAAGTTATCAAATAGATTTCAATTCTGTGTAGAATACAGTAAGTGAAGTTATCAAATAGATTTCAATTCTGTGTAGAATACAGTATGTGAAGTTATCAAATAGATTTCAATTCTGTGTAGAATACAGTAAGTGAAGTTATCAAATAGATTTCAATTCTGTGTAGAATACAGTAAGTGAAGTTATCAAATAGATTTCAATTCTGTGTATAATACAGTAAGTGAAGTTATCAAATAGATTTCAATTCTGTGTAGAATACAGTAAGTGAAGTTATCAAATAGATTTCAATTCTGTGTAGAATACAGTAAGTGAAGTTATCAAATAGATTTCAATTCTGTGTAGAATACAGTAAGTGAAGTTATCAAATAGATTTCAATTCTGTGTAGAATACAGTAAGTAATGATTATCAAATAAGATGAAAATATTTCAATTCTGTGTAGAATACAGTAAGTGAAGTTATCAAATAGATTTCAATTCTGTGTAGAATACAGTAAGTGAAGTTATCAAATAGATTTCAATTCTGTGTAGAATACAGTAAGTGAAGTTATCAAATAGATTTCAATTCTGTGTAGAATACAGTAAGTGAAGTTATCAAATAGATTTCAATTCTGTGTAGAATACAGTAAGTGAAGTTATCAAATAGATTTCAATTCTGTGTAGAATACAGTAAGTGAAGTTATCAAATAGATTTCAATTCTGTGTAGAATACAGTAAGTGAAGTTATCAAATAGATTTCAATTCTGTGTAGAATACAGTAAGTGAAGTTATCAAATAGATTTCAATTCTGTGTAGAATACAGTAAGTGAAGTTATCAAATAGATTTCAATTCTGTGTAGAATACAGTAAGTGAAGTTATCAAATAGATTTCAATTCTGTGTAGAATACAGTAAGTGAAGTTATCAAATAGATTTCAATTCTGTGTAGAATACAGTAAGTGAAGTTATCAAATAGATTTCAATTCTGTGTAGAATACAGTAAGTGAAGTTATCAAATAGATTTCAATTCTGTGTAGAATACAGTAAGTGAAGTTATCAAATAGATTTCAATTCTGTGTAGAATACAGTAAGTGAAGTTATCAAATAGATTTCAATTCTGTGTAGAATACAGTAAGTGAAGTTATCAAATAGATTTCAATTCTGTGTAGAATACAGTAAGTGAAGTTATCAAATAGATTTCAATTCTGTGTAGAATACAGTAAGTGAAGTTATCAAATAGATTTCAATTCTGTGTAGAATACAGTAAGTGAAGTTATCAAATAGATTTCAATTCTGTGTAGAATACAGTAAGTGAAGTTATCAAATAGATTTCAATTCTGTGTAGAATACAGTAAGTGAAGTTATCAAATAGATTTCAATTCTGTGTAGAATACAGTAAGTGAAGTTATCAAATAGATTTCAATTCTGTGTAGAATACAGTAAGTGAAGTTATCAAATAGATTTCAATTCTGTGTAGAATACAGTAAGTGAAGTTATCAAATAGATTTCAATTCTGTGTAGAATACAGTAAGTGAAGTTATCAAATAGATTTCAATTCTGTGTAGAATACAGTAAGTGAAGTTATCAAATAGATTTCAATTCTGTGTAGAATACAGTAAGTGAAGTTATCAAATAGATTTCAATTCTGTGTAGAATACAGTAAGTGAAGTTATCAAATAGATTTCAATTCTGTGTAGAATACAGTAAGTGAAGTTATCAAATAGATTTCAATTCTGTGTAGAATACAGTAAGTGAAGTTATCAAATAGATTTCAATTCTGTGTAGAATACAGTAAGTGAAGTTATCAAATAGATTTCAATTCTGTGTAGAATACAGTAAGTGAAGTTATCAAATAGATTTCAATTCTGTGTAGAATACAGTAAGTGAAGTTATCAAATAGATTTCAATTCTGTGTAGAATACAGTAAGTGAAGTTATCAAATAGATTTCAATTCTGTGTAGAATACAGTAAGTGAAGTTATCAAATAGATTTCAATTCTGTGTAGAATACAGTAAGTGAAGTTATCAAATAGATTTCAATTCTGTGTAGAATACAGTAAGTGAAGTTATCAAATAGATTTCAATTCTGTGTAGAATACAGTAAGTGAAGTTATCAAATAGATTTCAATTCTGTGTAGAATACAGTAAGTGAAGTTATCAAATAGATTTCAATTCTGTGTAGAATACAGTAAGTGAAGTTATCAAATAGATTTCAATTCTGTGTAGAATACAGTAAGTGAAGTTATCAAATAGATTTCAATTCTGTGTAGAATACAGTAAGTGAAGTTATCAAATAGATTTCAATTCTGTGTAGAATACAGTAAGTGAAGTTATCAAATAGATTTCAATTATGTGTAGAATACAGTAAGTGAAGTTATCAAATAGATTTCAATTGTGTAGAATATCATATGAAGTTTGCATAGATTTCTTTTGTCTATGTTTAATCCAGGTGAAGTTGAAGTTGCTTGTCAATCTGCTGTAGGTTCGTAAGCGAGAGGTCTTGCGTTAAGCTAGAGGTCTTGCGTTCTAGCAGGTTAGTGTGAGGTCTTGCTGTTAAGCTGCTAGATGTAAGTCTTGCCGTTAAGCGTAGAGGCTTCTTGCTGAGGTCTGCTTGCGAGAGGTCTTGCGATTCAAGCGTAGAGGTCTTGCCGTTGCGTAGAGGTCTTGCTGCGTTAAGCTGTCGTTGCGTAGAGGTCTTGCCGTTAAGCGTAGAGGTCTTGCCGTTAAGCGTAGAGGTCTTGCCGTTAAGCGTAGAGGTCTTGCCGTTAAGCGTAGAGGTCTTGCCGTTAAGCGTAGAGGTCTTGCCGTTAAGCGTAGAGGTCTTGCCGTTAAGCGTAGAGGTCTTGCCGTTAAGCGTAGAGGTCTTGCCGTTAAGCGTAGAGGTCTTGCCGTTAAGCGTAGAGGTCTTGCCGTTCGCTAGAGGTTCGTTAAGCGTAGAGGTCTTGCCGTTAAGCGTAGAGGTCTTGCCGTTAAGCGTAGAGGTCTTGCCGTTAAGCGTAGAGGTCTTGCCGTTAAGCGTAGAGGTCTTGCCGTTAAGCGTAGAGGTCTTGCCGTTAGCGTAGAGGTCTTGCCGTTAAGCGTAGAGGTCTTGCGTTAGCGTAGAGGTCTTGCCGTTAAGCGTAGAGGTCTTGCCGTTAAGCGTAGAGGTCTTGCCGTTAAGCGTAGAGGTCTTGCCGTTAAGCGTAGAGGTCTTGCCGTTAAGCGTAGAGGTCTTGCCGTTAAGCGAGAGGTCTTGCCGTTAGCGTAGAGGTCTTGCCGTTGCGAGAGGTTCGTAGAGGTCTGCCGTTGCGTAGAGGTCTTGCCGTTAAGCGTAGAGGTCTTGCCGTTAAGCGTAGAGGTCTTGCCGTTAAGCGTAGAGGTCTTGCCGTTAAGCGTAGAGGTCTTGCCGTTAGCTGTAGAGTCTGCGTTGCGTAAGGGGAGCTTTAATTTGCTTTCTAGGGCCAGATGAGTAGCCCTTGTTGTGTTTATGTAATGTGGTCTTGATATTGTCTATCCATCTTTTTCTTGATCTACCCTTAGATCTAGTACCTGATCTCTTTTTATTGTGTGCTCTAAGTGGCGGTTGGTTGTATTTCATTTGCATTAAATGTCCACTGCATTTGTTGTCTTTCAATGTATTTGTTGCATGAAGTTATGCCTACTCTGCTTCTGATGTCCTCATTTCGCTCTAGTACCTAACATCAGAAATTTACAACAGATTTTGTTCAAGAAATTTTCTATTAAAATCGTTTCTTTAAATAACAGAAAGTAATAATGCAGCTTTATATAGTGTATACCGAGAGTTGTTGTTGGACGGATTAGCGCAATTAGTAAGCGTTCAGCTATCGACTTTTACACAAGTGTGTTGTGGTATCAGTCCCACATTAGACGTTCTCCACGTGAGGAACAAAATTCGACTTCCTACCTCCTGCACATTAGACGTTCTCCACGTGAGGAACAAAATTCGACTTCCTACCTCCTGCACATTAGGGCCTTGAAGAATGAAGGGACAGTCACTTCATACCGTAACGTATGATAGGAGACGGGAACATTACAATAAATACAAGGAGTTAAAAATAGTGGTACATGGGAGAGAATCTATAATATTTTATGAATAAAGGTTTATAATGAGTTATCTATCTTTATCATGTGCTGCAGTCTACAGTGATAAATATTCTATTCAATGCTTTCCAACGTTTCTATATATTGTGGAGCATCTTAGTGGTGAATGTGGAGGCTTGGGGGATGTGGGGCACAATAATACTAACGATAATAATACTGAAGTAATATTAATAATACTAATAGTTTTTTTTTATTATACAAGCACATCATTTTCTTTAGTTTCGAAACTTGTTTTGTCTCGTATCTTATGCCAAAAAACCAAAAAAGCAATCTTTCTCTTAATCTATTGACTACATGAATATTCCTTTCCTGTCGGAAACTTCAACATTTTAGAAATCTTCCTACACTCCCTGACTTGTACAAAACTGCCACTATTTTGTCCACAACTCTATCTCTATTTCTATTTCTATCTCTATTTCTTCTCAAATCTAAAGGTCTAAAGCCGAAGGATTGACTTCATTGCACCGGGTTTTACAACATATAGCTCGGTCCCTCTTCACAGAAGTTGAAAGCCATCCCGTCGAGAGTATTACAAAAGTACGAACTCCGGATTTTCGGAAACATCCTAGTGGTCTCTAGAAAAAATACACTTGTGGACAGAACGTGGACAGAACGTAGACAGAACAGCGCTGTTCTTATTTGAACTCACGGCCTTCGAAACTAACGGCAAAAGCGTTACCACTTCCCAGTGCCGGATTAGGCTAGCGCGGGGCCCGTAGCAAATTTTAGCGCGGGGCCCTAGGTTTTGTATGATAATAACATAAAACACAACTTTTACAAATAAACTTTTCTTGATTTAATGTGAGCAATTTAGAGATAATACTAGACAAATCAATTTCTCTAAGTAAATTACATTCAATGTTCAATAAGGTGAGGTTATTTAGACGATCTTGTCCCATCATGTTTCTTAACTCACTTTTTATACGCTTTAATGTTTAAAAAGAACGTTCTCCGCTGCAGTTAGTAATCATTAAAAACTAGTGAATTCGTAAGACTATTTCTACATTTGGGAAACACGACTCTAATAAATTTTCCATTATAAGTTTATAAAATTGCAGTTCTAGAGCCTCATGCTTTCCGTTGCAAATAGCAGCAGCTACATTAATTTTAATAAGTTCAGTGAACTGCATAAGTTCGTCGCCTAGGCTTTCTTCCAAATCCTCTTGGTAAGAGCTGACAATATTTGGAGTTCTTTTCAAGATCTCTTTCTCTGTAATAGATTTTAACTGCCGGAGTATTCCAAATACACCAGTCACTCTATGGTACAGCCTAAATCAATAACTTTTCAAACAAAACAGAACAGTTGTTCTTTAGTTTCTGTATAACACAACCAATCTCTCACGTGAGTTTTGTTTGTTGGTGTATGTGTGTATGTGAAAAACGATTTTCGACAAAATCGTGGATTGTTTGAAGTTGTTTGGCCATTCACCAATATCGTTGGAGTACATTTTACTTTCGTTGTGTTTTTGGCTTGTAGATGATGTTGCTACATTAGAAGCATGTGCTGTGCTTTCTGCCTCTCTTTGGCTTGAAGATGATATGGCTAAATTGGGATGACTTGCTGTACATTCGATTTCAGTTTGTCTTGTGAAAAATGTGGCTAAATCGTGAAGAGTTGCTGATCTTAATGGTAGTATTGGTAATGATGATTCTTCTATAGCACTGCTTTCATCTACTACACAGTGGGACACGTCTTCTGTATTTTCTGCTTCGATTTCGTTGGATTCAGCACCATCACACACGACATTTAAACATTCGACAGCTTGCGTGTTTTTGATATAACATCTGGTTATTTTTTCCATTTTCATCTGTCACATAGGCGCGGGCCCCCTAGAAGCGCGGGCCCGTAGCATTTGCTACTTCTGCTACTATGCTAATCCGGCGCTGCCACTTCCGTCTTCTCATACCTCACTAACCAATTTCTGAACTTTCTTTACCTCCACGGTGCGTTGTTTATCCTTATCTTCAATTGTTAAAAATTGTATAATTTAACAATCTTATGCACCACTTCACTACTAGATTTTTTCAGAAGTGATTATAATTTTCAGTTTCAAATATCTTCATTGCACTCCAGATATGACCATATGTGCTCCGATCTCCTTCCAATATCACCAACAGCGTCTAGCAACTACGCGTACCAGATCGATATTGAGTGATGAGCCTACTCATGTGCCTGTTGTGCTGTTCTTTTCTAGCTGCTACAATCTTTAATCCAAGCTCCTGCAATCTAGGAGTCAGGACCGTGCTGTATATTTTCTCAGTATGATGCAAGTCTTGGAAATGCCGCCCTGAAATGTTTTTCTTTAAGATAACCTTTAATTGTCATTTCGATTTCGATGCTTATGCTGCCCCCCCCCTTACTGTGCCGCCTGATGCGGTCATCTCTTTGTATCATATCACGGCACAGCCCTGCTAGGGGTTGGTGTATATCGGTTTTCAAAAATATCATCTTTGTGGCTATACTCTATGAGGGAATTCCCAATGTCAACTCTATCCATTTGCTGACCTCTTGATATGGTGGAAACATCAGCCAGCCTGTCTGCTCACACATTGCCACTGACACCCATCTGCTGATAAGTATTCTTAACTAATCAGTTAATCAATAAGCAGTTATGTATTTGACTTGAACCCACAGGGTAGAGAGAAATGAGGAGGCACCAAATATCGCTGACAAACGCTGTGAAATAAGAGAAGAAAGTAATTGAGATCGAGTAAGCATAAATAAAGAGCACCACCGAAAAAACAAAGTTGGATGAAAATCAACACTTGCAGTGGGATCCAAAAGGGTTCAAGAAAGAAAGGATGCCAAAGTGACACCCTGAAACGAACTTTACTGAGAGAAAAGAGAAATAGCAGAATCTATTCCATAAAAGAGACTAAGACTAAGCGAATTGCCCAGGATAAAGCGATGTGGAGACATTTCTTCCGCCTCCTTTGTCAATTTTAACGGTACTAGAGGGATATAATAATAATAATAATAATACATTAAAAAATGAATGTTCAAGCTAGTAACTGACAAACAATCTCACCAAGAGTGTAATCTTATCTGGAGTATCATTAACATTCTATTAACTTTCATAATACAAGCTTGAGAGAGATATGGGTGTCAATATTAGTACATCCCATCAAGAACGGCATACCAAATATGCAAAGAGACTGACTAATGAACATCGACCTGGCGTGTTAGGCCGCTGGAAGCTGCTGGATTTGTTAAGGAGGAGATCAGAGCACCTATGGACATGTCCAGACTGCTATGATGATAGTCCTCTGATACACAAATATTTCTGCTAAAGTAACAAATAAACAAAATTACTGAGCGTGCAAATAGTTTGTCTCCTTAATTATAAGATTGTTTTCTGTTTTCGCTTGGCTATAATTCAATCTTATTAATATGGTATTGTTTCACTAGACGGGAAAACTAAAGTGTTGACAATAGGAGCAGAATTCCGAACTTCAAACGAACCGTTAATGCATTTGCACAAAACTGTCAATTATTTTCATGAAATTGAAGGAGACGTGTTGGTTTTATCGATCCATTAGTTTTTTGTCTTCAAAAACATGAAACTTAATGTGATCACAAACGTTCGATCAAATGGAAATGGAATAATGGGCCTTGAACTTGTGACTTCCGTTTGCATATCCCCCATGTTGCGAGTAAGCATTGCAAAATGGTTGGTTGGTTTTTTACAGAGATTATTGATTTTAGCTTTTGTTTTATATATGATTCTCATTCCGATCTTCATGTAGCGTGTTCTTCACTCTTATTCCGGTCTTCATGTAGCGTGTTCTTCACTCTTATTCCAGTTCGCATGAAAAAATCTTAATCTTTACTTTGTTCTACCGTCTTCTCCCTCGGTGTCATAAAGATTCCTTTAATGTCAAGTTGTCATAACCTTCTCCATCGGTGTCTTAAAGATTCCTTTAATGTCAAGTTGTCATAGCCTTCTCCATCGGTGTCTTAAAGATTCCTTTAATGTCAAGTTGTCATATTCTTCTCCCTCGATGTCTTAAAGATTCCTTTAATGTCAAGTTGTCATATTTTCTCCTCGATGTCTTAAAGATTCCTTTAATGTCAAGTTGTCATATTATTCTCCCTCGGTGTCTTAAAGATTCCTTTAATGTCAAGTTGTCATAGCCTTCTCCATCGGTGTCTTAAAGATTCCTTTAATGTCAAGTTGTCATATTATTCTCCCTCGGTGTCTTAAAGATTCATCTAATGTCAAGTTGTCATAGCCTTCTCCCTCGGTGTCTTAAAGATTCCTTTAATGTCAAGTTGTCATAGCCTTCTCCATCGGTGTCTTAAAGATTCCTTTAATGTCAAGTTGTCATAGCCTTCTCCATCGGTGTCTTAAAGATTCCATTAATGTCAAGTTGTCATAGCCTTCTCCATCGGTGTCTTAAAGATTCCTTTAATGTTAAGTTGTCATATTCTTCTCCCTCGATGTCTTAAAGATTCCTTTAATGTCAAGTTGACATATTATTCTCCCTCGGTGTCTTAAAGATTCCTTTAATGTCAAGTTGTCATAGCCTTCTCCATCGGTGTCTTAACGATTCCTTAAATGTCAAGTTGTCATATTTTTCTCCATCGATGTTTTAAAGATTCCTTTAATGTCAAGTTGTCATATTCTTCTCCCTCGATGTCTTAAAGATTCCTTTAATGTCAAGTTGTCATATTCTTCTCCCTCGATGTCTTAAAGATTCCTTTAATGTCAAGTTGTCATATTCTTCTCCCTCGATGTCTTAAAGATTCCTTTAATGTCAAGTTGTCATATTCTTCTCCCTCGATGTCTTAAAGATTCCTTTAATGTCAAGTTGTCATATTTTTCTCCCTCGATGTCTTAAAGATTCCTTTAATGTCAAGTTGTCATATTCCTCTCCCTTGATGTCATAAAGATTCCTTTAATGTCAAGTTGTCATATTCCTCTTAGTTGTGATCTACATCGTCTACAAGTAACATTTCGTTTCATTATTTTTTAATTCTAAACATATGCAATCGTTAATGTGACCAGACATTTCATTTTCCCGAGACATGATTTTGTTCCCGAGTCCTTGTTCCTTGATGCTCATATCTTTTAGAACGTCTATATATTTTCTTGTCTTTGTCCTGAGTATTCTTAGAAGTTGTTAATATCACTTTCTTGCATTAGATAAGCTTTCCTTATTTAATGAATGCTTAATAGTCTACGATTCACATCCATATGTTGCTACAGAAAGAAGCACATTAGGCACAAGCTCCGTAACTCCGGCAATCAATTCTAGAAATTCATAGAAAAGGCACTAGTGAACAAAGGGCTTGGTCCGGATTTGAACCTTCGGAACACAAGATAACGGCTTAAAACCACTTAGCCACAAAGACCCACTAAGTTACGACGTTAAGATAAATAATAAAGTTGTATAATCAAATACTAGCGCGGAAGTCCTCTGTACATTTGGATACTTGCTGAAAGAAGTTAAGTATCTATGAGTAAGCTAGAACTGCAATTACTTCTTTTGACAGTTCTTTCAGGCAGTAATAGTACATATGGAGGCCAGTGGCTTTGATGAAGGTCATGATGCTGTCCATGTCCTTCCTTGTGTCGTTCAGTGTTGTCTCAGTTGGAATAGGGGATGACCCAAACAATTACTAAAATATACAGGGTCACTTATTACACAAGCTGGTTTACCAACATAACTGTGATCAGAAAGTGTTATGTACATTTTGAAGTAATATGACAATTAAATATATTAGAGCGCAATCCGCGTATCACAAGATCAACCAGGACATACAAACGGACGTATACTGCTGCACTTGGTAGCTGATGTGTTAATGCTGTTTCTTTCATACTTTCTAATATTTTCTTCATTTATTACTACATATAGTTTATTTTATATTCTACAGAAGTCTCCTTTCAACTTATTAAAGCAAGTTGAATGCATTTGAAAATAGATGTCTGCGATAAAAAATAATGAATATAAAATGGGACAAATTCAGGAGAAGGGATTCAATCAGAGAATTGTCTAGTCAACCTCTAGTAACAACTGTTATAAGAGTGAGAAGATGGAGATATGTTGGACATACCTTGAGAAGATGGAGAATGTGGACATACTGGAAGATGGAGATATGACATACCTAGAAGATAGTATTTACATACCTGAAGATGATATGTTGAATATGAGAAGAGGGAGATATGTGACATTGGAAGATGGAGTATTGGACATACCTTGAGAGATGGAATATGATTACATACTTGAATAATGATTAAAGAATACCAGGCATTGAAGTGGGATGCAAAGGGTTTAAGAAAGAGAAAATGCCTAGGGAGACCGTGCAACGAACTTTGTTGAGAGAGGCAAGAAATATCAATCTCAATTACGTGTAACAGATTGAGCGGGTTGCACAGGACAGAGTGGTATGGATAAATTACTTGCAGGCCCTATGTATGTATAACGGTACGAGAGGAATTATTATTATTATTTAGTTTATTACATTTATCTAATTAATATGTTTTACTGAGAAATGTGTGTTACGATTGCTAAGCAGTTAGAAATAATACAATCAACGTTCTCACTATTTTTCAATGTGTTTCATACAGAACTGTTGTACTATGTCCCACAATGTGTTTACCTTTGCTTGATAAACGCCATTTAATAACAATGTAACTTTGCATTGTCTGTTTTCCTTGTGAAACTGCATTTCTTTGTGTTGTTATATTGTCGATATCTTGATCTTGATTTACTTGTATCAAACGTATTTTATTTCTGTGGGTTTCTCTTGCATTGAGGTAAGATGTTTGCCTCTCTTACGTTGAGGTAAGATGTTGGTCTCTCTTGCATTGAGGTAAGATGTTGGTCTCTCTTGCATTGTGGTAAGATGTTTGCCCTCGCTCCAAAAGAACTTGGTTCGATTCCTTTTGGACTGATCGTATATTTTTCCGAAACACATGATATCAACGTAGGTGATATCGAAATCCTAGTTCTATCGGAGACGGACGATAAAACGTAGAACAAATATTCAAGTTAAGTACGTAAAAGAACCATTGATAATTAAAAATTGATAAGAATATGCAGCAAGTTCACAGCCCAAGCAAAATTTATCACAAATATTTAAATAAAATTATAAAAAACATCTTCAAAAATTACTTTAGGGACCATCACCAGTGCTGCGGAGTTCTTGCACTACCGCTGAGATCTTCTTGCATAAGAAAGATATCTGAGCTCACATGCTTATTCACTGAACTTAAATAAGTTTCTTTCTTTCTTTTGTCCTTCTCTGTTTTTCTACCGCTAGGCGCAGCAGGTTTAACTGATGATCGCAGGTTTCCGAAATAATGCACGCTCGGTCGCTTGATATGGTGTGGTATTGTGGAGTTTTAAGATGTCTGTAACTCCATCGACCCAACTTTTTCTTGGTCTGCCCTTTCCTCTTGATGATTCCATTTTCAGGTTGTACGCTCTTGCAACTGGTGTATTCGGGTTCATTCTGACCAAGTGGCCAAACCATTTGAGCCTTTGTATTTCAATAAATCTAATAGCAGGTGTTGTTCCGACTGTTCTTCTAATTTCCTCATTTCTTATATTGTCTCTTCTTGTTTTATTTACTGCTTTACTCTGAAATGATGATGTTTCTATTAATTAATATATCAATTCATAGTTCACCTTTAATATAACGTTTTACTACAATCTTCCATATATCAATTCATAGTTCGCCTTTAGTATAACGTTTTACTACAATCTTTCATATTAACTCTTTCGTATTTATGATCCGATATACTGGCTCTCGTTTTTATTTTTGAGGTGATATGAGACCGGTATACTATCTAGTTCAGTATACACTCCAATATAAATGATATGAGACCGGTATACTATCTAGTTCAGTATACACTCCAATATAAATGATATGAGACCGGTATACTATCTAGTTCAGTATACACTCCAATATAAATGATATGAGACCGGTATGCTATCTAGTTCAGTATACATTCCAATATAAATGATATGAGACCGGTATACTATCTAGTTCAGTATACACTCCAATATAAATGATATGAGACCGGTATACTATCTAGTTCAGTATACACTCCAATATAAATGATATGAGACCGGTATACTATCTAGTTCAGTATACACTCCAATATAAATGATATGAGACCGGTATACTATCTAATTCAGTATACACTCCAATATAAATGATATGAGACCGGTATACTATCTAGTTCAGTATACACTCCAATATAAATGATATGAGACCGGTATACTATCTAGTTCAGTATACACTCCAATATAAATGATATGAGACCGGTATACTATCTAGTTCAGTATACACTCCAATATAAATGATATGAGACCGGTATACTATCTAGTTCAGTATACACTCCAATATAAATGATATGAGACCGTATACTATCAGTTCAGTATACACTCCAATATAAATGATATGAGACCGGTATACTATCTAGTTCAGTATACACTCCAATATAAATGATATGAAAACCGTATACTATCTAGTTCAGTATACACTCCAATATAAATGATATGAGACCGGTATACTATCTAGTTCAGTATACACTCCAATATAAATGATATGAGACCGGTATACTATCTAGTTCAGTATACACTCCAATATAAATGATATGAGACCGGTATACTATCTAGTTCAGTATACACTCCAGTATAAATTATATGAGACCGGTATACTATCTAGTTCAGTATACACTCCAGTATAAATGATATGAGACCGGTATACTATCTAGTTCAGTATACACTCCAATATAAATGATATGAGACCGGTATACTATCTAGTTCAGTATACACTCCAATATAAATGATATGAGACCGGTATACTATCTAGTTCAGTATACACTCCAATATAAATGATATGAGACCGGTATACTATCTAGTTCAGTATACACTCCAATATAAATGATATGAGACCGGTATACTATCTAGTTCAGTATACACTCCAATATAAATTATATGAGACCGGTATACTATCTAGTTCAGTATACACTCCAATATAAATGATATGAGACCGGTATACTATCTAGTTCAGTATACACTCCAATATAAATGATATGAGACCGGTATACTATCAGTTCAGTATACCTCTAATATAAATGATATGAGACCGGTATACTATCTAGTTCAGTATACACTCCAATATAAATGATATGAGACGTATCTATCTAGTTCAGTATCACTCAATATAAATGATATGAGACCGGTATACTATCTAGTTCAGTATACACTCAATATAAATGATATGAACCATACTATCTAGTTCAGTATACACTCAGTATAAATGATATGAGACTGGTATACTATCTAGTTCAGTATACACTCCAATATAAATGATATGAGACTGGTATACTATCTAGTTCAGTATACACTCAATATAAATGATATGAGACGTATACTATCTAGTTCAGTATACACTCAATATAAATGATATGAGACCGTATACTATCTAGTTCAGTATACACTAATATAAATGATATGAGACCGGTATACTATCTAGTTCTATACACTCAATATAAATGATATGAGACCGGTATACTATCTAGTTCAGTATACACTCAATATAAATGATATGAGACGGCTATACTATCTAGTTCAGTATACACTCCAATATAAATGATATGAGACCGGTATACTATCTAGTTCAGTATACACTCCAATATAAATGATATGAGACCGGTATACTATCTAGTTCAGTATACACTCCAATATAAATGATATGAGACCGGTATACTATCTAGTTCAGTATACACTCCAATATAAATGATATGAGACCGGTATACTATCTAGTTCAGTATACACTCCAATATAAATGATATGAGACCGGTATACTATCTAGTTCAGTATACACTCCAATATAAATGATATGAGACCGGTATACTATCTAGTTCAGTATACACTCCAATATAAATGATATGAGACCGGTATACTATCTAGTTCAGTATACACTCCAATATAAATGATATGAGACCGGTATACTATCTAGTTCAGTATACACTCCAGTATAAATGATATGAGACCGGTATACTATCTAGTTCAGTATACACTCCAATATAAATGATATGAGACCGGTATACTATCTAGTTCAGTATACACTCCAATATAAATGATATGAGACCGGTATACTATCTAGTTCAGTATACACTCCAATATAAATGATATGAGACCGGTATACTATCTAGTTCAGTATACACTCCAATATAAATGATATGAGACCGGTATACTATCTAGTTCAGTATACACTCCAATATAAATGATATGAGACCGGTATACTATCTAGTTCAGTATACACTCCAATATAAATGATATGAGACCGGTATACTATCTAGTTCAGTATACACTCCAATATAAATGATATGAGACCGGTATACTATCTAGTTCAGTATACACTCCAATATAAATGATATGAGACCGGTATACTATCTAGTTCAGTATACACTCCAATATAAATGATATGAGACCGGTATACTATCTAGTTCAGTATACTCTCAATATAAATGGGTCCTGAAGAAAAATAAATTAGGAGTCAAAGGGTTAAGGGGAATAGAATAATACCAAATAATATAAAAATAAAGATATAAAAATTATCATCAATATAAGAAAGAGACAGTCATCATTTTTCGGACATGTAATTAGGAATGGGAGACTTAGAACACATTGTGACAACCGGTGAAATCGAGGGTAGGTAAGACAGAGGAATGAGAGACTTAGAATACATTATGACAACCGGTGAAATCGAGGGTAGGTAAGACAGAGGAAGACAGAGAACATTTTAGATAACCTGACTTCATGGCACGGAAGAGTGTCAACATCTGAGATGATAGCAAACACCAGAGACAGAGATTTGTGGAGATTCATGATCGCCTACGCCAGCCGGCAGGCACCTGATGATGATGAGATATAAAAATACAACAAAAGAAATAACGTTTGACAGAAAGAAAATAAGAATATTTTGAAATGCAGTGTTTGATACTGAAACAAGTTTAATGATTCTTCATTGTAAAATACTGCATAATTTGTTTTGAAATTTTGCCATTTCCTTTGAAATAGCAGGTCAAGAAATCAGTGTGATCTTAATGATGATATGACTACATCTGGAGAAATATTTCCAATTGATTAAGCAATTGTTTTTTTCTTTTACTCATTTTATTTTCAAACGAGAGACCACAGATCAGACTGGAGAAACATTAAAAGACACCATCATCATTTCTAATCGATTTAGATGGTAAAGTAGCCGTCTGACGGCAGCTAATTGACAATGCACGAACAATTTATACTGGGCGACCTACCATTTGGACATTATTTCTTTCTCCAAATGTGCATTTATGTCTCTTATTTTTTGCTTTATTTCAAGTTATGTTCTAGTTATGTTCTAGTTATGTTGTACGGTAGAGTGTCTGTTCCACTGGATTAGAGGCGGCTCCATACAATGTCTGTTCCACTGGATTAGAGGGCGGCTTCATACAATGTCTGTCCCACTTGATTAGAGGGCGGCTCCATACAGTGTCTGTCCCACTGAATTAGAGGGCGGCTCCATACAGTGTCTGTTCCACTGGATTAGAGGGCGGCTCCATACAGTGTCTGTCCCACTGGATTAGAGGGCGGCTCCATACAGTGTCTGTTCCACTGGATTAGAGGGCGGCTTCATACAGTGTCTGTCCCACTGGATTAGAGGGCGGCTCCATACAGTGTATGTCCCACTGGATTAGAGGGCGACTCCATACAGTGTATGTCCCACTTGATTAGAGGGCGGCTCCATACAGTGTCTGTCCCACTGGATTAGAGGGCGGCTCCATACAATGTCTGTCCCACTGGATTAGAGGGCGGCTTCATACAATGTCTGTCCCACTGGATTAGAGGGCGGCTTCATACAGTGTCTGTCCCACTGGATTAGAGGGCGGCTCCATACAGTGTATGTTCCACTGGATTAGAGGGCGGCTCCATACAGGAAATTTGGGTTCAATACACGGTAATGCTTAGTATTTTATGTCTAGGGCATATAGAATACATCCCAACTTAGATAGATTTATGGCGACTGCAATAGCCATGCGGCCAATAAATTCCACAGGCTCAAATCCCTCCTGTTCTAAGCGGCCCAAAAAGCGGTATTACAGATAGTAACGACAGTTTTTTTTAAATTATTTATTTACGTTTGCAGGATAAAAGGATTTCAAGTTTCATGGCCTGCACGCTCTGATATAACCTAACAAGAGATGTCCTTCGGTTGAAAGTATCATGCCTCGGCTTCAAGAAGCTTTAATCCCCCTGCATAGCAAACACACAAACAATCATGGACGACTGCTTGAAAATGTATGCTTGAAATCTACTGCATAACAAAGACACAAACAAACAATGATGGACTACTTGACTGCTTGAAAATGTATACTTGAAATCTACTGCATAACAAAGACACAAACAATCATGGACTACTTGACTGCTTGAAAATGTATACTTGAAATCTACTGGAGGAACAGAGTAACAAATAGCGAAGTGTTGGAATATGATGGAATTCTTAACTTAGTTACACTTATCTGCAAACGTCGCCTAAGAGGACTGGTCCATCTGACGTACTTTTTAATGACGGCGGGATCCTAAAGGATATTCTATACGGGAGCTGGTTTCTGGCAAAGAGCTGTTGACAGGCTCGAAACAAAAACATTACAAACACGTTCCTTCGTTGCAAAGACGTTTTTTTCGTTACAAATCATCATCAGGCATATAAGTTGATTCAATATAGTCGTCTAAGATGTTGAGACATGTTTTCACTTAGTATGTTATCCTAGTATGTCGTATTTGTTGCTGTGGAATTGACTAAATAATAAAAAAAAAGTTATATATAATTTTTTCTGTGTAGCTATGAGAAATAAAAATGTTCTGTAGCCTTCTCAGACTTTAGGATGTGAAGTGCCTGTCACTTAACGCTTTTAGGCGACAGTAGACAGGTGGTAGAAGGGCTCAATTTCTTTCCTCGTATGGGAAACGTCGAGTGTGGGACTGAATGCACAACCCACTTGTGTCCGTTTCCACAATCAATAGCTTTACGTCTTACGATAATCAGTAAAAAAAACAGGATAGCTTTACGTCTTACGCTAATCCGTAAAAAAAAAACAGAGTAAAAAATGCCATATGACATGTAGTCATACATGGTTTTCAAGATGGCATGAGAAAACGTTAGCATAATTAATCTTCACATTAGTGCCAATGACTACACTACTGATTTGATGGAAAACATATTCACTGAACTGAAAAGTATTGAGATTAACACATATTTCATCAAGACTAACGATGATTGAGACTAATCAATTCTTATATCGGCATAAAACTGCAGAGTTTTCAGACCGTCGGATTGAGGTCAAGAATTTGTACAAGAAATAAACAATCAACAAAAAGAGATGGAAAGTAGGATCAGAAGACAACTCACTGAAGGGAAAATAGTCAATAGATGATTGGTATCCCTTACGATTCGTAAATAAAAGGGATGGGAGTCAATGTTGAAAGATTTGTTAAACATACGTTTGATAGGAAAGGTATAAAATATGAACAACGGATGGAAGTCAATGTTGAGAGATTTGTTAAACATACGTTTGATAGGAAAGGTATAAAATATGACAATGATGGAAATCATGATAAAAATAGCAATAAAGATATTATTAGAGTAGGCTAAAAAAATGTGGTTGTATAGAAGAATGATGAGAATACCGTGAACAGTAATCTTGACAATGATGAGAATAACATGAACAGTAAATTTGACAAATGATAATGTTCTCAATGAAGCAGGCGAGAACAGATCTCTTATAGAAAACACAACCGATGGAAACAATCAACATTCATTGGACATGTTATGAGAAAAGAATAGAAAAGAAAAGCTGAAATACATTGTGATAACAGATAAGATGCAGGGAAAGAGTGACAAAAGATGACGAAAGAAAACATTTTTATACAGATTATAATCATAGCATGTCGTGAAAACAGTATCAGAATCGTAAACTAGATCGTAAACATAATCGTAATCGTTACATAGCTAGAGCTAGAAAAAGAGAGTGTGCAAGTACATGATAATCTAAGCCCGTTGGTATGGCACTTGATGATGGTGAGAATATAATTGTTAGGTATCTTTTAAGCATAATTACGAGTTATATAGAAATGAACACTGAGTCTTTGATAAATTAAATGATTGATAAGACTTTCATCATTGCAGTTATGGAATAACCTGTGGACTTCGATCTTTTCTGCACGATAGATCTCAACGGCAGTCAATAAACTTCGCAGCACCGCCAGGTCTCTGATGTCATTTTGAAATTTGAATTTTTCGTAGAATACTGTAACAAAATATGTTTATGAATGTTTCTTAGGATACTTGTAACAAATATGTTTATGAATGTTTTGTCAGGATACTTGCTAAAAAATATGGTTATGAATGTTTCTTAGGATACTTGTAAATAAATATGTTTATGAATTTTGTCCGAACAGTGGTTGCAATTTACTTCATCGATGTTCAATTGTCAAATATTTCTTCTAGAGGATCAACTTGAGTACGAGACTTACGTTTTATCGATGTACAATTGTCAAATATTTCTTCTAGAGGATCGACTTGAGTACGGGACTTACGTTTTATCGATGTACAATTGTCAAATATTTCTTCTAGAGGATCGACTTGAGTACGGGACTTACGTTTTATCGATGTTCAATTGTCAAATATTTCTTCTAGAGAAGCAACTTGGGTACGAGACTTACGTTTTATCGATGTACAATTGTCAAATATTTCTTCTAGAGGATCGACTTGAGTACGAGACTTACGTTTTATCGATGTTCAATTGTTAAATATTTCTTCAAGAGGATCGACTTGAGTACGGGACTTACGTTTTATCGATGTACAATTGTTAAATATTTCTTCTAGAGGATCAACTTAAGTACGGGACTTAACGTTTTATCGATGTACAATTGTTAAATATTTCTTCTAGAGAAGCAACTTGAGTACGAGACTTACGTTTTATCGATGTACAATTGTCAAATATTTCTTCTAGAGGATCGACTTGAGTACGGGACTTACGTTTTATCGATGTTCAATTGTTAAATATTTCTTCTAGAGGATCGACTTGAGTACGGGACTTACGTTTTATCGATGTTCAATTGTTAAATATTTCTTCTAGAGGATCGACTTGAGTACGGGACTTACGTTTTATCGATGTTCAATTGTTAAATATTTCTTCTAGAGAATCAACTTGAGTACGGGACTTACGTTTTATCGATGTTCAATTGTTAAATATTTCTTCTAGAGGACCGACTTGAGTACGGGATTTACGTTTTATCGATGTTCAATTGTTAAATATTTCTTCTAGAGGATCGACTTGAGTACGGGACTTACGTTTTATCGATGTACAATTGTTAAATATTTCTTCTAGAGAATCAACTTGAGTACGGGACTTAAGTTTTATCGTCCGTTTACGATAGGACTAGTAACTCTAGCTCACCTACTTTGAGATCAGGAATTCGACAAAAACTCTTGATTTTTTCCCACGCGGGAAACAAACCGAATGTGTTTGGAGCGAGAGGAGAGCACGTTATCTCCAAGTAACAGAGACCACACATACTTCAGTCTTTGATGCCAGACAAATATCGCACCGGATTTAGTAGCGTGTTGAATGTCATTATATTATCGAGTTACGGATCGGGCACTGCAGACTCAACATACACTTATATAGACTAGGAATAATAAGTCAAACAGCTCTCTGCCAGTGTCAGCAGGCGGAACAGACACCAGAGCATATCCTGCAAGACTGTCCTCTCCTGGGTGAGCTGAGAAGCAACATGTGGCCCCATCCAATCGACCTGAAAACTAAGCTTTGGGAAACCTGACAGACCTGAAACTGACTGCCCAGTTTGTGGTCCACATTAAATTAAGCACATGACCAGAGATCGCTGCAAAAGAAGAAGAAGATAGGACTAAGAACTCTAGCTCACACACATTGAGATCAGGAAAAAATATATCTTGATTTTGTCCAGGCGTAAAACAAACCGATTATGTTTGGAGCGAGAGAAGAGCACGATATTTCCAGGCCACAGAGACCACACAGATCTCAGTCTTTGGTGCCAGACAAATATCACACCGGATTTAAGATCGTGTTCAATGACAATGTCATTACATTATCAAGTTGGGAAAGACTGTCAGAAAATAGCGGGTGATATATAAAACTGCTGTAGGTGTGAAGCAGTTAATTGTTGTGAACATCACAAGGCGTGTGAGTGGTACCAGGAGTGGAAGTCCCAACATATTTCTCTCATGTGTATCTAGAGAAGGTAGTATGAGTGTTAGGAGACGGTCCAAAATCGAACTTGCTATGGAAATACAAATCAATATCCTTTTATTTTTACTGCACTTATGTCGTTACACTTTCAATGTTTTTTTTCGTTTTATTTAATTTTATTTGAGCCCATATTTGTTTTAATTACACAGACTTTCTAACGTTACTGTTAGTCTTGTGTATGTTATACTGTGTTTAGTATAGTTTCATCATCGTTAGCCTCTAGTATGTTTTGCAATACATCTTTGGTAGAAGTTTTTTGATTGAAATATCAAATTCCCATTATTTTGTTTGTTCTTTCTTTTTTTTTCTCTAATCATGTTTTGCCTCACAGAATCAAGATAAAAAGATATTTCTAGAACGGGCTTTTGTATGCGCTTCACAAAGAGGTTTTTTTTTCATTGCCTCTGATATCTCTGATATCGACCTTTTGCTTGGACGACCCTTTGCTTTGTAAAACTAGCTAATTTTGTTCTATTAATATTTCGACTTATTTAGCGTGGTCATTGCCAACTATAAATATTAAAAATTCTTTACTATCTAATAACATATGACGTTTCTGGGAATAGTGTATGTCTTTGTGGCGAAGTGGTTACTACGTTTGTCTTGCAGTTGTAGCTAGGTTGTTGCTGAAGCTGAACGAGTGTGTTTTTGCAACACTTCTAGCAGGCGGTTTGCCATTTCTGCCGAAAGGGACAGACGTTATATGGGGAAACCCTGTACAAAGAAGGCAATCTCGAGAACTTATGGAACCCTGTAAAGGATCCGAGAACTATATGGTGAAACAACCCTGTACAAAGAAGGCAATCTCGAGAACTATATGGGGAAACAACCCTGTACAAAGAAGGCAATCCCGAGAACTATATGGAAACAACCCTGTACAAAAGGAATCTAGAACTTATGGGAAACAACCCTGTACAAAGAAGGCAATCTCAGAACTATATGGAAACCCTGTACAAAGAAGGCAATCTCGAGAACTATATGGAAACACCCTGTACAAAGAGGCAATCCAGAACTATATAGGGAAACCCTGTACAAAGAAGGCAATCTCGAGAACTATATAGGGAAACCCTGTACAAAGAAGGCAATCTCGAGAACTATATTGGGAAACCCTGTACAAAGAAGGCAATCTCGAGAACTATATAGGAAACCCTGTACAAAGAAGGCAATCCGAGAACTATATGGAAACAACCCTGTACAAAGAAGGCAAAGACTTATGAACCCTGCAAAGAGGAACTAGAACTATAGGGAAACCCTGTACAAAGAAGGCAATCTCGAGAACTATATGGGAACACCCTGTACAAAGAAGGCAATCTCGAGAACTATATAGGGAAACCCTGTACAAAGAAGGCAATCTCGAGAACTATATGGGAAACAACCCTGTACAAAGAAGGCAATCCGAGAACTATATAGGAAACCCTGTACAAAGAAGGCAATCCGAGAACTATATGGGAAACCCTGTACAAAGAAGGCAATCCCGAGAACTATATGGAAACCCTGTACAAAGAAGGCAATCTCGAGAACTATATGGGAAACCCTGTACAAAGAAGGCAATCCTGAGAACTATATGGGAAACCCTGTACAAAGAAGGCAATCTCGAGAACTATATATGGAAACCCTGTACAAAGAAGGCAATCTCGAGAACTATATATGGAAACCCTGTACAAAGAAGGCAATCTCGAGAACTATATTGGGAAACCCTGTACAAAGAAGGCAATCTCGAGAACTATATGGGAAACCCTGTACAAAGAAGGCAATCTGAGAACTATATGGAAACCCTGTACAAAGAAGGCAATCTCGAGAACTATATATGGAAACCCTGTACAAAGAAGGCAATCTCGAGAACTATATATGGAAACCCTGTACAAAGAAGGCAATCTCGAGAACTATATGGAAACCCTGTACAAAGAAGGCAATCTGAGAACTATATGGGAAACAACCCTGTACAAAGAAGGCAATCTCGAGAACTATATAAGGAAACCCTGTACAAAGAAGGCAATCTCGAGAACTATATATGGAAACCCTGTACAAAGAAGGCAATCTCGAGAACTATATTGGGAAACCCTGTACAAAGAAGGCAATCTCGAGAACTATATGGGAAACCCTGTACAAAGAAGGCAATCCGAGAACTATATGGGAAACCCTGTACAAAGAAGGCAATCTCGAGAACTATATTGGGAAACCCTGTACAAAGAAGGCAATCTCGAGAACTATATAAGGAAACCCTGTACAAAGAAGGCAATCTCGAGAACTATATTGGGAAACCCTGTACAAAGAAGGCAATCTCGAGAACTATATGGGAAACCCTGTACAAAGAAGGCAATCCGAGAACTATATGGGAAACGAAAAGGCCTGTACAAAGAAGAGCAATCTCGAGAACTATATAGGAAACCCTGTACAAAGAAGGCAATCCTGAGAACTATATGGGAAACCCTGTACAAAGAAGGCAATCTCGAGAACTATATGGGAAACACCTGTACAAAGAAGGCAATCTCGAGAACTATATGGGGAAACCCTGTACAAAGAAGGCAATCTCGAGAACTATATATGGAAACCCTGTACAAAGAAGGCAATCTCGAGAACTATATAAGGAAACCCTGTACAAAGAAGGCAATCTCGAGAACTATATTGGGAAACCCTGTACAAAGAAGGCAATCTCGAGAACTATATAGGGAAACCCTGTACAAAGAAGGCAATCTCGAGAACTATATTGGGAAACCCTGTACAAAGAAGGCAATCCCGAGAACTATATTGGGAAACAACCCTGTACAAAGAAGGCAATCTCGAGAACTATATATGGAAACCCTGTACAAAGAAGGCAATCTCGAGAACTATATGGAAACCCTGTACAAAGAAGCAATCTCGAGAACTATATGAGAAACCCTGTACAAGAAGGCAATCCAGAACTATAGGGAAAAACCCTGTACAAAGAAGGCAATCTGAGAACTATATAGGAACCTGTACAGAAGCAATCCGAGAACTTATGGGAAACCCTGTAAAAGAAGGCAATCTCGAGAACTATATAGGAAACCCTGTACAAAGAAGGCAATCCGAGAACTATATAACAACCTGTACAAAGAAGGCAATCTCGAGAACTATAGGGAAACCTGTAAAGAAGGCAATCCGAGAACTATAGGGAAACCCTGTACAAAGAAGGCAATCTCGAGAACTATATGAGGAAACCCTGTACAAAGAAGGCAATCCCGAGAACTATATGGGGAAACAACCCTGTACAAAGAAGGCAATCCGAGAACTATATGGGAAACAACCCTGTACAAAGAAGGCAATCTCGAGAACTATATGAGGAAACCCTGTACAAAGAAGAAAATCTCAATACATTGAAGAAAATCCGTCGACATTAGACACTATTGAAAAGAAGTTTCTAGAAGCAAATGAAATACATAGGAAGTGTCTAGCACAAACAGAACGTATAGTAACCCTTCGGTTCGGTGCCACGAACACCGTGAATCAGGAGAACCTGTTGCTTTTCTGCAGGTTCTCCAGATTTACAGTGTTCGTGGCACCGAACCGAAGGTTAAGAGTCCATGGCACCGAGCCTAAGAGCTGAAAGCTCAAGTGCTTCTGGATCGAAATTTTTTTTTTAAATAGACAGTGTCTAATCTCAAGAAGACATGTGAAAACTCTCTATGGGGGTAGTTGTAACTAGATAGTTAAGACGCTTATATTGCATTACGAAGGTCGTACGTTTGAATCCAGAGTCGTCGATATGTTCAAGTGATGAATGTATTGTTGTAGAGATCACTAGAATTGTTGGAGGAGTTAGTGCTTTGTGTAATACCTTCGGCAAATGGCGTGTCATTTCTGAGATAATGGACAGAGCCAAGTGGGGGAAGGACCAGGGCAATGAAGTCATCTTTCGACTTTAGACTCTTTACACGCTTTAAACACATAGAATATATCTCATAGCAAGTAGATATGTAGACAGTGACTAATATAAACTAGACATATAGACTAATAGCAAACCAAACACATAGAATATATCTCATAGCGGAATGTCACTGCTATCAACTAGACATGGTCACTAATGACTAATACAAACTAGACATATTAACTAATAGCAAAACAAACACATAGAAAATATCCACTGTAAACTAAGCACATAAAACATTTCAAATAACAACAAAATACATGGAACGTATGGATCTCTGTGTTGCTCGCCTCTCGTTACAAGGGTACTCGGTTCGTTCTCATTCAGAGTGATTGGAATATTTTCCAGAGATCCTTGATCTCACTGAAGGTGAGATCAAGTTCCAAGTTCTGTCGGAGACGCACGATAAAACATAGCTCCCATGTTCAAGCTGAGCACGCACATGAACTAGCGGTAGTCGACAATCGATACGTGTAAAACTGCAAAGCCGCTATTCTGACATTTAAAAAGTATTCAAATACAATTTTTGCTATCTTCAAAATTACATCTGCGACACTCGTCGGAGCTGAAGTGTTTGTATACTGCGGCTGAAATCTTTATGTACATGATATAGATCTGAACAGACATGGTTACCTATAAGGTTTGTGGTAAGAGACGAGTGGACAGACAGTATCAGTTACCTATAGTTTGTGGTAAGACGAGTGAGACAGACCAGTAGTAGCGATGTTACCTCAAGGTTTGTGGTAAGAGACGAATGAGACAGACAGTAGTAGCGATGTTACCTACAAGGTTTGTGGTAAGAGACGAGTGAGACAGACAGTAGTAGCGATGTTACCTACAAGGTTTGTGGTAAGAGACGAATGAGACAGACAGTAGTAGCGATGTTACCACAAGGTTTGGTAAGAGACAGTGAGACAGACAGTAGTAGCGATGTTACCTACAGGTTTGTGTAGAGACGATGAGACAGACAGTAGTAGCGATGTTACCTACAAGGTTTGTGGTAAGAGACGAGTGAGACAGACAGTAGTAGCGATGTTACCTACAAGGTTTGTGGTAAGAGACGAGTGAGACAGACAGTAGTAGCGATGTTACCTACAAGGTTTGTGGTAAGAGACGAGTGAGACAGACAGTAGTAGCGATGTTACCTACAAGGTTTGTGGTAAGAGACGAGTGAGACAGACAGTAGTAGCGATGTTACCTACAAGGTTTGTGGTAAGAGACGAGTGAGACAGACAGTAGTAGCGATGTTACCTACAAGGTTTGTGGTAAGAGACGAGTGAGACAGACAGTAGTAGCGATGTTACCTACAAGGTTTGTGGTAAGAGACGAGTGAGACAGACAGTAGTAGCGATGTTACCTACAAGGTTTGTGGTAAGAGACGAGTGAGACAGACAGTAGTAGCGATGTTACCTACAAGGTTTGTGGTAAGAGACGAGTGAGACAGACAGTAGTAGCGATGTTACCTACAAGGTTTGTGGTAAGAGACGAGTGAGACAGACAGTAGTAGCGATGTTACCTACAAGGTTTGTGGTAAGATACGAGTGAGACAGACAGTAGTAGCGATGTTACCTACAAGGTTTGTGGTAAGAGACGAGTGAGACAGACAGTAGTAGCGATGTTACCTACAAGGTTTTGTAAGAGACGAGTGAGACAGACAGTAGGGATGTTACCTACAAGGTTTGTGGTAAGAGACGAGTGAGACAGACAGTAGTAGCGATGTTACTACAAGGTTTGTGGAAGAGAGAGAGACAGACAGTAGTAGCGATGTTACCTACAAGGTTTGTGGTAGGCGAGTGAGACAGACAGTAGTACGATGTTACACAAGGTTTGGTAAGAGACGAGTGGACAGCAGAAGGATGTACCTACAATTTGGTAGACGAGAGACAACAGACTAGTGAAACGATAACAGCATGCGATGTACTAAGGTGTGGACAGAGACAAGTTCTACTAGGCTAAATCAAAAAAAGTGGTTAATAATGGTCTGTAGGGAACGTTCGAATAAATGATTACTTGTCATTATGTACCAGTCTGTGCTGACTTGTCATTATGTCGAGAACTCTGTTTTCTGTCTGACTTGTCATTATGTGACCACTCTGTTTTCTGTCTGACTTGTCATTATGCGATCACTCTGTTTTCTGTCTGACTTGTCATTATGCGACCACTCTGTTTTCTGTCTGACTTGTCATTATGTGACACTCTGTTTTCTGTCTGACTTGTCATTATGTGACCACTCTGTTTTCTGTCTGACTTGTCATTATGTGACCACTCTGTTTTCTGTCTGACTTGTCATTATGACCACTCTGTTTTCTGTCTGACTTGTCATTATGTGACCATCTCGTTTTTCTGTCCTGACTTGTCATTATGTGACCACTCTGTTTTCTGTCTGACTTGTCATTATGCGACCACTCTGTTTTCTGTCTGACTTGTCATTATGCTAGCACCACTCTGTTTTTCACAGACTTTTTGCAATGTTTTCTGTCTGACTCTGCAATCTTCTGTGATTTGTTTTTCTTTCTGATATTTTCTCGTTCTTTTTATCTTTCTGTTTCTTTCTTTATCTCTCGCGTTATCTTTCTCTGATTCTATTGTTCTTCTAATCAATGTCTATCTCTCTATCATCTGTAATATGTATGCTCTATCGATCAGATATATATTAACATTTGGAAGAGTTTGTCCTAGAAACCCATCCCATGGATCTATTTTTTTACTAGCTTTAAATCCCACAGAGCTCAAGGAAATTACCTTGTTTTGTTGTTTACCAAAAAAAAAATGATTCAGACGTCTTGAGCAATATTTTATATAGATTGTGAAAAATGCATTCAGAAAAATATAGATCCCATACATCCGTCTAAAACCAACACTTTTATAATGAACACCTTTTTTATCTGTTAAAGAAACGTGCAGAATTGTCAACGAAGGTACTTGAAGTATATGATTCTGGATCTTTTAGTTTAACTCATAGGCTCAAGAATTATTGTTCATGTTGCATGATTCAACGCTTAGCAATATTTGATAAGGTGAATGATTCAGAAAATTAGTTACACTCATAGAGACCAACACTTTATTGAACTTTACTGTAATGCAGAATGTCAACGAAGATACTTTGTAAGTACATGATGCTGGAATCTTAGTTAACTGATAGGGACCAAGCACTTATTGAAGTGCCATGTATGCATGTATGTCAACGAAGGTACTTTATAAGGTATATGATGCTGGAATCTTAGTTAACTCATAGGGACCGAGCACTTATTGGAGTGTCATGTATGCATGTATGTCAACGAAGGTACTTTGTAACGTACATGATCTGGAAATCTTCAGTAACTGATAGGGACCAAGCACTTATTGAAGTGCCATGTATGCATGTATGTCAACGAAGGTACTTTGTAACGTACATGATCCTGGAAACTTCAGCTAACTGATAGGGACCGAGCACTTATTGAAGTGTCATGTATGCATGTATGTCGGTTTTATTCGTATTTCTTTTTTTACTGTTGCCATATGGATGTCATGGAAGACTTAAATTTTAGAAGTTGATTTCAAGTTTGTCGCATTAATTTCTGAGATACGTGATAAATAAATAATAACATTTGAAAAACTTGACAATGTAATACTTGACAATGTAATATAATTATGTGTAATATAATTATGGATAACGTAATTTTTTTAAATGTAATTATGGACAATACATCTTGGGACAATGTAATTCAGTACAATGTAACTTTGAACAATGTAATTTTAGTAAGTAATATGTAAATTCAACACCAGGGTCAGTGATCTAACATTTACTATGACCATACTCGTCCTTTTTCTTGTGGTCATGGAAACAGCTTGCAGAGCTATAGTATAACAAAATGAGTAGGAATAGAAAATGGAAGCTACACATGAGAGTAGGTAGGAGTGTAAGTGCTGCTGAGACCATTTGAATTTGTTCGTACACCAGACGAACATCATTTCAAGGTACCGGAGTTATACGATTTCTACATGGTCAATAGTGGCTTACGGGGTCTGTCATAGTAGTTGCGTTCAGTATATTTTGAAATAGATATATACAAGTATGAGGTGGCATCTAAATAGTTTCTTACATCCACTTAAGATCTTACTGCTATCTTGATCATGTGGTATACTGGGGAATGCTGTGTTAGGTCTGTATTTGATTTCATTAACGCTACACGACGGGAGATGTTACTATCATTATATCTCCCGCATTTTGTTCAGTTTTTTACTGGTACCAAATTGAGGTTAGGTTAAAGTCAGAGTTATAATGATGGTGGAAAAGAATTCCGCTCCCACCCCGGACTACGCGTCTACGAAGCTAGTATACTTACCACTAATTACCTGTACATACTCAAAGTTTTATGTTCTTTCTTTACCTCTCTTTTCGGTACGTTCCACCTGACATTAACAAAGCAAAAACATTTCAAGCCCCCATCGGACTAACTAGTCATCTGCGCACACACCAACATAACGCAACTACATTCCTTTGGATGAAAATTGGGGTCATCATCACCTGTGATGGACGATCTAGTCCAAATATATACTACACAGTTGCTTGCGTAGCCTTTTTATTTCAAGGGTTAACGCTCAACACTTGCCATGACAAACTCTAACAACAAGTGATAACACTCCTGTAAAACAGGTCATCATTTCCTACGCTACGCATGTTTAAGCTCTATTTCATAAATTCTAAATAATTGACACTATACAGCATAGTAATAAATATGCATTCTTTGTTCATTTCTTTCAAATATTCATAACTACTAGTGTCTTAAGGTCAAATCAGTTGTTTACTATACACATCATAGTAATAAAACCCTTACTACTGCATCAAAAGTATGAGCTAATGTTTTTAGTGCCGTCATTCAAAGCAATTTGAGAATCCCTGCCTTGAAGTCTCTTAGCTGAAGGATGCTATGAGAAGAGTAGATCGATTTTTCTGTATATAATTCTACAAGCATAACTCCCATCTCTGTCACGGGACATCTCAAAAACATGCATGCTCTCTAATAAGCGTGTATGTTTGCCATTGGATCAATGCATTCTCAATAACTGTGTCTTTGTATCAACTATTAACAGTGTGTTTTGATGTAACTGTTGTGTCCTTTTTGTGTGTTTTTTTTCTGTTGATGTTTTTGTTGCAAAGATCAAATTCTTTTATTATTATGAAGGTATAAACATATTTTTGTTTGAAAGACAGCTTGCGTAACTCTTCAAAATATTGTGTTTGATGGACACGTCATTTTTGTAAAGTATAAATATTATTAGAGGCAGATGGAGTTTCTGGGTTGGAAGTGGTTAAGCATCTTGTCTTGCGCTATGGAAGATCGTGGATTTGAATCTGGACAGCATCGTTCAGCTCACGAGTTCGTTTATTTCTGAAAATTCTTTGGGATTGTTGCTGGTACTACAGGGTTCATGTTTTGCCCAATGCTCTTGACAGGGTGCGTGATATTTTCTGAGGAGAGGGACCCACTCATTTCACATGGGCCTTCTGCAACAGCTTGTTGAGGTTTTGAGTTGTAGCTGTTATGACGACTTCGGTATCTGGAATGTTGTCATGTTGTCTTTTTCTTCTTTGAACTCTCCATAACGACTAACTGTTAAACTACTATTTGTGATTTTTATGTCATCTGAGCCTAAGAGCGACTGTACGTTGTACCAGTTAGACATTTACAAGTAGGCCAGCACATCCGATATATGTGATGCTTTTTATTTTCTAGGGTAGCTACCCTAAGCCCTTACCTCAGTCGCTCATACGACATGTCCTGTAGGTCGTAGTGTTACTATTCTTTGCTCCCCGTGAGAGCACCGGCAAGACATGGACGAGTAAAACATATGAAAAACTTCACGTATTTTGGGACGCACGATATCAGCAGATGAAAGAATCAATATCTAAATACAACAAATAATCATAAAAACAAACCAAATCAGCGACCATATGATACCCATATTCAATTGCAAACAGGTAGTGAGCACAAAAGTAGCCTCATACAATATAATCTACATCCTAACTTTGTTTTAGTGCAGCCAAAATTGGAAATAGTAAAGAAATACTGACAGAAATGTCTCCGAAAATTACTAAAAGTAAAATGGAGTGACTTCGTTTCTAACAACACAGTGAGAGATAGAACACAGCAACAATCCGTATCAAATATTATAAGGAAACGAAAGTGGAAATATTTAGGTCATGTTCTTAGATCAGACGAAAAGACTAAATCGACAAGTCCTTATGTGGTCACCAGTTGGGAAAAGAAAACGTGGAAGACCAAATACCACTCTTCGAAGAACCATCCAACAAGAAAGTAAACTATTGGGATGTAAAACCATACAAGATCTCCAACTGATAGCAACGAACCGCATCACACGGAGATCTAAAACCTCTGCCCTATGTGCCGCCTTTGCACGAAAGGAACAAACTAATAGAAAATATAGAAAATGAAAATGACAACAACCTAGATGAAAGATATATAGAAAATAGTGTTAGTAACTAGAATAGATAAGATCAAATGTGACAATAAGAAACATTATAGAAACATCACTATCGCTAGATTATACTTTGAAACAACAAACCTTATAGTGACATCATCATCATCACACAATATAGTACTATACTACTAGATCTCATCATCTTCTTAAACCGTTTGTCCTGAACAGAATTTGACAACTTTAACACCCCTTCAGTATATCTCTCTTCTCTCTCTCTCTCTCTCTCTCTCTCTCTCTCTCTCTTATACGACTCTGAAGCCGTCATTAAATCATTATTCTCATCCGGAATTCATCTTGTTCATAGTCTTTCTCTTTTCTTATTTGCTTGGATGGCACCTTCCATAATTGTCTTCTCCAACACTACGTGTCTTTTTTATATGTTCAAATTATCTCAATTTTCTCTTTCCCAATTTTTCATATTTGTAGTATCAGCCAGTTGTCTTTGATTTTGAGTTATTTCTGGATAGATCTATTTCTTGTCTTATATTTAACACTTATACTTAAATACTTATATTAGCTTTTCCATTGCATTTGAAATGTTCATAGTTCACGCACATATATTACCACTAGGAATGTGTATGCATTTACTATTTGGAACTTTGTTTGTCTATGGATTTTATTCTATACTGTTTTTTAATTGTTTAAGTCTTTGTTCTTCTTGTTATGTCTTTCATCCCATTTCCATCTCTTGTTAGCAACTAACCATTTCCATCTCTTGTTAGCAACTAACCATTTCCATCTCTTGTTAGCTGTCAACCATTTCCATCTCTTGTTAGCTGTCAACCATTTCCATCTCTTGTTAGCTGTCAACCATTTCCATCTCTTGTTAGCTGTCAACCATTTCCATCTCTTGTTAGCTGTCAACCATTTCCATCTCTTGTTAGCTGTCAACCATTTCCATCTCTTGTTAGCCGTCAACCATTTCCATCTCTTGTTAGCTGTCAACCATTTCCATCTCTTGTTAGCTGTCAACCATTTCCATCTCTTGTTAGCTGTCAATCATTTCCATCTCTTGTTAGCTGTCAACCATTTCCATCTCTTGTTAGCTGTCAACCATTTCCATCTCTTGTTAGCAACTAACCATTTCCATCTCTTGTTAGCTGTCAACCATTTCCATCTCTTGTTAGCTGTCAACAATTTCCATCTCTTGTTAGCTGTCAACCATTTCCATCTCTTGTTAGCTGTCAACTATTTCCATCTCTTGTTAGCTGTCAACCATTTCCATCTCTTGTTAGCTGTCAACCATTTCCATCTCTTGTTAGCTGTCAACCATTTCCATCTCTTGTTAGCTGTCAACCATTTCGATCTCTTGTTAGCTGTCAACATTTCATCTCTTGTTAGCAACTAACATTTCCATCTTTGTTAGCTGTCAACTATTTCCATCTCTGTTAGCTTCAACTATTTTCATCTCTTATTTAGCTGTCAATTTTCCATCTCTTGTGTGTCTTTGTCTTCTTGTTAGCATATCATTTCCCCTATTAGTGTACCATTCATCTCTGTTAGCCTAACCATTTCCATCTCTTGTTAGCTGTCAACCATTTCCATCTCTTGTTAGCTGTCAACCATTTCCATCTCTTGTTAGGTACTTTCATCTCTTGTTAGCCGTCAACCATTTCCATCTCTTGTTAGCTGTCAACCATTTCCATCTCTTGTTAGCTAACCATTTCCCTCTCTTGTTAGCTGTCAACCATTTCCATCTCTTGTTAGTCAACTATCTCTGTATCAACCATTTCCATCTCTTGTTAGCTGTCAACCATTTCCATCTCTTGTTAGCTGTCAACCATTTCCATCTCTTGTTAGCTGTCAACCATTTCCATCTCTTGTTAGCCGTCAACCGAGGTATTGGAAACAGTTCACAGTTTTTATTTTTCCTCTCTCTTATCATCAAAATATCCGTTGTTATGTTTGTTTTGTCAGTTCTACTAGCACTACTACTTAGATACAACAGTTTCAAGATCAAAGATCACCCACACAAACGATGGTTTCTACCCTGAAGACAGCACCAGCGTTTTTCACACGCTAAACTTCCATTTTAACCAGGTGGTTAAATTTGTTTGTCACTTGGTGAGTATGAACGACCCTGGAAAACACCTGATGATAGGAAGAGCCGGAGTACGAACTCTGATGAAATTATCAAACGACAGAGAATGACTATCTCGAAACCTATCATCAGTTAAACCTGTTACGCCAAACGGCAAAGAAAAGCAAGAAAGATATAGTCTTTATTGTGTGTGTAGTTGTTCTCGAAAAAGAATAATAGTCGAAACGTTGGATTTTTGTTAGTTTTATGATTTAATTAAATTCTTTTTCTTGCTTATGTTATACATTACATATTTGTCTTTGTCTTAAAACACCAATTTATTAAGTATCACGCAGCCTCCTCGTTTTCTCAGATCTGATCTGGTACGCTCTGACCACCTCAGATTTTTGGTTTCTACAACGTACAGTTTGCATGGTACCTTTTATCCGTTTTCTAACTGAATGTTCAAGTTCTACGACAGATTGTGATTGAATAACTTCTCTTATCTATCCCTCTTGGTCCATTAGCAAACCAGTTCTCTAGAGTATATGGTCAGCTCTGAAAACGTGACTAATCTAATTACAACGTCTTTTGTATTATTGTGTGGTGTCGCTGTCGTTGTTTAAGAAAGGTTTGTATTTGACATTTTTGTTCAGTATAGAATTTGACGCTAAATACTAATGTAAGGTGTTGAATGATGTCAAGACACAGAGTTACTTATCATCAATATGAAAGGCGTCTTCTTTTCGGACATGTAATGAGAAAGGTTTGAACCCATTGTAACAACCGGTAAATCGAGGAGACGAGACAGAGGAAGACTAGATAGAAATTTTGGATAGCCTGACTTATGGAAACGGAGACGTCTACATCTGAAATGATAGCAAACACCAGAGACAGAGTTTGTGAAACCAGATCGCTTGTCAGCCGCATACCTCATGATGATAGCAGCTTGCCTGAACAAAAAATGTAATGTTTAGTAATCGTTGCAGACCATAAGATGTAGGTCAACTGTTATTTACTTTTATCAATTCAAATATTTCAACCAGTTCCGTTGGTAAGTTTTGAAACATAGTTCCTGTTGGGACAGTAATCATCTTTCAGCAATGTACTGGACACAATAAGTTGACGTACTTTTTCATTAATAATTACAATGTAGACACTACTGATGTAAGCACATTTTGCACAGTAAGATGACTAATGGAGCGTCTGTAGCTCAGGTAGGACTCGATCACAACCAGCGTACTGGTTCAAACCCGAGTCAGGCAGTATGAAACAAATTCTTTCGTGTGATTTTCGAAAGGTAAAATAGAGATCCCGTTCAGAAAGAAATGACAAACTACTGAATGTAGAGTGGTGCCTAAAAATCAACCATCTTTCTGTGATTGATGGCTACGTCCTGTAGAGGATATGCCAACAATTTCGTTGTTCATATATGTATATATAATGGAAGTACACAAGAAGATCTCAGATGCAGTCAAATAGATATATGGTAGGTCTCAATGCAACCAAGCAGTAATATAAAAGGTCTCTATATGGAAATTTTCTATATAAAGGTCTCTATATGGAAGTTTCTATAAAAAAGGTATTATATGGAAGGTCTCTATATAAAGGTCTTATATAAAGGTCTCTATATAAAGGTCTCTATATATAAGGTCTCTATATAAAGGTTTCTATATAAAAGGTTCTATATAAAAGGTCTCTATATAAAAGGTCTCTATATAAAAGGTCTCTATATAAAAGGTCTCTATATAAAAGGTCTCTATATAAAAGGTCTCTATATAAAAGGTCTCTATAAAAGGTCTCTATATAAAAGGTTTCTATATGGAAGGTTTCTATATAAAAGGTCTCTATATGGAAGGTCTCTATATGGAAGGTTTCTATATAAATGGTCTCTATATGGAAGGTCTCTATATAAAGGTCTCATATGGAAGGTTTCTATATAAAGGTCTCTATAGGTCTCTATATAAAGGTCTCATATAAAAGGTTTCTATATGGAAGGTTTCTATATGGAAGGTTTCATATAGGAAGGTTTCTATATGGAAGGTTTCATATGGAAGGTTTCTATATGGAAGGTTTATATGGAAGGTTTCTTATGAGTTATAAAGGTCTCTCATATGGAAGGTTTCCATATAAAAGGTTTCTATATAAAGGTCTCTATATGGAAGGTTTCTATATAAAGGTCTATATGTAGGTCTCTATATAAAAGGTTTCTATATGGAAGGTTTCTATATAAAAGGTCTCTATATGGAAGGTCTCTATATAAAAGGTTTCTATATGGAAGGTTTCTATATAAAAGGTTTCTATATGGAAGGTTTCTATATGGAAGGTTTCTATATGAAGGTTTCTATATGGAAGGTTTCTATATGAAGGTTTCTATATGGAAGGTTTCTATATAGAAGGTTTCTATATGGAAGGTTTTATATAAAAGGTTCTCTATATGGAAGGTTTCTATATAAAAGGTCTCTATATGGAAGGTTTCTATATAAAGGTCTCTATATGGAAGGTCTCATATAAAAGGTCTCTATATAAAGGTCTCTATATAAAGGTCTCTATATGGAAGGTTTCTATATAAAGGTCTCTATATGAAGGTTTCTATATAAAGGTCTCTATATGGAAGGTTTCTATATAAAGGTCTTATATAAAAGGTTTCTATATGGAAGGTTTCTATATAAAAGGTTTCTATATGGAAGGTTTCTATATGGAAGGTTTCTATATGGAAGGTGTCTATATGGAAGGTTTGTATATTGAAGGTTTCTATATGGAAGGTTTCTATATGGAAGGTTTCTATATGGAAGGTTTCTATATGGAAGGTTTCTATATGGAAGGTTTCTAAATAAAAGGTCTCTATATAAAAGGTCTCTATATGGAAGGTCTCTATATTAAAGGTCTCTATATGGAAGGTTTCTATATTAAAGGTCTCTATATGGAAGGTTTCTATATAAAAGGTCTCTATATAAAAGGTCTCTATATGGAAGGTCTCTATATGGAAGGTTTCTATATGAAGGTTTCTATATAAAGGTTCTATATGGAAAGGTTTCTATATAAAGGTCTCTATATGGAAGGTTTCTATATAAAGGTCTCTACATGGAAGGTCTTCTATATAAAGGTCTTATATAAAAGGTTTCTATATGGAAGGTTTCTATATAAAAGGTTTCTATATGGAAGGTTTCTATATGGAAGGTTTCTATATGGAAGGTGTCTATATGGAAGGTTTGTATATTGAAGGTTTCTATATGGAAGGTTTCTATATGGAAGGTTTCTATATGGAAGGTTTCTATATGGAAGGTTTCTATATGGAAGGTTTCTAAATAAAAGGTCTCTATATAAAAGGTCTCTATATGGAAGGTCTCTATATTAAAGGTCTCTATATGGAAGGTTTCTATATAAAAGGTCTCTATATGGAAGGTTCTATATAAAGGTCTCTATATAAAAGGTCTCTATATGGAAGGTCTCTATATGGAAGGTTTCTATATGGAAGGTTTCTATATGGAAGGTTTCTATATGGAAGGTTTCTATATGAAGGTTTCTATATAAAGGTCTCTATATAAAGGTCTCTATATGGAAGGTCTCTATATGAGGTTTCATTGAAGGTCTCTATATGGAAGGTTTCTATATGGAAGGTTTCTAAATAAAAGGTCTCTATATGGAAGGTTTCTATATAAAAGGTTTCTATATGGAAGGTTTCTATATAAAAGGTCTCTATATTAAAGGTCTCTATATGGAAGGTTTCTATTAAAAAAGTGTGTCTAAATGCGAAGGATTGACTTCATTATATCGGGTTTCCCCATATGGCTTCGCCCTGTCGCCAGTCACAGCACAAAGCCTGAACACCGTAGCTTATTAAAATCTTAAGAATTTCATGGGGAATAAAATGCACTTTTGAAACGGTCTGGTTTGGAATGCACACCCTTCAGAATGACATGCTAATGTCTTAACCAATTCTCGATAGAGACCGCAAGTCATATAATATCTCTATAACATCACGCAATAATGAAGATAAATATTGAGAGAAATTCTAGAATTGTAAAGTTGTTTATCATCAAAATCAATGTATGTTGCAACATATGGCCAAATTGTATAACAATATGTTTGTTAGTTTTTTTTCTGTTAATTTTTAAAATAGACAATCCTTGTTCTGGGTCGGTCTCCTGCCTTAAGAAAACTTTAAAAAAACCAGATTAAACAGCTGGAATGTGAACTGACAGATGAATTGTAGGATATCGATCATACGTGACAAAACGTTACAGATTAAGTCAAAGAATAACACAAGCCTACGCACGCAGTTTGTTTCATTTTTTTACATCTATGAACGATATAATCAGTCACTCATATTTTCTCAACATCATCTACGGAGTTTGTATTGTCTCACGGTAAATGTAACCAGCTCATGTAGTATTAAATATGTCAACGTCTGGTCTCACGGTAAATGTAACCAGCTCATGTAGTATTAAATATGTCAACGTCTGGTCTCACGGTAAATGTAACCAGCTCAGGTATTAAATATGTCAACGTCTGGTCTCACGTAATGTACCAGCTCATGAATTAAATATGTCAACGTCTGTGGCTTAGTGGTGGTTAGCTCAATTACAACCCAAGAGTACCTGGTTCAAACTCCGCGGCGGGTAGTTTGGATGCAAATTTGTTCCAGTGGAACTTTACGAATGGTGAAAATATGTCCCACCGTTCTCTCTCTCACAGTCTCTCTCTCTCTCTCTCTCTATCTATCTATCGTGATTCTTCTTTTTGGTCATTTTGATAATTCTTATTGTAATATATAAACAGCCTTTGTCAAGAACGTTTTTTTTACGTCACATCTTCAGCAACATTTGGAGCTCTGGTGCTTATCCTTCGGCGATGTGTCCGGTTTCAGCTAGCGTTTACTCGGTTCGCTCTCCGTTCTGTAGCCATCTATTGTTTTTACGGTGTGGGGTAGCTAGCCCCCATCCTCCTTTGTCGCCTCTTACGACATGCGTGGCAGGTAACAGTGGTTCTATTCTTTACATACAAATTTGAGCTCCACTAACCACTCGGGCGGGCCTCACCGTTCAGAAAGCAATGGTAAACTACTACATGTATAAGTGGTGCCTAGAAAATCAACAACTCGTTTATTGTTGTTGATGGTGACGTCATGTAAAGTATATGCTAGGATTTTCATTTGTCAGTAATAAATACATCATTCATTCATTCATTCATTCATTCATTCATTCATTCATTCATTCATTCATTCATACATTCATTCATTCATTCATACATTCATTCATTCATTCATTCATTCGTTCGTTCATTCATTCATTCATTCATTCATTCATTCATTCATTCATACATTCATTCATACATTCATTCATTCATTCATTCATTCATACATTCATTCATTCATTCATACATTCATTCATTCATTCATTCATTCATTCATACATTCATTCATTAATTCATTCATTCATTCATTCATTCATACATTCATTCATTCATTCATTCATTCATACATTCATACATACATTCATTCATTCATTCATACATTCATTCATTCATACATTCATACATTCATTCATTTATTCATTCATTCATTCATTAATTCATTCATTCATACATTCATTCATACATTCATTCATTCATACATTCATTCATACATTCATACATTCATTCATTCATTCATTTATTCATTCATTCATTCATACATTCATACATTCATTCATTAATTCATTCATTTATTCATACATTCATTCATTCATACATTCATTCATACATTCATTCATTCATTCATTCATTCATTCATTTATTCATACATTCATTCATACATTCATACATTCATTCATTTATTCATACATTCATTCATTCATTCATTCATTTATTCATACATTCATTCATACATTCATACATTCATTCATTTATTCATCATTCATTCATTATTCTTCATTCATTCATAATTCATACATTAATTAATTAATTCATTCATTCATTCATTCATTCATTCATACATTCATACATTCATTCATTCATTCATTCATTCATACATTCTACATACATTCATTCATCATTCATTCTACATTCATTCATTCATAATTCTACATTCATTCAACATTCATATCATTCATTCATTAATCATTCATTTATTCATATTCATTCATTCTACATTCATTCTACATTCATACATTCATTCATTCATTCATTCATTCATTTATTCATCATTCATTCACATTCATACATTCATTCATTATTCATGACATTCATTCATTCATTCATTCATACATTCATACATTATTCATTCATTCATTCATTCATTCTCATTCATACATTCATTCATTCATTCATTCATTACATTCATATTCATTCATTCTACATTCATTCATTCATTCATTCATACATTCATTCATTCATTCATACATTCATTCATTCATACATTCATACATTATTCATTCATTCATTCATTTTTTATTCATTCATTCATTCATCATTCTACATTCATTCATTCATTCATTCATTCATACATTCACACATTCATTCACATTCATTCATTCATTCATCATTCATTCATTCAACATTATATACATTCATTCATTCATTCATTCATTCATTCATTCATTCATACATTCATACATACATTCATTCATTCATTCATACATACATTCATTCAAATTCATTCATCATCATTCATTCATTCATACATTCATTCATTCATACATTCATTCATACATTCATTCATTCATTCATACATTCATACATTCATTCATTCATACATCCCTGGATGCTGGCTGAACAGTAGCTTAAACATTTTCAGTTCCAGTTTGGAATATCTCATAACGCTCCAAATGTTCATAGCTGTTCCGATTTCGTTCCAATATCTCGATAGCGTCAGCAACTGACCGTACCAGTTCAATTTGACTGATTGATTGATTGCTTGATAGGGCCATGAACACTGCATTTCGATGAGTAACCATGTGTGCTCTGATCTATTTCTTACACGGAAGGATCTCAGCGGAAGTACAAAACTCCGTAGCATCGGCGAGAATCACCGACGTAATTTAGAAGATGGTGTAAATATTTTAAAGGAATTTTGTTTATTTCTAATGAATTTTACCGGGCAGCGGCTATCCAGTCTGTTTTTCTTGATTTTAAACTACCAAGAGTTCAATTACGTGTTCAACTTGAGCACCGAATTTACGTTTTATCGCACGTCTGCGATAGGACTAGGAACTCGATCTCACCTACACTGAGATCAGGAATAAATGGAAAAATATCCCGATGAGAAATGATACATATGATAACACTAATATTTCATTCAAGTTCATACAAGATGTAACAAGTTCCAACACTAACAGAGAAACATGATTGAACTAAACTAATTTGATGTTGTGAATGCAACTAGTCATAGTTGCCAACTCTATTAATCAGTAATGTGTTTAACTAGCCAGCTATAGAAGTTATATTATGTATAATTGATAGATTGATTTATTGATAAGGGCAAAATTATTTATCTTTGGTGATTAATCTTGTGCGCACTGATCCTCATTCTTGCACTGTAAGATATAACGACAGTGCACACAAGTCAGCCACATACGCAAATGATTACCAACATACAGTGCACCCAAATCAGCCATATACGCAGAATATTACCAACATACAGTGCACACAAATCAGCCATATACGCAGAATATTACAACATACAGTCACACAAATCAGCCATATACGCAGAATATTACCAACATACAGTGCACACAAATCAGCCATATACGCAGAAGATTATCAACATACAGTGCACCCAAAGAGCAATGTTGCTCTGATACAACGGATACAAAGCAAAAGGCTGGCTACGATAAAGATGAACCTCAGAGATAACAGAGTCGACGAAAGACACTATTTATGAAGTGCACATAAATGCTCGTTCTAGAAATCTCTTCTTATCATGACGCTGTGAGGCAAAACAGGATTGAAGAAAAGATAAAACAAGAAAGTACACACACAAAAGTACCACCAGCGAAGGTACTTGATTTAATGTTTGGGATGGTGAGCGAGTGTCTCTTCGCCAAGTTCATCTTAAGTTCTGAAAGTCATGGGTTCCAATCCGTATCTCGTTGTTCTGTTAAGACGTGGATTTTCTGAATATCATTAGCATTGTTGTTGAAGCTACGGAGTCCAGGCTTTGTGCAATCCTTTCGGCTATGTCGTGTTATTTCTGCAGAGAGTAACTGAACCATATGGAGAGATCAGGTACAAGGAAGTCAATATTTTGTCCAGTTTTGTAAACAAATGCTCTACACATTACGCTAATACATCAAAATACTACTAAAACTACTACTTTTACTATTTCTATTACTACTACTATTACTTTGATGGAGAGGCTGAAAAAAGACGTCGACGCAAGGCTAAGAGAAGAACAAGCTGGCTTTCGTCCACATCGTTCTTGTACCGATCATATCTTCACGCTGAGATACATTATAGAAGAATCAATTGAATTCCAGTCACCACTAGTGATAAATTTTATAGACTTTCAGAAAGCATTTGATAGTCTTCATCGTTCTACTCTCTGGGAGATCTCTAAGACCTATGGCTTCCAGGAAAAGTACATCAATATTATAAAGCCTTCTATTCTGAAGCATCCTGCTGTGTAAGAACAGATGCAGGAAACTCAGACTGGTTCACAGTCAATTCGGGTGTGAAGCAGGGCTGCGTTATGTCACCTATGCTTTTGGGATAGCTATAGACTGGATCATGCGCAAATGCACCCAAGATGATCAACTAGGCATCAAATGGCTTAATAACAGCAGACTATTTGATCTTGACTTTGCCGATGACGTGGCCATATTGAATTCAACCACACAAGCAACCCACAAACTAACGAGCAATCTTTGCACACTTGCAGAACAGGTTGGTCTCCAGATTAATTCTGCCAAGACCAAAATTATGGACCTCACAAACTCGACAGACAACATCGTAATAAATGGCCAAACACTGGAGAAAGTTAAACATTTTACATATTTGGGTAGTAAAGTGTCAAACAACGGAGACACGATGAAAAATAAACTCTCGTAATGCTATAGCAGCTAGTGCCTTCCCTAAGTTAACAAATATCTGGAAATCTCAAGACCTTAGTATATGTACAAAAGTTAAATTGTTTAGGTCTTGTGTGATTCCTGTACTGACCTACGGTTGTGAAAGTTGGAAAGCAACAAACAAAATTGATAAGAAACTGGACAGCTTTGAGAATAAATGTCTCCGAAAATTACTAAAAGTAAAATAGAGTGATTTCGTTTCTAACAACACAGTGAGAGATAGAACACAGCAACAACCGTATCAAATATTATAAGGAAACGAAGGTGGAAATATTTAGGTCATGTTCTTAGATCAGACGAAAAGAGACTACATCGACACGTCCTTATGTGGTCACCAGTTGGGAAAAGAAAACGTGGAAGACCTTGGACCACTCTTCGAAGAACAATCCTACAAGAAAGTAAACTATTGGGATGTAACCATACAAGATCTCCAACTGCTAGCAACGAACCGCATCGTATGGAGATCTAAAACCTCTGCCCTATGTGCCGCCTTTGGCACGAAAGGAACAAACTAACTAACTATTACTATTTCTACTACTACTACTATTACTAGTTCTACTACTACTACTACTATTACTACTACTATTACTATTTCTACTACTACTATTACTATATCTACTACTACTACTACTATTACTATTTCTACTAATACTACTACTACTACTAGTACTACTACTACTACTACTACTACTACTAGTACTACTACTACTACTACTACTACTACCAACACCACCACGATCCCCAGTACGACCATTACCACTAACCTCACTGCTACCACCACCACCAAGAACACCAGCACGACCCACTAACACTTTTACTACTACTACTACTACTACTTTACATATTTCCTGCCCTTTCTTATTCAACCCCATGTTTTCTCCTTGCCGTAAATAAAACACGGCACACACGCTAAAAGATATCAGAGAAATTAACAAAACAACAGGCACAGAGCAAGATAAGATGTAATTGTGTTTGAGAAGCATGAACACACAGTAACTGACGTCAGATCAATATGCTTATCACTATTTTTATTGGTCAGATCCAATTTCAGTGAAGCAGTACCCACATATTAACCATTTCGGATATTGACAAAAACCTTATAATTGATATCAGCATCCAAAAAGATGTTTGCTTAAGATAGGAGTATGTACATCTGACAGGGTGATGAAAATATGAGGCAACCAACAGTAGATAACAAATTAAAATGTTGTTGGTTGCACGTAGTTATTGCATTCATGCATTATATGATAGAAGAGAATAATGGTGAGACGAAACTGGGTAGAGGTACTGATACAGACAGATATCAGACAAATCACCTTCATTTTGTCCCTGAGCCATAGAAATAAGGGGTAATGAGCGAGCTGATAGATTAGCTGACATGGCTATGATATTAGAGAGAACTACAATGGACCGAAATGACATTTTTAACCCAACGAGAGTCTTTCCGAACAAAGGTGTTTCAGGATTGTGAGTGCCACTCGCTGACCAGACTGAGAGAGCTGGATGTCGATATTGGTACAGTCCGAAAAGAACGACATAAACAATGGGCAAAGAGATAAATTAATCAACATCGAACTAGCATGTTGGTCCACTGGACGCTGCTGGATTTGTTGAGGCGGGGATCGGAGCACCTATTGACAAGTTCGGAGTGCTATAATGATAACTGATAACTAATAATCGAGCATAAGGAGTTTTGAGAACTCTAGTGGAAGCGCCGAAGCCAATGAATATGATCAAGAAATAGAGTGTGAACAAGTATTTGAGGCTTCCGGAAAAAACAAATTACTAAACACACGGTTCGGACTACAAAGTCTTGTTTCTTACAGCACCCATTGCCTCGCCTTACAGATAAGTGTATTTAAGAACACTGCTGGCTGTTCGAACTACAAACTCTTGTTTATTACAGCACCCATTGCCTCGTCTTACAGATGAGTGTATTTAAGAACACTGCTGGCTGTTCGAACTACAAACTCTTGTTTATTACAGCACCCATTGCCTCGTCTTACAGATGAGTGTATTTAAGAACACTGCTGGCTGTTCGAACTACAAACTCTTGTTTATTACAGCACCCATTGCCTCGCCTTACAGATGAGTGTATTTAAGAACACTGCTGGCTGTTCGAACTACAAACTCTTGTTTATTACAGCACCCATTGCCTCGTCTTACAGATGAGTGTATTTAAGAACACTGTTGGCTGTTCGAACTACAAACTCTTGTTTATTACAGCACCCATTGCCTCGTCTTACAGATGAGTGTATTTAAGAACACTGTTGGCTGTTCGAACTACAAACTCTTGTTTATTACAGCACCCATTGCCTCGTCTTACAGATGAGTGTATTTAAGAACACTGCTGGCTGTTCGAACTACAAACTCTTGTTTATTACAGCACCCATTGCCTCGTCTTACAGATGAGTGTATTTAAGAACACTGCTGGCTGTTCGAACTACAAACTCTTGTTTATTACAGCACCCATTGCCTCGTCTTACAGATGAGTGTATTTAAGAACACTGCTGGCTGTTCGAACTACAAACTCTTGTTTATTACAGCACCCATTGCCTCGTCTTACAGATGAGTGTATTTAAGAACACTGTTGGCTGTTCGAACTACAAACTCTTGTTTATTACAGCACCCATTGCCTCGTCTTACAGATGAGTGTATTTAAGAACACTGTTGGTTGTTCGAACTACAAACTCTTGTTTATTACAGCACCCATTGCCTCGTCTTACAGATGAGTGTATTTAAGAACACTGTTGGCTGTTCGAACTACAAACTCTTGTTTATTACAGCACCCATTGCCTCGTCTTACAGATGAGTGTATTTAAGAACACTGCTGGCTGTTCGAACTACAAACTCTTGTTTATTACAGCACCCATTGCCTCGTCTTACAGATGAGTGTATTTAAGAACACTGCTGGCTGTTCGAACTACAAACTCTTGTTTATTACAGCACCCATTGCCTCGTCTTACAGATGAGTGTATTTAAGAACACTGCTGGCTGTTCGAACTACAAACTCTTGTTTATTACAGCACCCATTGCCTCGTCTTACAGATGAGTGTATTTAAGAACACTGCTGGCTGTTCGAACTACAAACTCTTGTTTATTACAGCACCCATTGCCTCGTCTTACAGATGAGTGTATTTAAGAACACTGCTGGCTGTTCGAACTACAAACTCTTGTTTATTACAGCACCCATTGACTCGTCTTACAGATAAGTGTATTTAAGAACACTGCTGGCTGTTCGAACTACAAACTCTTGTTTATTACAGCACCCATTGCCTCGTCTTACAGATAAGTGTATTTAAGAACACTGTTGGTTGTGGGAAGTGAAGGCTGTGGGAAGTGAAGGTTGTGGGAAGTGAAGGTTGTGGGAAGTGAAGGCTGTGGGAAGTGAAGGCTTCGGGGAATGTTATTTTAGTTACATATACTACTTCTTCTTCTTCTTCGAGCGCTCCATATCGGCTACTTGTTAATCACTCTTGTGATATATCGACTACTTTTAATCACTCTGTGTGATATATATGATCTAAGTCTAGAGCAATTGTAGTCAGTATGTTAAGAGCCAGCACATCTGTTTCTATATTTCATTTACTAGTAGTTTCGTCCCTTTGCAGTTTGCACGGTCACAGTAAGATATCTGAGATCTACAAACAACAGGCAAGTATCAAGATTAAGATTGAGTATTTGTTTGAGAGCCACTGAACACATGTAATTTGAGTCAGATCCAATATGCTTACACTATTTTTAGTTGAGTCAGATCTTTTGAGAGACCCAACTTAACCATTGATTTGTCATAATTTAAGTTATATCTAGATCCAAAAATGTTTGTAAGATAGGAGTATGTTAATCTGACATTTGAGAGAAATACATGATTGTCATAATTTAGTATGAACAATTAACATGTTGTATGAGTTGAGTTATTATCTCATTAGGCAATTATATGATGAAGAGAATAATGTGAGACAACTGTAGATGATTGACAGATTGATATTATCTCATTTTGATCCACTGAGCACATGATAAGTGAGGTACTTGAGCCAAGCTATACATGATTAGCTGATTTGGTTGTTATTGAGAGAACTACATGACTGATGCAGTTTTTAATCTCTAGAGAGCTTCCAACAACATGTTTCAGGATTTGAGTATTACTCTTGACCAACTAAAGCTGATGTCGATATTGGTATAGTCCGAGAGCACGACTTAACATGATTGGGCATAGATTTAAATTAATCAAGCTCAACTACATGTTGGGTCATGAGCTGTGGATTGTTAGTCGGATCGAGCACCAATTACACTGATTGCTATAGATTGATATCTTTTTGATAACTATAACGAGTCATAGATTTGAGTATCTCTTTGAGAGCCCAAGCCAATGATATGATCAAGAATGGAGAGTAATCTCTTTGAGAGCCCAAAACAAATTTCAAGGTTTGACTACTATCTTCTTGAAGCCCAATTGATACTGTTTCACAGATTGAGTTGTTATCTCTTATGAACCAACTGCACTGTTGACTCAAGATTTGATTATTACATCTTTGACCTCAACTTACAGATTGTCATGATTTGAGTATCCTTTGAGTGTCAACTTACACGTGATCTATTGATTTATTCAGACCCATTACCATCGATTGTCAAGATGAGTATATTTAAGAACACATGTTGTATGGATTGAGTAGTCTTGGAGAAATTCATGTTAGTCATATTGATTACTCTCTTGAGGCCCAATCGACTATTGTCAAATTCTGAGTTATATATCTTTGAACCAATCTAGACAATTGTCATGATTTGAGTTGTATTCTTTAAGAGCCCAACACACATGATTGTCTAGATGAGTTTTTATCTTTGATTTAACTACATGTTGTAGAGATTTCTCTTGAGGCCCAACTTGACATGATTTCTAGTTCGTGGTATATTCTTTGAGACCTAACGTCATGATTGTCAGGGTTTGAGATTCACCTTGAGGCCAATATACATGATTGTCATAGATTTGAGTTATTATCTCTTTGAGAGCCCAACTTACACATGATTGTCATAGATTTGAGTTATCTCTTTGAGAGCCCAACTTACACATGATTGTCATAGATTTGAGTTATTATCTCTTTGAGAGCCCAACTTACACATGATTGTCATAGATTTGAGTTATCTCTTTGAGAGCCCAACTTACACATGATTGTCATAGATTTGAGTTATTATCTCTTTGAGAGCCCAACTTACACATGATTGTCATAGATTTGAGTTATCTCTTTGAGAGCCCAACTTACACATGATTGTCATAGATTTGAGTTATCTCTTTGAGAGCACAACTTACACATGATTGTCATAGATTTGAGTTATCTCTTTGAGAGCCCAACTTATACATGATTGTCATAGATTTGAGTTATTATCTCTTTGAGAGCCCAACTTATACATGATTGTCATAGATTTGAGTTGTTATCTCTTTGAGAGCCCAACTTATACATGATTGTCATAGATTTGAGTTATCTCTTTGAGAGCCCAACTTATACATGATTGTCATGGATTTGAGTTATTATCTCTTTGAGAGCCCAACTAACATGATTGTCATAGATTTGAGTTATTATCTCTTTGAGAGCCCAACTTATACATGATTGTCATAGATTTGAGTTGTTATCTCTTTGAGAGCCCAACTTATACATGATTGTCATAGATTTGAGTTATCTCTTTGAGAGCCCAACTTACACATGATTGTCATAGATTTGAGTTATTATCTCTTTGAGAGCCCAACTTATACATGATTGTCATAGATTTGAGTTGTTATCTCTTTGAGATCCCAACTTACACATGATTGTCATAGATTTGAGTTATTATCTCTTTGAGAGCCCAACTTACACATGATTGTCATAGATTTGAGTTTATCTCTTTGAGAGCCCAACTTACACATGATTGTCATAGATTCTGAGTTGTTATCTCTTTGAGAGCCAACTTACACTATCTACTTCAAAGACGGAAAGGTGTCAATCAAAATCAGCTATTAATTTGTTCTTGGTATGTTCCGTCTTCTGTTACATGACTGCCACTATCGATTAGTTTATGCACAGAAGAGGTAGCGAATAATATTTAGGATGTCTCTACTCGCATGTTAAAGAAGGCGCCTAAGGTGTGTTGGTCATGGCGCCAACGATCCTACTCTGTTACTAAACGGAAACAGCTACAGAAACAGAGAAAGAAAAAGAGGCCACCTCACTCATGGAGCTCCGGATATTATAGTAAAGACACAAGATCGAATTTTTTTTTAAAATGATTTTCCTCTGTCTTATATGGCATTGGAACAGGGCTAGAAAACATGATGACCAAGGTCAGGAGGAATAACTGGTTATGTTTCGGGCATACCCTACAGAACAATTAGGCGAATGTCACTAGATAAGCATTTGAGTAGAACCCTCAAGGGACACGGAAAAAGAGACGTCATAAACAGACCTGGCTGATGCTACAAATAATAATTTAAAAATTAAAGTATTTTAAACATATCAAAAGACACGAAGGGTTTGAGAAGACCATTATGGACAGTATAAAAAGACACGAAGGGTTTGAGAAGACCATTATGGACAGTATAAAGACACGAAGGGTTTGAGAAGACATTATGACAGAGACATTTCTGCAAAGAGAAGAAGAGGAAGACAACGGAGAGAAGAAAGACTAATTATGCAACTGATGATTTCTTTTTCTTCTTCTCTCGTACGCCCTCTGTTAATTCAGGCGAAAGTCATAACGCCTGGTATTGAGCTTCTGAGTGATTTTTGCGTGAGGCCTAAGATTACCCTTTTACAGACATCCCTCAACGATGCGGACAGCCTGGCCGACTACAGTTTAGATTCTTCAAGTGTGATCGTTGCAGGAAACCTGTTGTCTGTGTAACTCTTGCCTTGACTCCTCGTACCATTGGTACTTTTACGGCCAGAATTAATTAGTGAAGTATGAATTCGCTATCGATTCTGCTGAGAGGTCGTTCTGCATCGTGATACCACTCTTATGAATTCGCACGGATTTCCCGCCTTGATAGTTCCCGTACGCATCGTATGATAACCACTCTTTAATGATCTGTTAGTGCCGTAAGTTTGGGCTTGTGTCTACGCCAAAGAGCATTAACTTACTTTGCGCTGACTGGGTGAGGTCGCTCCCGTTTAGGAACATTCTCGACCCTTCTAGGGCTAGTCACTGGAACTGTCACCATTCTGGTATTCATTGCTCTTTTACGATTACTTTTTCGCCATATATTTGGGCATTATGATCTTCGCCAAAGAGCATGTCTACAATATGCGCTCTTTCTTACTATATGAAGTCGTTCCGGATTAGGAATATTCTCAGTCATTGGAGACGCATGTGCTTATCAAGCACACGATCATATGTTGGCGGTATTCTTAGTCTTTATATGAACTGAGTCATGGTGTTTGGACGTCATCTGCGTAGGATGATCGGCGTCCGAAAAGTATTGCCCTTAGCCAATGTTTGGGTTTGTACCAGTCAAGCCATTGCATTATTGGCCTTACTTTTCTATCCACGGTGAGTTTGTTCACGAGTAGGAGTATTATCAGCCGTTTCGGTGCACGTGTCGGCACTAGACAATTTTCAAGGGTTTACTTTGCATTTTTCCTGCCACCGAGAAACACTGGACTGGGGCTGCGCACAGATATTCTAGAGGGTCTTTTCAATCGGCACTAGCAGCGCAACTGAAATTCTGCGTTCGTCAACATCACCCACCTCAGTTCTTCCGGGGATGTTAGTTGTTAGGCAGGTTGTCCAGGAGGGCAGTTTCGTTAGGCACTAAAACGCAACTTTAGGATTTGCGCTCGGCCAACTTTACCCAGAAGGTTTATCTCCGCTTGACCTCTTGTACGGAGTTTACCGCAATCTTTTCATGTATCGTCGCGATGCCTTACAGTGTTTTTTCAGAGACACTTGTCGAGAACTTTAATTTGTACTGGATTGAAGACTGCTGGATCTTCCAGTTTTCCCTGCTCATCTGCGTGGTCCACTCACCCCTACGTTTGCCACACCTTCCCGTCGCTCCATCACCAGCATCTTGCGTGTCTGCCCCGCCTTTGGGCTCACCTGTGTATCGTCCGTACGCGTGTTCGCTCCACTTTGGTGCCTGTTCCACCTTGTTTATTGGCTTTTTCACCGTGCTCACATTTACCGTGCCTCGAGACTGCCACGACACGCAGCCCGACTCGGCTCAGGACGCCGAGTCTCCCCCCTTCTATGTTGGCCACGTCTCTGCTCTGGATGCACCTCTCATCCCTTCATGTTCATTTGTTAAGCCCTTCCCATCGACCGGGAAGTTGGTAATTGTGGTGCGACCGTTGACTTGTTAAACACTTCGTGCGTATGGACTCTTGCCTCGAAGGTGACAATTTTGGTGCGGTCATTTGCTCCAGGGGAGTTAGCATTCGTTCGCTGACGACTCGTACACTGCTGTTTTCTTACATTTCATCAAATATTTAGACAGCTTTTTATCGGGCATCGGCCAGGAGATGCGTGCATTTTGTTCATTAATTTTGTACCTAAATTGTTTTTCCGTGCCTGCACTACTACCACTACTTGTAGCTCTCGCTCAATTCCTATTCGCTTAGCCAGACTGGAACCAATGTCAATTACCAGGGTCACCACGTGGAGGTGGGGTAGGAACTTGATTATTGCCAGCTCACTAATCCTGGCGCGGAGTTGTTCCTATGCGCCTCTGACCCCCAACTGATAATTTGAGTATACCCACTGCAGAAGGATGACATCACGCCCATGAGAGAGATAAATTCCTAAATACTATTTAGGTGGCAAAATTCTTATCAGGAGAAGCTGATGATGATGATGGTGATGATAATTGGAACAGTGGCAGTGGAGAACGAAGGGCGTATGAATTTGTCCAATTTATTATAATAGCTATCGAAATAACTTTAACTCAATCTAACGCATCTCCGGCTTCATCTGCTTAATCATGCACTTTAGTTCAGCCACAATGAGAAAGATCTGTTGATATTAGAACTGAAGTTTCGATCGATACACTTGAGAATTGGTGTGATATTGATTTTATGTATCATTAGTCTGGCCACAAATTTATTCTGTCTACTTCTAATTCACGAGAATATTCGTTGTTATATTTGTACCAATATTAAATTATTTTAATATTTGATGTTGTGTCTGCTTATTGCTTTCGATCTCTATCTATTAGCTTGATCAATAAATGTGAGACTCTAATGTCATGGACTGTGATGTAGGATAGCAGGCTGGAATTCTTAATGAAATGAGGAATGCATGAATGAAAATATGGAAGGATAAAGTTGCGTATTGAGTGAGTGACAAGAATGAAAATATGGAAGGATAAAGGTGCATATTGAGTGAGTGACAAGTGGATATTTTGATTAATTAATATGAATGTATAATGGATACCAGATGGAGGTATACTGGGATTGATAGAATGATGAATGGATAGACACGTGGGTGTATTGACAGACAGACAAAACAACCGATAGACAGAGAGCCAAACATACAGACAGACACACACATACACAGACACAAACACAGACATACAGGCAGACCAAATAATATACATAGTCAGTCAGATAGACCGACCGACCAACAGACAAACAGACATACATATTCACAAACGGCACATAGACAGACAGACCAAACCATAGACATAGAGTCAAACACACAGACATACACACAAATACACACAGAGACAGACAGACCAACCGATAGACATAGAGTCAGACAGACAAACCGATCGATAGACATAGAGTCAGACAGACAAACAGACAGACAGATGCAAACACACACACACACAACACACACACATACATATAGCTAGACATAAACATGTATGAACTATGCACGCAGAAACTTGATAGATAGATAGAATATGTGCATAAAATAAGATAGCGACACTTTCACAATGAAAAGATTTTAATAAACGTATGCATTACGTTCAGTTTAAAAATATATAAAAACCGCAATGCTTAGATTTTGAGATGCGTCGCAGAAACTGTATAATTAGAACAGCCATAGAATTTGGTCAGCCTGGAAACTAGGTAGTACAGATTTGGACTGGTCTTTAATCTGAGAATGGTAAGTTTGTTACACATTATTGATGAAAGGAACTTGGCTATGGTTTCCGACGCAACTTTAGTTCTCAAATGTCTTTTATGCATCAGGTACTGTTTAGATATATACAGTTATTATCGTTGCTCTGAATTAACAAGAAGAGGCCATAACCAACAACAAGAAGAGACTATATAAGAAATGAGGAAATTAGAGGAACAGTCGGAATAACATCTGTTGTTAGATTAGTTGAAAAATAGAGAATCAAATGGTTTGGCCATATGGTGAGAATGAACGCGAATACACCAGTTGCAAGAGCATTCAACCTGAAAATGGAATCATCAAGAAGAAGGGGTAGACCAAGAAAAAGATGGAGTGATGGAGTTATAGACATCTTAAAACTCTACAATACCACAGCATATCAAGCGACCGAGCATGCATTATCTCGGAAACCGATCATCAGTTAAACCAGCGACACCTAACGTAAAAATGGAACAAAAGAAAAACAAGCCAAGAGAAGCAACAACCAGAAAACTACATAAAATATTGAGAATACAATTAAGTAAAGTGCTAAACTAAATAATCATTAAACAAACAAGTATGGCTGGCTGCCCAGACAAGGTGTTTAGTTAAATATATATTTTTTTTAAATATGTCAATTTAATACGAGATATTTTTGTCGTCTTCTGGGATCGGATTCCTGTGTGTGTTTCGACATGAAAGTCAATACAACAAGATGAGTTGCCTACATGAACTTGGTTTCTTGTTACTTGAGGGTAAGCCACAATATTTCCTTTAAATTTGTCTCACGAGTACAGGTTTGATATTTTACCTCGAATAGAAAAGATGAGTTTTTTGTAAGATCCCCAGGGGAAGCAACGGAAGAAATGAATATGATGAATAAATACACAGTGTACAAGTATTCGGAACTTCCGAAAAAAACAAATGACCAAATACACGGTTCGAACTACTTATCCTTATTTCTTAAGGCACTCATTGCATAGCCTAGCAAAACGAGCGTTCTTACGAACACAACCAGCTAGCCATTTCAAATCTGGCTTAAATGAGGAGTGTCCTCCCGAAACACTTCCGTTTACCTAGACACAGAATAATCAAGTCATGTTCAATCGAACAGTGTTTGCACAAACACATGCTATCAACTTATTGTGTTTGCATATTTTAGATGAAACTAAACAATAGAATATAGAAAATGGACATGTTTTCAGAATGTGTTTGGAACTTAGATGATGGTTTAAGCATTTGTAATGGTCATTTTGGAGAGTTTCGATAGCGTTATGGATATGGCATTTGCATCCCAGGCATGTGATATCACAATCAAATTTCATAACAAGAATGGGATTTTATCCGATTATAACAGCTGATCAGGCCGACCTAATTGCCTTCAAACAAAACATTTTTTAATTCCATAATATCATCATTATCAGGTGCCGTGCCGGCTGGCGTAGGCTTCAAGGATGTCCACAAATCTCTGTCGCTGGTGTTTGTTATCATCTCAGATGTTGACGCTCTTCTGTGCTATGAAGTCAAGCTATCCACAATTTTCACTCTCTGTCTCTCTGTCTCGTCTACCCTCGATTTTACCGGTTATCACAATGTGTTCTAAACCTCCTTCCTCATCACATATCCGAAAAATGATGACTGCCTCTTTGGTATATTGATTATAAGATTTCTGTGTGTCTTGACCTCATTCAACACCTCAACATTAGTCATGTTAGCAGTCCATGTGACTTCCATATACTCGTAGTATAGATGCTTCAAAAGTGTCTAGCAATAAAGATAACAAAACAAGTTGAATATACTCAAAGTAAACAAGTATTGCCTAAGATGTGTGGAAGTCTTTCTCACTTCTATCTTGTGACTTGCTACCTCCGTTTGAAGTATACATCCTCAACCAAACCTTGCCAAGACTTCATACCTTTAGTTATCTCTTTCTATCCTTTCACTGTAGAACAATAAGTTTCAGATTATCGATCGATTATGTTGGACACACCTTGAGAAGAAATGATCAAAGAATATCAAAGCAGACATTAAAGTAGGCTGCAGAGTGTTCAAGACAGAGAGGACGACCTAAGGATAGCCTGAAACGAACTTTGCTGAGAGAGGCAAACAATATCGGTCTCGGTTCCGTGAACGAGACTGAGCGAGTTGCCCAGGATAGAGTGGTATGGAGAAATTGCTTGCAGGCCCAATGTAACGTATAAAGGTACGAGAGGAATTATTATTATTATTATATCGATAGATAATATAAGCTAAATATATCTCATCCTTCTCATATTTTATTATTATTATATCGATAGATAATATAAGCTAAATATATCTCCTTCTCATATTTTATTCTCTGCCATTAGGGGAATATATGGCAGAGATAAAAACCAAATAGACCATATAATGATCAATGGACCCTGGAGACGCTCGCTGCTAGATGTTGTAGTCAAGAGAGGTGCAGATGTTGGTAGTGACCACCACCTAGTCACAGCTTATGTCAAACTTAAACTAAGAAAAACAGGACAACAGAAAAACTTCCAAAAGAGGTTCGATGTGGATAGACTAAAAGACACGGAAGTAAGGGATAAGTTTATAATGCAGATAAAGAACAGATTCCAAGCCCTAGAAAGTAATGAAACTACGGATGAAACTGACAACATAGATAGAACATGGGACAACATAGCATCTATATATAGCAAGAGCAGTGAAACATGTCTAGGGTATCGCACAAAGAAAAGAAAAGAATGGATAACACCAACAACATGGAAAATAATAGACAGCCGAAGAATATTAAAAAGAAATTGTTAGAAGCAAAGTCCGAAAGACTGAAAGCAAGATACCAAGAACAGTACAAAAGCGCAAGTAAAGAAATCAAACGGGCTGTGAGAGCCGACAAAGAATGTATGTTGAAGACCTGGCAGTACAGGCAGAAGAAGCAGCAAAAAGTGTGATCAGGGAACAGTGTACAAAATTACAAAGCTAATAAGCTGGAAACATTACAGAAGATCAAATACTCTCATAAAGGATAAGAATGGAATACTATTGACAACGGAAAAGGAACAAGAAATACGATGGACAGAGCATTTTAAAGAATTGCTAAACAGACCACCTCCAACGGTAGTAGCAGACATACCAGAACCAACAGAGGAGTTAGAAATTGGCATTGAAACACCCAGCCAGGATGAGATCATTACAGCAATTAAATCTCTTAAGAATAACAAGGCACCAGGAATGATAACTTAAACGCAGAACTATTCAAAATAGACCCAGAACTTGCAGCTAATATATTGCAACCCTTGTTTACTACTATATGGAATGCCCAAATAATACCTGATGCATGGAACAGAGGAGTCATCATCAAGATACCCAAAAGGGCTCCCTTGCCGATTGTAATAATTGGCGTGGAATAACACTGCTTTCTGTCCCAAGTAAAATCTTAAGCAAAATCATCGTACAACGTATTACTGACGCTGTGGATAAGAAACTGAGAAAGGAACAAGCAGGATTTCGCAGAGGACGAGCTGTATAGGCCAAATATTTGCTCTTAGAAATATCATAGAACAATGCACAGAATGGCAAAGCAAACTCTATATCAACTTTGTAGATTTTGAAAAGGCTTTTGATAGCATACACAGCGAAAGTCTATGGCGTATCTTAAGATGGTATGGAATCCACTGTTTTATAAATATTATAAAAGCTGCTACAGCAAGTTTGCATGCAGTGTTGAAACTTCAGAACTAAAGTTTGAAGTAAAAACAGGCGTGCGACAAGGATGTGTTATGTCAGCCCTATTATTCAACACTGTCATAGATTGGGTGATGCGTAAAACAACGGAAGATAAGGCAAGAGGTATTAGATGGACGCTCACAACCACTCTGGAAGACCTAGATTTTGCAGATGACATCGCACTCCTATCTCATACACATAGAGATATACAGGAAAAGACCTGCCGCCCTTAACCAATATAGTGAGATGGTTGGGCTGAAAATAAATCAGAAGAAAACTGAAGTAATGACTCTGAACATAGCAACCCCAGCACCAGTCAAACTAGAAGGTAAAACCCCCGAGATACAACCGCTTTCACATACCTTGGAAATGTTATTAGCAATGAAGGAGGCGCTGGATCTGACATTAAAACAGACTGAGTAAAGCACGGTGCATTCATGACCCTTCAGACCGCCTGGAAATCTGCCCAATACAGCATCAGAACCAAGACTAGTATCTATAACAGCTGTGTGCTGTCAACTTTGCTGTACGGATCGGAATGCTGGAGAATGACAGAACAGGATATGTCCAGACTCTCCGCCTTTCATACAACTTGTCTGCGAAAAATCTTACGCGTGTACTGGCCGACTACTATCTCGAATCAAGAATTGCTTGCACGATGCCAACAAGAATATGGGCACTATCATCCGAAGACGACGCTGGAGATGGATTGGACATGTGATGCGCATGGAGACTGGCTCCGACACGAAAACTGCACTGAGATGGACTCCAGAGGGTAGGCGAAAGCGTGGAAGACCCAAGACAACCTGGAGGAGAACGATAGAGCAAGAGCTGAAGGAAATGAATCATAGCTGGAACACAATACAGAGGAAGGCCATGAACAGGAAGAATGGTGTACGTTTGTTGCTGCCCTAAACGCCAGGGGCGTAACAGGCTAAAGAGAGAGGGAGATATTTTATTATTATTATATCGATAGATAATATAAGCTAAATATATCTCCTCATATTTTATTATTATTATTATATCGATAGATAATATAAGCTAAATATATCTCCTCCTTCTCTTCCACCATTTACTCCTTTACAAGGTTGGGGAGGAGGAGGGACCACACGTAGTGATCTTGTGTGTGCTTGTTTTAAGGCACTTAGTAATCTGATATTAATTTTCGTAAGACCATTCTTGATGCCGTCACTCCATCTTTTGCGTGGTCTTCCTCTTGCTTTGTACTCCTTATACTATTTATGTGTGACTTTCTGTGGTAGGTTATATATATATATATTATTCAACATAGTAGCTGAAGATGACATGGCACTTCAGCAAATCAAATTGCATAAAACGTCTGTTTCAGTATCGTATTATTATACTCGAATATACTTTTAATAAAATCGATGCCGTCGTCTCCTCATGTTTCCTGTTATTTATTGTTCAGGTACTTTTAAATGAATCGATACTGCCAATCTTCTGTTATTCAATGTTTAGTTTAAATATAACTGATATCGTCTGTTTTTAGTATTGTTATTAAATGTCTCCATAATCGATTATCCTGCCACCGATAACTGAAAATAAGTAATCGGACTTTCTTAGTCGAGGTAAAATCTGTATGACTTCTCAGTGTTTGGATGTTTACAACGTTTTAGACAGTCACAAAGGTGCTCAATCCTCGAGCATATGTTAATCGCTCACTGCTAGAAATGATCAACGAATATCATAACAGGCAATGAGGTGGAATGCAAAGGGTTCATGAAAGAGAGGACGACCTAAGGAGACCCTGAAACGAACTTTAATGAGAGATTCAAAAAATATCGGTCTGAGTTCCATGGAAGAGATTTAGCGAGTTGCCCAGGAAATGGAGAAATTGATTGCAGACCCTATGTTACGTATAACAATACGAGAGGAATTATTACTATTATTATGCTCACTGCTGGTTCAAAATGGATTCTATAGTTAGACAAACTTCTTGCTTGCTTAAGACACTATATATATATATATATATATATGTCTCTTCTTCTTGCAATCACTATTGAAGTGATTATGCAGTCAGATGTGTTTTCATGATGAAGTCAACTGTTGACTGAAGCTCATTTTTCATGTCATGCAGTTTTGAATCTAGCAACATCGAACCTCGTTAGGTTGATCAACAGCATAAGTTTTAGCGGACAGTATAACCATCATATCTAAGCGTTAGATGCATGATATTATAGTTGCAGGTGCGCCTTCTGGTCTAGTATCGCCGACTTTAGAACCTTTTCAGATGTAGAGAGGACTCATCCTCAACCTCTTTATTCAAGCTAAATTAAACATGTCGGCAACGGTCAGCGACGAAACATTGAACGCCATCCCTCTCCTGCATGGTCATCCACCAAAAACAGTATTCCCACGTTGAACTTACATATTCCACGAACCGGTTATGAAGACAAGAACCGGCACAAGGCATAGGATTAGGAAGAGATAGTGCCAATTCACCTTCAGCGCAATTTAGACACCACCGCTCGCCGCCATCTTGAAACTCTAATATAAATGACTAAGACAATAAATCTATGTAAGAACCAAGAGATTTGCAGTTGTGCAGTTGAGACGATACTAAAGCTAGTGTGTCTGCTATGCTGCTGACACTTGCATCTATTTCAAAGGGACCGTGCACCAATGGGGACTCACTGTGTTTATACATAACGCGACTCATGTTTACTGAACAAGAGTAGTTTTACAATAATTACTATGTTTAAAAGTTATATTACGATCAATAAGGACAATCGTCACAGAACCATGTCGAGATGACTTGTCATTCTCTATGTCTCTCACTCTATCTCTCTTTATTTTATCAAACCATCAAATATCCCACACAAACACATAACCAATGCACTACGCAGCATCATACAAACATAATCAAAGGTTGCTACAAAATGCACCACACATGAGTGCACTATAAATATGAGTTGGTGAGTCTGTTTACCGTATGTGTCCTAATTAACACTAAAAGTTTATTATCCACTGTGCAAACATTTTTCAAAGAAAATAAACCGCTTTCAAGTAAGTCTGACTTTACACGTTGCTAATCTATTAATAGATCTACTTTCGTTTTACGTCTGTACCATTGTACCATCAGTTTGAAATATATAGATACACACACATATAATATATATATATATATCCTCACTGATACAAAGCAACAGGCTGGTCACGCAATAGGTGGACATCAGAGATAACAGGAGGCGACGAAAGAAACTGTTTACGAAGCACACACAGAAGTCCGTTCTAGAAATCTCTTCTTACCCTGAAGCTGTGAGGCAAATCAGGATTGGAGAAAAGAAAGAAATATAATTCCCATAGATAGGCTCGCTCCAGGTGTCTCCTTTTTCCACCTGAAGCTGAAAGGCAAAACAGGATTAGAGAATAGATAGATAGATATCTCATCTTTTGTAGTCAAGTTGTTACCGGGTTATTGTTCAGTGTCTTGGTTTTCTGTTTTTCGTCTTTCGCTGCTTTAGTCGCTTCCATCTTCAACTTTCAATTTCCAACGGAGCACAGGTCTTAAATAAACTTCTTCCAGCTCTTCCTCTCTCTTGCCATTCCTTCCAATTCTTTCCATGTTTTACCTATCCTTTTAATATCAGCCTCCAGCTCTCTTCTCCAGATCTCTTCTTGCAGGCCTTCCCCTACTCTTTCCCTGCGGATTCCAAAACAGTGCCTGTCTAGCAATGCTTCCGGTCGGTCTTCTCAATATATGTCATATCCATCGCCAGCGTCTCTTCCGTAGCTCTGTCTCTACTGGTATCTGCTTAGTTCATTCTCTTAATTCTTTAGTAGCTAAGATGATACAAATTTATGCTCTTTGACAAGATTCTGCTATATCGTTTATCTATTTTTTTTCTTGGTCTTCTTTTCTAATGCTTTGTTAACAGACTCTGTTTACAGTGGAATTTTGTTGCATTCTTATTAAGTGGCCGAACCACTTCATTCTTTGTTTCTCGATGTAACGCAAGCAAGGTTCTGCAAGCTTGGAAGTAACGATCGAATTCTGTAAAAACAAATCTTTACGTTATGGAAATGGCAACGAAGACAAGGTAAGTCTAAAGTCTCCACCTTCCATCTAACTTGTCTGTGAAAGAACAGTTAAATACAGTGACAAAGAAATTACAGCTGGTTCACAATACAGAGAATACTCTATAATAGAGACGAATTGTGTGCATTTGCTGCTGCTCTAAACAGAATATGCATCACAGATTAGAGAGAAAGAGAGAGAGAGAGAGAGAGAGAGAGAGAGAGAGAGAGATATTAATAGATGAACAAATCTAAATAGAGAAATATATTATTATTTTTTATTTCTTTGCGTCATTGTGGGGACTAACCCAATTTTATAATAATAATAATAATAATAATAATGATAAATGCTTGCGTTTTCGGCAATGAGAAAGTGGACAAGTTTGCATCAAAATCATTTATTGTCGGGGAGATGAAGATGGATAGGGAGATTTTCTTCGGTCTCTTCAAGACTTCCTGTTGGATGGAGACACTAAAATAGATGTTGAATCGATCCAGCAATTTAACGAGTTTGGAGTAACCCGTTGTACAGGTTGAACTGGATGCTTGAGTGTGTGTTTTACCAGCGATCCACAGGAACCATCAGTATGCATACCCTTCGACATCTGTTGAGAAAGACCTTTGGGTCTGTCTGGAGTGTAATGACCCCGATTCCGTTACCAATAATCAATAACAAATTATTATAGCAATACAACGAGAATCTAGAGGTCAAAGATCAGTTGTCCAAGCACTGCTGGATCGATGGCATGACAAAACAAAACAAGGTGTCGTACTGTGGCATTGAGCTTCCTTTTCCAGCTCTCACTTAATGATAATAATTACCAAAATATGGAAACAACATTGATAAGACCAATAAAAAAACAAAGCTGATTTTGTTGAGTAATTTCTGAATTCAATGACATTTCCCTTATTAAACACAAAGAAGATAACGAAGAAAACGTAGAAAACGATGTAATGCTTGTAGTAATACTTGGGTGCACCAGAGACGCATCCTGTCAAACTATGAGATATCTTCTAGATTTGTCTTCCAGGGATAGCAGAGTTAAACTAACCAGAGCTTGTGTATATCACATGATAAAGTTTAATATTACACACTCACTTCATGATGTGCAGACTATATCTAAATGGAACAGACAGAAGAATCAGGGATGGAGCGTGTCGATGATGTTTTCAAGCAGTTAAATAGACCTACAGGTGTTAATATTAATATCGAGTGAGTATCAATGCTACATCGAGTGAGTATCAATGCTACATCGAGTGAGTATCAATGCTACATCGAGTGAGTATCAATGCTACATCGAGTGAGTATCAATGCTACATCGAGTGAGTATCAATGCTACATCGAGTGAGTATCAATGCTACATCGAGTGAGTATCAATACTACATCGAGTGAGTATCAATGCTACATCGAGTGAGTATCAATGTTACATCGAGTGAGTATCAATGCTACATCGAGTGAGTATCAATGCTGATCAAGTGAGTATCAATGCTTCTGGATACCAACTTACATACTCGTCATCACACTCGATATGCTGTATAGGATATGTGTACTATAGCTAATCAGAGTCCATGTGCGTTAGGGTGAAGTCCGGTCGCTCGTCCTAAGAGATCCAGTCTCGTTCTGTGAGCCATCTGATATTTTTCAGAGATCCTGATCTCAGTGTAGGTGATAAAAGTTAGGTCCCGTGTTCACGTTGACCACGTAAACGAACCGTTTGCAGTTTAAAATCTAAAAGAGCAGGCTGGAAAGCCGCTGCCCGAGTAAAATTCATTAAAAAGTATTTAAAATAAAATTCCTACAAAATATCTTCACTATCTTCAAAATTACATCGGGGAGCCTCGACGGACTACGGAGTTCGTGCACTGCAGCTGAGACCTTCATGTGTAAGAAAGAGATGGTTATTCACCAAAATGCAATGATGATGGTCCTATCAAATCTATCAATCAATCACTATAGTAAAGTGAAATCAAATCTATCAATCAATCACTATAGTAAAGGTGGAAATCAAATCTATCAATCAATCACTATAGTAAAGGTGGAAATCAAATCTATCAATCAATCACTATAGTAAAGGTGGAAATCAATGTCGAGATTGGATGAATACAAACGGGATGGTCATGTTGTGGTGTACGCTGACGGTTCAGTAATTCGAGACAAGCAGAGCTCTTGGACATGTACTGCGAGCACAAGATGCAAAACTGTCATGGAGGACAGCGACGCCTTTGCTGTAACTAGGAGTATCCTCACAAGGAAATAAAGCGGTAACTATGGCGAAGTACTGTAATAGGTATCCTGACAAAATAAAAGCGGTAATAGAGTATCGACAAAGGAAATAAAAGCGGTAACTAGAGTATCTGACAAGGAAATAAAGCGGTAATATGGTATCCTCACAAAGGAAATAAAAGCGGTAACTATGAGTATCCTCACAAGAAATAAAGCGTAACTATGAGTATCCTCAAAGAATAAGCGGTAACTAGATATCTCACAGGAATAAAGCGGTAACTTGAAGTGGTTTCATCGTCATCAAGTAGCTTGTCCCTTCCGGAACTTAGCTCACATAACACAAGTCTTAAAAGAACTCTCTGTTTTGTGCAAGATGACCACCGTCAGCAGTAGTCATTCTCAGATCGCCAATGACATTTTGCACCCATCGTCTTATGTATCTTCCTCTCATTCTTCTTCGAGGCACCACTCCCTATAAATGATCTTCTCCATGCACTCATGTCGTTTGATGTGTCGAAATATTTAATTTCTCCTTGATAGTAAGCTCTTTAATAGCCTACTCTGTTTAATATCAAACTGTTTTACGGAACAGAATCATTTGTTCTTTTCTCTGTTCACTGAAGTAGTTTAGTATATAGTAATTCACACATACGTGTATACTGACCGACTCAATGAAAATAGTTTAGTATATAGTAATTCACACATACGTGTATACCAACCGACTCAATGAAAATAGTTTAGTATATAGTAATTCACACATACGTGTATACTGACCCACTCAATGAAAATAGTTTAGTATATAGTAATTCACACATACGTGTATACTGACCCACTCAATGAAAGTAGTTTAGTATATAGTAATTCACACATACGTGTATACGACCGACTCAATGAATATACTTAATATATTCTGTCTGACTGTGGGACAGAGTGGTTTGATGCATTTAGCACATCCTAAATGACCTAATAAACCTTTTGTTTATTGTTCCAGCACATGTAGATCAATGCAATGGAGCAGATCAACCGGCTGATACAGCAGTGGTCGAGGAAGGACAGCCAATATATAGTACAGACATTATCAATGACAAACAGCAGGTCATATAGATAACTTTAAAACATGTGTAAATCTGCAACACTATCCAAGTTGAAATATAAGTAAAACTGAGCACCAGTCATGAGCATTTTGTTAAAGACACGAGACATTGGATTATTCAATAGGAGAACTGAGATCACTTGTTATACGCTGGTACATATATTGGGGTAGAGATTAGAGCACCGACAGACATGTGTGGATTGTTGACGATCTTTACTAATCACTCAAATGTGTTAGGCTGATATTTGAATGTCAACGCAAACCATACAGATTACAAAGAGTGTTTAACTTGGCTGATAGAACAAACTACACAGATTTCAAAGAGTGGTTAACTTGGCTGATAGAACAAACTACACAGATGACAAAGAGTGGTTAACTTGGTTGATAGAACAAACTCACAGTACAGATTTACAAAAGTTAGGTTATCTTGGTTGATAGAACAAACCACACAGATCACATAGAGTGGTTAACTTGGCTGATAGAACAAACTACACAGATTACAAAGAGTGGTTAACTTGGTTGATAAGAATAAACTACACAGATTACATAGAGTGGTTAATTGGTTCATAAGAATAAACGCAAGGAATAAAATATAAGACTTTATAAACATAAAAACTAAACATAAAAAGACATTTATTAAAGATAACATACTTACCCTTTTCCCGCGAGAAAAGTAGATGTTTCCCGAAGTGGCGGAAAAGATGATATATAATCATACGAAACATTTGACCTCCTCGTGCCAGGCTCTTCAGCAAAGAATCTTGGGAGTCCATGCACAAATAAACCGCATTAGTAGTCTTACCTAGTCATACTAGCGACCAGGTACAACACACAAACGTGGCGTGCCAAAAATAATACAGCACGATATGGCTTGCAGCTATTGTTTTTTAACTTATCGAAAATGTCGATTATTACTGGCTAAATACTAGAATCACTATATTTTGAGAATCACTTTTCTTCGATCGAACACTTGTTATTGTTTTATTCACAAACGCACAAAATCTGCTGATATTGTATTGATCTGATACTGGTGGTCTATTTCTACTGGAAAGTTAGAAAATTTATTCATCGAACGTGCAACACTGACCCCACCACGAGTGACAGGCAGATCTGAGCGAGCTAGACTGGAGGTGAGTAGATCTTAACAAGCGCTCAATTACTAGCACTTTTTGTTATTCGAGGCGTATAACTCCCGGCATGTGTATGCATGGGGTGGGCATGAAGCTAAGTAGGTCTAGAAATCTGTGACTGGCTATCATAGGCATATGGCACATGAAATCGCCTTGGCTCAGATCACCTTACAGGAAGTTCACAAGTGTGAAATGGAACGTTTAAAAAGATGCTCATTGAAACGGTGTTCAGGCATTCATAGCTGCAATCGTATCATGGACAATCGTAACATGGAAAGTCGATACAGACAAACGTATTACATGGACAAGTGTATCATGGACAAGTCGTATAATGGACAAGTCGTATAACATGACAAGCGTATTAGCATGGACAAGTCGTATAGCATGGACAAAGTCGATATGGACAAAGTCGTATAACATGGACAAAGTCGTATTACATGGACAAAGTCGTATAGCATGGACAAGTCTATATACATGAAAAGTCGTATAACATGGACAAATCGTATAACTGGACAAGTCTATCATGGACAAAGTCGTAACATGGACAATCTTACTGACAAGTCAAACATGGACAAAGCGTATAACATGGACAAGTCGTATAACAGGACAAAGTGCGTTCAGGGACAAAGTCGTATAACATGACAAAGTCATGTATACATGGACAAAGTCGTATAACATGGACAAAGTCGTATAACATGGACAAAGTCGTATAACATGGACAAAGTCGTATTACATGGACAAAGTCGTATAACATGGACAAAGTCGTATAACATGGACAAAGTCGTATTACATGGACAAAGTCGTATAACATGGACAAAGTCGTATAACATGGACAAAGTCGTATAGCATGGACAAAGTCGTATAACATGGACAAAGTCGTATTACATGGACAAAGTCGTATAACATGGACAAAGTCGTATAACATGGACAAAGTCGTATTACATGGACAAAGTCGTATAACATGGACAAAGTCGTATAACATGGACAAAGTCGTATAACATGGACAAAGTCGTATAACATGGACAAAGTCGTATTACATGGACAAAGTCGTATAACATGGACAAAGTCGTATAACATGGACAAAGTCGTATTACATGGACAAAGTCGTATAACATGGACAAAGTCGTATAGCATGGACAAAGTCGTATAACATGGACAAAGTCGTATAACATGGACAAAGTCGTATTACATGGACAAAGTCGTATTACATGGACAAAGTCGTATTACATGGACAAAGTCGTATAACATGGACAAAGTCGTATTACATGGACAAAGTCGTATAACATGGACAAAGTCGTATTACATAGACAAAGAAGACAATAAATATATCTATTCAGAAGAAGAAAAAAAATCGAAGAAAACTAACTGATTCTACATATAAGAAAAATTAAAGTATTTTTGACATAAAAATACATTAAGCGTTGGAGAAAACAATTATAGAAGGAGGCATTCCAACAAAGAGGAGAAGAGAAAGACCTCGGAGAAGATGGATTCAGATGTAACTGATAGTTTGACCATGACGGCTGCAGAGGTTTATGGGGGAGAGAGATTCTGAAGGATTGTTAGGGTGGCAAAGTTCTGCTCAGGACACGATATTTGATGATTAGAGATAACCATCAAATAAATATGTTGATAGATGTACAACATGGTCAGTCTAATGTCAATGTATGTTGTGCATATCATCTTGACATATGTTGATAGATGTACAACATGGTCAATCTAATGTCAGTGTATGTTTGTTTGTGCATATCATCTTGACATATGTTGATAGATGTACAACATGGTCAGTCAATGTCAATGTATGTTGTGCATATCATCTTGACATATGTTGATAGATGTACAACATGGTCAGTCTAATGTCAATGTATGTTGTATGTTGTGCATATCATCTTGAAATATGTTGATAGATGTCAACATGGTCAGTCAATGTATGTATGTTGTCATATCATCTTGACATATGTTGATAGATGTACAACATGGTCAGTCTAATGTCAATGTATGACTATGTTTTCATATCATCTTGACTCAATGGTTGTAGAGCATAAACATGTAATTTTAAATGTATGTTTCTGCTATATTGTATAATCATCTTGAAAATAGTTGAAGATGTACAAAGGTAATGTCCTAATGTCAATGTATTTTTCAGACTATAGAGACAGTGACATTATCAAACTTTATCAATGTTAATAAGACAAATGGTTCAGTCTATACGTCAATGTTTGTTGTTTATTTTTCATCTTGACATATGATTGATGAGATGTACATATGGTCAGATCTGATTGTTCATATGATGTTGGGTTTACTATACTTGAGATTGATTGATTGATTAATGATATTGGTCAATCAATATTGCAGTTCGAGATAACAACTTCTGACTATGTTCTAGACGAATATCAAGCGGTGGTGCACACTCTAATGATCGACATATGTTTTATACATGAAAGTTTTAAATTAAATGGTTATTTTATAATTAATTTCGTTTGGATATCTCTTACATTACTTATCGATGTCAGCAACATGGTTAATTATTCAGTTATCTATTGATCGTGATATCGATTTTAGTCTTATTTGAGATGGACAAACATTGTAATGTCTGTAATGCAGTGTATGTTACAGGAATGGTGATATCATCTTGACAACTTTGAAGAATGTACAAATGGTATCTAATGTCAATGAATGTTGTGCATATTCATAGCCTGAGACAAAAATGTTTGATAGATGAACAACATGGTTTAATTCCATGGAGAATTGAGCTAGTTGCCAGGATAGTCTTGAGAATGTTGATAATGTAACAACGTATGGAGCAATTATTATTTTTGTACTTATCATCTTGACATATGTTGATAGATGAACAGAACAGGCTAGTCAATATCAAGTATGTTGTGCATATCATCTTGACATATGTTGATAGATGTACAACATGGTCAGTCTAATGTCAGTGTATGTTGTGCATATCATCTTGACATATGTTGATAGATGTACAACATGGTCAGTCTAATGTCAATGTATGTTTCTGACTTTTGTTGTGCATATCATCTTGACATATGTTGATAGATGTACAACATGGTCAGTCTACTGTCAATGTATGTTTCTGACTATATTGTGCATATCATCTTGACATATGTTGATAGATGTACAACATGGTCAGTCTACTGTCAATGTATGTTTCTGACTATGTTGTGCATATCATCTTGAAATATGTTGATAGATGTGCAACATGGTCAGTCAATGTATGTTTCTATGTTGTACATATCATCTTGACATATGTTGATAGATGTGCAACATGGTCAGTCTAATGTCAGTGTATGTTTCTGACTATTTTGTGCATATCATCTTGACATATGTTGATAGATGTACAACATGGTCAGTCTACTGTCAATGTATGTTTCTGACTATATTGTGCATATCATCTTGACATATGTTGATAGATGTACAACATGGTCAGTCTACTGTCAATGTATGTTTCTGACTATGTTGTGCATATCATCTTGAAATATGTTGATAGATGTGCAACATTGTCAGTCAATGTATGTTTCTATGTTGTACATATCATCTTGACATATGTTGATAGATGTACAACATGGTCAGTCTAATGTCAGTGTATGTTTCTGACTATGTTGTGCATATCATCTTGACATATGTTGATAGATGTACAACATGGTCAGTCTAATGTCAATGTATGTTTCTGACTATGTTGTGCATATCATCTTGCTATTTACTGCAATGGTTTGTGAAGCATATAATATATATTTTTTTAATTTATGTTTCTCTGTCCATGACGAATAGTATAATCGATATATGAGAAAACTGCAGTAAAACTATGAAGCAAAGGAGAAACGTGTAAACACAAAGTAATATAGTTTTACAAATTACAAAAACAATATACGAGACAGCGACATTTTTTACTCAAAGACTTTTATCAAGTAAATAAGACAAAGAGAGTGAAGAAATTCTCAGACTTCTTATACGTTGAATGTTTTGTGGTCGATTGATTGAATTATTCATTGACTTGCTAGTTGATTGACTGATTGATTAGCTGATTGGTTGATTGATCGAATGATTGATTCGATGGATGGATGGTTGGTTGAATGCTTGATTACTTGATTGATTGATTGATTGATTAATTGATTGATTGATTGATCGACCATCAATATTGCGTTCCGAGGAATAACAATAACTTCTCAGACTACTTTCTAGCACACAAATATCTCAGCGGTGGTGCACGGACGTCGTAGCATCGGCATCGGCCCCCATATGTTTTTTTAGAAGATGATATAAACGTTTCTAAATTAAATGGTTATTTTGTAATTAATTTCGCTCTGGAGAATGCCTTACATTCTACTCTATCGATTTGTAACTTCCTTTCAATTCATTTCCCGCGTCCAGCAGTCAGGTTAATTTTCCAGTTATCACTTATCTGATCGTAGGTGATATCCAGATTCTAGTCTTATTTGAGACGGACTATAACATTGTAATGTCTGGTCAACCACTAGTAACAACTGTTACAAGAGGGAGAAGATGGAGATATGTTGGACACACCTTGAGAAGAAATGATCAAATAATATAAAAAGCAGGCAATGAAGTGGGATGCAGTGGATTCAAGAAATAAAGGACGACCTAAGGAGACAATGGAATGAATTTTGCTGAGAGAGACAAGAAATATCGGTCTCAGTTCCATGGAGGAGATTGAGCTAGTTGCCCAGGATAGAGCGGTATGATGAAATTGCTTGCGGGATCTATGTAACGTATAACGGTATGAGAGCAATTATTATTACTTTTATTTTATTATAAAATTTACAGTCAGTGGTAAAGCTGAACCCAGACAACCATTGCAACAGGTTCACAACCATTCGCTACAGCGGCTCTCTGGTTAAGTTAAGCCTACAGAAAACATTCATATTATCAGTGATGACCACATACTTTTTATTCACTTACAGTGAATTTTCTTTCCATATTTATATTATAACTTATACAGTATAAGATGGACGCTGCAGCATAGTTGTTAATAAACTCTCTTTTTCGTCGCGTAGTCTAGGCTCAATTCTACAATTGACGAGGGATATATTTCGATCGTAACGGTTCTCAAGTCAACCAGTCTCAATTGGGTACCAGAAAAAGCAATAGGAAGTAAAGACGGTCAATGTGTGATATTGACCACATTACCCATCGTGTGCCGAAGGTCAATGAAAAATACGACCTAACACCATATTACCCAATATACTTCGAGTTATGAAAATGGATTCCTTTACTTTTTCTTTGTATATAGTATAACCAGTGTCGGCTCGTCATTAAGGGACAGTGGGGCCGGGCCCCACCAAAAATAAGGTGTAACGTGTATTTATTATTTTATACATTAAAATATAACCTAACCAAAACCATGATATTTCCGAAAATTTATGTCTGGCCCCACCAACAAAACTGATCACGAGCCGCCACTGAGTATAACTGTAGCAAAGTGCATACATTACAACTGGCATTCTTGTTACGTTTACCTTACAAAGCAAAACATCTGATCGTAAGAAATTTGAAAATGGATAGTGGGGACATTACTCGGTTTCTCAGCGACCATCAGTTGGATGAAGACAATCAAAACAATTTTGAATCTAACCAGCAATTCAGGGAATATAAAATTACGCGTTGTACAAGTAGAACTTGAAACCTAACGTACAAAATGAGGAGACCGTTGAACCAGCGAGCTACAGCAACCATCAGTGTGCATACTCTTCGACATCTGTTAGGAGAGACTGAACACTTCTAGGTCTACCCAAAGTATAATGACGTCGGTACAGTAACCAATAACTAATACCAGAATAAATGCCTGTTTAGTTTTCTGTATCTCAAGCGGTAGTGAGCTTGATCACGAACCCAAGCGTACCTGGTTCAAACCCCACGGTGGGTAAGTTTGGAAGCAGATTCGTTTCCGTGGGATTTTTACAGAAGGTAAAAGTAGACCTCACCGTTCAGAAAGCAATGGCAAACTACTGAACGTATAAGTGTGCCTAGAAAATCAACGACTCATTTACTGTGGTTGATGGCTACGTCCTTTAGGATATGCCACGATTCTCATTAGTTTTATGCCTCGCCATTTAGCCATATTTATTTGAGATATTCAATTATATTGACATATTGTACGTTGGATAACTTTACAAGCCTAGAGAGCAATGAACGGACCTATATGCTTGCTGGTATTGCTACTGTAGAAAGTTGACAAGCAATGGATCAATCTGATATTCTCAATGCTCTAAGGCAGATAGAGCATGTAAACGATGCAAATAATGAGAGTGAATCTGCAACCATAACCAGACGGCAAGAATAACAAATCAAACGGGGTGTAGCAAAACAAATGCGCTATACAGGAATCCAAAGAAGAATAATAAACCAATACAGAAAGTGTGGCCACACGCTCAGAGAAATCGCGATGTATAAATGGCAGCACTTAGGTCTAATTTGTTTGATATGAAGTAATGATGATCTATCGACTAGATTAAACAAATTAACATGTTGAACGTTCGCATAATCTTTCATGCAGTCATTGAAGAATAGAAGGATACGCCCTGCTTATATAATATTATCGATATAAGGGAAGACTGCGGTAAAACTATGTAGTCTATATGTAGTGTACTGTGAAATTCGTCACTCCTGTTGTATCGTTTGCTTGATAAAGGCCTTTTGGTCGAAAATCAAATCACTTACAAAGTACTTAATAATCTCTTACTACTTATGTAGTAGTTTATCGGGGTCTCTGAAGCTTCGAGGTTATGTGGTCGCCTCTCGTTCCACCTGTACTGGGTTCGCTCCCTCGTAGAGCCATCTGGATATTTTCCTAGAGATTCCTGATCTTAGTGTAGGTGAAATCGAGTTCCTAGTTCTATAGAAGCCGGACGATAAAACGTAGGTCCATTGTTTAAGTTAAGCACATACAACGTAGGTCCCTTGTTTAAGTTAAGCACATAAAACGTAGGTCCATTGTTTAAGTTAAGCACATAAAACGTAGGTCCATTGTTTAAGTTAAGCACATAAAACGTAGGTCCATTGTTTAAGTTAAGCACATAAAACGTAGGTCCATTGTTTAAGTTAAGCACATAAAACGTAGGTGCCTTGTTTAAGTTAAGCACATAAAACGTAGGTGTCTTGTTTAAGTTAAGCACATAAAACGTAGGTCCATTGTTTAAGTTAAGCACATAAAACAATCCTTGGCGGTTCAAAATCAAGAAGAGCAGACTCGCGAAAAATTCATTCGTAAAAGAATTATTAGAAAAATGTCGAATAAAATTGCTACCAAATATTTTCATCATCTTCTAAATTATACCGACACTACGGATTTATGGCACTGTTGCTGAGATTTGTCTGTGTAAGAGATGCATCAGAGCACACATGGTTCATCACAGAAGGTCAATGATATTGGTGCTATCAATCAATCAATCATCCAATCATATAGTTATCGCATATGTTATCAACAATTCGACATACGATACAACATAGATGCAATGAACCAGCTAACACAGAACCGGAGTTGTTAGCATAAACACATTTAAAACACTGAGATACATGCTTGGGAGGAAATCGGAGCAATTATGGATATGTTCTGATATGCGATGGAGTTGATCCTCAAATGAACTATGAACAATGAATGAACCCAGCTAAACTATAGGCAGATTCAACTTGCGATTAAGACTGCACAATCGATCTCTTTTCAAACTGGTTTTCTAAACGTTTAACAGAGTTATGAATTATCCACGATAATTATCTCCACAAGTAAAATTACTTACAAGTTATTCATACTTCACTCTTCTGACGTCACACATGTGAAACTTATGAATAAACATCGAGTTATTTCAATATGCAATTTATGCGCACAACTTCTAACTTAATAACGGTTCTATAAGATAGGTGATGTATCACGTTTTCTTTAGTACCTCAAGATCGTGGTCTCTGGGACGTAGAGGTTAGATGCTTGCCTCTACTTCCAAAGGGCCTCGGTTCGCTCCCTTGTGGAGCCATGAAGGTATTTTCCAGAAATCCTGATCTCAATGAAGGGGATATCGAGTTCCTAGTCCTATCGAAAACAGATTCCATCTTCAAGTTGAGCACGTACAAGAACCCTTGGCAGTTTTTTAAAAAAACTAGAAGAGCAGGTTGAAAAGCCGTTGACGGACAATATTCATTACAAAGATATTTTACAATAAATTTCAACAAAATAATATTACCAACTTATAAATTACATCCAGGACCCTCGCCGGTTTTTCGAAGTTTGTGCACTTCCTCTGAGATCTTCCTGTGTAAGAGAGATATCGAGGCAACATGCTACTCACTGAAGTGCAATGATGATGATTAGTGCACTTCCTCTGAGATCTTCCTGTGTAAGAGAGATATCGAGGCACACATGGCTACTCACTGAAGTGCAATGATGATGATTAGTGCACTTCCTCTGAGATCTTCCTGTGTAAGAGAGATATCGAGGCACACATGGCTACTCACTGAAGTGCAATGATGATGATTAGTGCACTTCCTCTGAGATCTTCCTGTGTAAGAGAGATATCGAGGCACACATGGCTACTCACTGAAGTGCAATGATGATGATTAGTGCACTTCCTCTGAGATCTTCCTGTGTAAGAGAGATATCGAGGCACACATGGCTACTCACTGAAGTGCAATGATGATGATTAGTGCACTTCCTCTGAGATCTTCCTGTGTAAGAGAGATATCGAGGCACACATGGCTACTCACTGAAGTGCAATGATGATGATTAGTGCACTTCCTCTGAGATCTTCCTGTGTAAGAGAGATATCGAGGCACACATGGCTACTCACTGAAGTGCAATGATGATGATTAGTGCACTTCCTCTGAGATCTTCCTGTGTAAGAGAGATATCGAGGCACACATGGCTACTCACTGAAGTGCAATGATGATGATTAGTGCACTTCCTCTGAGATCTTCCTGTGTAAGAGAGATATCGAGGCACACATGGCTACTCACTGAAGTGCAATGATGATGATTATATCAATCATTCAAACATCAAGATTAAAGTGGCCTGTTTCTTATGTGATACCATACATACACGTATTTGTCCTAAAACTATAATTTATTAAGGATCACTGCAGCCACCCCTCAGTTTAATCCAGATCTGATCTGATCCGCTCTGATCACCTCAGAGTTGTAGGCTTCCATACATCACCTGTTTAGTCTATGCGACGTTGTTCAAAGAATTGTGTGAGTGCGTGAGCTCTAACAATGGAAACACGAGCTAATAATAGTCAGCATCAAACTTCGCATTCAAAGTTGCTAAATAAACCTGTAATAACAGAGCCAAGAATAACCAACTCTTGACAGTTTATTTTATTTCCTTCTACAAAACTAAACACTAAACCTAGAAGTGTTTGTGACATTTTGACTGAGAAGGGCTTCACCTTTTTATTATATGATGAGGAAATCTTATCTTGAATCCTTACTTCACATTGAGAAACATGTTCAAAACCTTTCGTTACTGCCTGTAGTACTGACTTTTAGGGCGGTGTAGGACAGGTGGGACGGATAGATTGAGGAATTTAATGGCTGCATGGCTAGTGCAGTCACCGTAAAGCTGTTCAGGTTAGGATTTTTCATTGATGCCCACAACAAAATTAAATCCTTGACCTTACTGTAAATTGAACACGGCTCTCCTGCAGTAAAGCCACGCTCTCTTTGTCTTCTTTGTGTTCGTTCTTTACACCCCAAATTTGGGCCCCGGTAACCACTCGGGCGACAGCCGCGCTCTAATCCATGCGACCATAGCTCGTCACAAACATTCAATATCTTATTCAAACCTTAAGGTATGAAGTGCCTGTCATTTCACATTTCTATTCCTAGAATGTCGGAGGGCCAATTCCTTTCCTCACGTGTAAATTGTCGAGTGTGGGTTTAAACCAACAATGTTCTTATGCCCGATTCGACAAGCTAACGATCTATGCATTACTCTAATTCCCACATTATCCTCCTCCTCCTACAAATTACTATCATCTATTTTGAACTACTGCAATTTATCTAATTTAACTTCAGTGCTATTTTTGTTTCTTTTGTTAATTGTTGTCGCTGATTGCTAGTTATGAATCATTTTTTAATACAACTGAAATTGTGAAATGTGAAACTGAAATTGTGAGGTCGAGTAGACATCTTACAGCTTGCAACGATTTCGATGTAAAGTAGTAAAGAGCCGTAATGCTGTAGTTGTAAAATATACAATAGAGGTGAGTTTTACAAACTCAATTGTCCATGGGCACGCAGGATCCTGTCAGTGGTAATGAATGAACTGATAGATTGGGCTGCATGGCTACGATATCAGAAGGATCTACAATGAATCGAAATAACACTCTTAGCGCATTGAGAGAATCTTTCCGAACAAAGGAGTTCCAGGGTTCTGAATCCCAGATTGAAAGAGATGGGTGTCAATATTGGTACAGCCCGAAAAAAACGACATACTAAATATGCAAGAAGATTGATTGATCAACATCGAACATGCGTTTTGAGCTGCTGGACGCTGCTGGACGCTGCTGGATTTGTTGAGGCGGAAATCAGAGTACCTATGGACATGCCCGAAGTGATATAATGATAGTCTTCGTATAACTGATAACTGATAACTGATAGCTAACAAACTCCATCTTATGGACATAAAATAATATTAGTAAATATGGCTACACAGTATGCCATCATAGCTGTTGACCTAATCTTTATTATTGTTATTGATTGATTGATTGATTGATTGACTGGTTGATTGATTGACTGATTGATCAATATGACAGTTATCATTGCGCTTCGGTAAATAACCATATGAGCTCCGATTTATTTCTCACAGAAGGATATCTCAGAAGCAGTGCACAAACTCCGTAGCACCGTTACAGGTCCCCGATATGATTTTAAAACGTAGGTATTTCATTTTAATCTTTCTAATGAATTTTTCACGGGCAGCTACTTTACAGTCTACTGTTATCGATTTTTATTATTATTATTATTATTATGTTAAAGGTTTAAGTCGAAGAATTGATTAATTACATCGGGTTTTCTCATATAACTCGGTTCCTTTCGGCAGAAATGTCACGCCACCTGCCGAGACTATTGCACAAGCATGAGCTCCGTAGCTCCATCAACATTCCTAGGAGTCTCTGGGAAAAAACTGCACTCGTGAACATGTAGTAGTCTGTCAGGAACGGGCACAACCGTTCCCCAACCCCAGGTAGTAGCCAACCGACTAGACAGGTAGTTTAGATAGATAAGTTTGTAGAAATGCATAAGTAGACACTGTAGTGTTTGCACACCAAATCTGCTCACTATGAGCAGATAGCAACACTAGAACGAGACATTGACGTAGTGAAACTAGTTGACGTAGATTTGTTAGTACTGCTTAGCGACGTAGTGACAAGGAAACGAAGATAAACACTACAACTAGACAGGCGTGTTTTGTCCAGTCATGAAATAAAGCTATGTAATGTCTACCAGATTGAGTTGGTATTTGTCCAGTCATAAATAAAGCTATGAATGTCTACCAGATTGAGGTGGTATTTAGTAACATCATATGCGACAATTAACATCATCATTACGAAATATACGAATTAAGATCACCTGAAATAAACGTCCTCGACCTACTACAGATGGTGTCAGAAGTGGGATCTGTAGTAGGTCGAGGACGTTTATTTCAGGTGATCTCTATTGTTTACATGATGGCAATTAATCTTCGTAATAGATTCGTAATAATGATGCTAATTGGTGGTCAAAAACAACTTTTTTTAAAAAAGGGTCAAAAGACAAAAATTAACTTCGTTGCACCGAATTTTCACATAAGACTTGCACCGAATTTTCACTAAGACTTGCACCGAATTTCCACATAAGACTTGCACCGAATTTCCACATAAGACTTGCACCGAATTTCCACATAAACTTCGGCTTTCGGCAGAGATGGGATGCTATCTGACAATAGTTTTGCACAAAGCGCGAAATTCGAAGCACCAGAAACAATCTTAAGGATCTCATTAAAAAAATGACATATGTGACTCAGTCCGGAACCACAACACAATCTTCGAATGACAGGCAACTCTTTCCTTACAAACTGCGCCACAGTGTATTGCGTTGGACGCCATTCGCCGTATTCTGCGCCATTCGAGTTGTTTCGTTTAGACAAGTCTTTCTTGTTTTACTTCTACTATTTTATTTCTACTACTTTTTAACCTTGTTATTCTAATAGGTTGTCCAGTTTTCTTCAAATTAGTATACAATAAGATATGTATATATTTATATATGTTCATTTATTGACGTGTAGTTATGATTTTTTTATTGCTTATTTTGCCTATCTTGAATTAACTGTGTATAACTGAGGAAATAATTGCGTTCGGAAAGGGTTAATTAAAGCAAATTAAAGAGTTCATTATTTACTTCCAATGTGGGAGGCAGCGCGCTTCCTGATTATATACCAATATAGAGAGAAGGTACCATAGTCTGTACTAGCAGGCAAGACCACACCGTTTTGTGAGCGATTTAATGATAAATATGCTTTGTTGAGCACAAGATAAGATTGCCATCATGATACAAAACCGAATGTAAAATAATTTCGGCTGGTGGGTGAGAAGGGAGTGGTCGGGGCTGGGGGTGTCTGTAGTAAAGCATTTGCGTTGCATTATAAAGAATTTGGAATTGAATACAAACGGCGGCGTTCTGTTTCTACGTTCATTATTTCTGTTAGATCCCTTAATATTGTAGTTGGAATTGTTTTGTGCTATTCTTTCGACAAACGTCCAGTCATGTTTGCGGAGAGTGAACGAGCCATATGGAAAACTATATGTTATTAAATCAGTCTATGGGGTCAAAGACGCATGACGGAAACAGGCGCGAGGGTTAGTGAAGGGGCACTATCCAAGACCCTGTCCCCTACCTCTAAGAGGTGACCCTGGAAACATACATTGGTTTCGGTCTGGCTAAGGGAGTAACATGGATCGAAGGAGAACCACAGGGAGTGGTGGCAGTGCAGGCAAGGAAAAGTAAAACAGGTGCAGAAAACCCTGAACAATGCATGCATCTCCTGGCCGATGTCCGAAACAACTTGCCCAAGTTGCCAACAAATAATAAACAGCAGTGGACGAGTCGCCTACGAGCATATGCAAACTTCCCCGGAATACATGAGTCCAGCTGCGTGCTAGGGCAGTCTAGAGATACGGAAAATGCGAACACAACGCTCGCACCACAATTATCAGCCTCCCGGCCGCTGATAAAAGCATACATTCGAACAGGTAGGGATGAGAGGTGCATCCATAGTAAAGACGTGGGCCCGCATGGAACGAAACTTGGAAGCCCTGTGCCCGAGTGGAGATTCTCTGTCCGGTCAGTCTCGAGGCACGATGAAAGTCCCGACAAGGGACCCTGAAACCGCTGAAATGTGCCGTGTCGAAGTTTGCAACAAACTCTGTATCAAAGGGTTAGCGCTGATAGATGTACCGTGTAAGGTTGACCGAGAGCAAAACATGAAGTTGAGTTCCAGTGCCTAACGAAACTGCCCTTCCTGGAAAAACCGAGCAAGGTACTGTTGCGATAACAACTAACATCCCCGGAAGAACTGAGGTGGGTGATGCCTAACGGAACTGCCATCCTTGGGACAACCGGGCAAGTTACTATTGTAGTCACAACTAACATCCCCGGAAGAACTGGGGTGGGTGATGGTGGCGAACGCAAAATCTCAGTTGCGTTGCTAGCTCCGATTGAAACGACCCTCTACATTATTTGTGCTTGGTCCCAGTCCGGTGTTTCCCGAGGCTAAGGAAAATGCGAAGTAGAAACTGCACATTGCCACGTACCGACACTCGCCTCGGAAAGGCTGAGAATGTTCCTACTCCGGAACAAACTCAAAGTGGACAGTAAAGTAAGGCCGACAATGCAAAGTACTGACAGGCTGTCGGACCCGAACATTGGCGAAGGCCGACATGTCACACGGTGTGTTATACGGGTAAGACGCCGTCCAAGGACAAGCTTATGTGCCCTGTGAAATGTTCCTAATCTGGAACGACCTCATAGTCAGAAAGGACATAACAGTAGTAACTCACTGTTTGGCGTAGATCACAAAGCCCAAATATACGGCAAAGCTGATCGAAAAGGCGAAGATCCGGGCCGAAATAGTCGGCAGAAAGGATCGTACACTAGGGCTAGCTACCCTAGTAAATCAAAAGCTGGCTGAAACCGTGTGGGTGGGCCTAGTCTCCATGGACACATAATCGTTCAACGTAGATCAAGCGTTCTTGTCAAAGTATCAATTATATATCATAAAAAGAAGGACAAAATTGGCCGTGAAGAATGATTGCGAGAGAGAGAGAAATCAATCTATAGCTTTTTATGTAAAACATCGAGTATATGGGGTCCTCTCAATCTGTATATTTATCTTTCTATCTACCTATACCTATCTATCTGTCTATCAACTCAAGCTTTCGATAAAGAAAAATATATAGAAATAACTCGAATGTTAGAAAGTATACATATTGATGGGAAAAATCTTAGACTGATCAAGAATATGTACTGACAACAAAGTGCAGTCATAAGACTAACGAAACACGTAATAACTAAGCACTTTAGTTTTACAAATTACAAAAAAAGTGACGATACACAGCAACGTTTCGACCAAAAGGTCTTTATCAAGCAAACGATACAACAGAAGTGACGAATTTCAAAGAACACTACACATAGACTACTACATACAGAGACATTCAAATGTATCTAATGAAAATCTGGGAATAAAAAGAATAATGAAATATTGCAACACAAAAACACACAAAAACTAGAAGTGGAAAAGAAGAGAAACAATAAAAAATCAAGTAAATGAATAACGTATATATATGTAGCATATACACAAATAGATTACACGGCATGAGAAGAGAAAATAATAAGAAGCATAAGAATGTAATGTGTTGAGTCTATTAGTCATAAAACTAGAGAATCAGAATGGAATCTACATACAATTAGAAGTAAGACAAGGATGCGTACTCTCACCAGACCTGATTAACCTATACAGTGAAAACATCATGCGACATATAGAAGAAAAGGCAGGAATAACAGTTGGCGGACAAAACATGAACAATCTAAGATACGCTGATAACACAATTCTCATGGCTACAAATAAACAATAACTACAAGATTTGATAGACATACTAGTGAGAGAAAGTGAAAAAAAGGATTAAGCATGAATATAAAGAAAACAGAGATTATGGTTGTCTCCAAGAAACAGGAAACACCAAACTGTAATATCAAAATAATTAATATAGCTCTGAAACAAGTCCATCGATTCAAGTACCTGGTAACACTCCTAACATCAAATGGAGGATGTAAAACAGAGATTAGGAGTAGAATATCTCAAGCGAAACAGATTATAGGAAAAGGAAAAACACACTACGCGTGAATTCACTACAAACGACATCGCGAAAACGAGCACTCCAGTACTATATCGAAACCAATACATATGTATGGCAGCGAATCATGGACAATGAACAAGTAATCAATAAGATCGCTGGAAGCCGGATGTGGTTTTACAGAAGAATGCTGAAAATTATATGGACAGGGAAGAAAACAAATGAGGAGGTTTCTTAACCAGACCAACACACAGAGAAACCGTATCTAAAGAATCAGACAATCAAGGTTCTTCGTGCATATAATGCGAAAAGAATTGTTAGAACATTTGGTGACAACAGTAACAATTCAGGGAAGTAGAGATCGTGGAAGACAGAGGGAGAAGATGTTGGATGGCCTGACATCATGTTTCGACACAAAGATTGACGTCAGAACTGATTACAGGCACCAAGCAGAGAGAGTTGTGGAGAAACATGATCGCCTACGCCGGCAGGCATTTCACTTGATTGATTGATATATCTATCTATCTATATATATATATATATATATATATATATATATATATATATATATTATTATCATATATATATTTTATATCTATTTATCTATCTATCTATCTATCTATCTATCTATCTGTCTGTCTATCTGTCTGTCTGTCTATCTGTTTGTCTCTTTATATCTATCTATCTATCTTATGTATTCTGTCTTTCTATTATATATATATTATATATATATATATATATATAATGTACCATTAGTTCGTTTCATCTAACTTAAAATGGTATTATGTAAGTCTGCATATACAAGTGAGTCCTTCAGTAACCAACTGGACTATTTAATTGTATTGACGTCAAATTGCAATCGAGCTGTGCTGCCAGGAACACTACTACCCGCCAGATTGGATTATATTGAGTTTAGTTTAGTTTAGTTTAGTCGTCGGATCACCATCACTGCAAGTCGAACAAATTAGTCCATAAGTGCTCCGATCTCTCCCTCAGTATGTCCATCAGCGTGTGGCGACTAACGACACCAGTTCTTTGTTGGTTTACAATTCTTCTTTGTTTGCCAGCATAGCGTTCTTGTCGAGCTACACCACACTTAATTTTGAGTTCTTGCAGTCTGGTTAGGGTTGTGGATTCACCGCTATTACGTGAATCATGTACACGCCCTCTCTCCCTTATGGAATTTATAATATCAGCCTGGTCCATTGCTCGTCCGCTTTGGACAGCAGCCATACCTGCAAGCCTATCCGCACGTTCATCCCCCTTACACCTGCATGCCCTGGCACAAAAATAAAACTGATCTTGTCAGCTTAGACCTCCCCAGCGACTCTATCCAATGTCTCCGAGCTATATTGAGTTTGTTATAGTGAAATTTATGATAACAGAAAATACTTTTTTATCAAGTGCTATAACATATTTTTTTTTATATCTATTGACCAATAAATAAAACTCTATTTTAAATTGATATTCTCTAAACTCGACGTGAGCAATATTTTACTAACTAATCAAAAAAAAACCACATCATATAATTTTACACGATCATGAAAAGTATATTCCAGGTCATGTTTCAATAAATGTTGAAGTCTCCCAGAATAATGTGTCTTGTAGTATCCTTTCTCTTACTTTACTTTACAACATCAAAAGAACAACTGCAAAGAAATGTGAAATATTATTCAGTGCACCAAATGAAATATGTGCTTCTATTGCTCATGAAATAAACAACTTTACGATTTGGCAGTAGAAATCCAAATTGGCAAGCACTTGCGTCAAATTTTCATTTTCAAAGACTTGTATCCAATAGAATTATAACCTGGCTGTCTTTTTATAACGTCCCAGAAATCTCACAGAATTCAATGTCAGCCACGTACAGGCAGTTAATTCTAGAAAGCAAATCAGCTTCTGTTCCGAGTAATGTTTCTTTCTTCTTTTATTTTGTTTGTAAAAAAGTATTTCTTGAAATTATTCCGAGAAGCCCCGCACAGTGCATAATGTGTGGAAGTACGTGACGATAGCATGGATGTGTAGATTGCTGACAGTTTGCGTGGCGGCAGTTGAGAGAAGAGAATCGGCAGAGTGCTTGCCCCCTGTGTATGGTGATATATATAGAGAGAGAGATTATAGAGGGGATGTAATATTTATTTCCTCTTTAATTTCTTCCTTTCCCTCTATTTTTTTTTTTATTGCTAATGGTGTTGAGTTATCGCACTTTCTTAACAATCTAAACATTGTTTTCTACATTATTGTCTAACTTAATTTAGTTTTTCTTGTTCTCTTGGGAAGATCCCTTCTTTCTTCTTCTTCGAGCGCTCCATATCGACCACTTGTTAACCACTCTATGTGATCTATATGTGATCTGAGCCTAAGAGCAATTGTACGTTGTGCCAGTTATGCGCCTACAGTAGGCCAACACATCCGATTTCTGCTATGATTTTTATTTACTAGGGTAGTTCTCCCTAGAACCCCATTACATCCAGCCACACGACATACCTTGTAGGTCTCAGTGGTACTATTTTATGCTTCCGTTAGGGCCCGGCACCATACCGACGGTCAATTTAATTTTAATCTTTCATGTTCTTTAGGGAAGAGTACTGACTGATCCCTGACATTTATTTAATGACACATTTCTTGATATGAGCCCACAGCTCCCTCCACTCCCTCCCCTACCTTCTTGGCCTTTATTAAACTTATCAGATCTTACTAGTCATGCAATTCATAAAAGAACAAGATACCTAATGGTTTGGACATCTCACAAGAATGCCCTGGTATCATCTACCATAGTGATCCATACTGAATAAAGTATAACGAGTACAGAGCAAGAGGAGGACCACGCAAAAGATGGATCGACGGCATCAAGAACATCATTATGAAAATGAATGCCAGCTTATAAAGTGCCTTAGAACAAGCACAGACAAGACTACACCACCACCCCCCTTTCCAACAGCTCTATAAAGAAATAAATGGTTGAAGAGAAGAAGTTATATGATAAATTGCTACCCCATAGACTCAACGCACTACATTACTATGCTTCTTAGTACTTTTTCTTCTCATGCTCCTTATTCTATATATGTGCCCATCTGCCCAGCGTGTTCGTAGCGCATTGGACTACGGGTGACTATCCCTCTGTGTGTGCGGGTTCAATTCCGCGGGATGGCAGAAGAAGCCACAAATTCCCCAGATTTACGGTGTTCGTGGCACCGAACCGAAGGGTTACGATGTCTATGGCACCGAGCCGAAGAGCTGAATAGCTCAAGTGCTTCTGGATCGGGGAAAAAAAAAAAACTATATATGTGTGTATGTTAAATGTAAATATGTTATATATATATATATATATTGATTTTATTGTTTTCTTCCTTTTCCACTTCTGGTTTCATTATTTAGTCATTTGTTTTCAGTCACAGATTTTATTTTATGTCGTTAGAATGTATTGTTATTATATATGTAGTGTGCTATGAAAGAAATGTATTGTTGTATTATATATGTAGTGTGCTATGAAAGAAATGTATTGTTTATTATATATGTAGTTGCTATGAAGAAATGTATTGTTGTATTATATATGTAGTTTATGAAGAATGTATTGTGTATATATATGCAGTTGCATGAAGAAATGTATTTGTATTATATGAGTCATGAAGAAAGTAGTTGTATTATATATTAGTCATGAAAGAAATGATTGTTGTATTATAGTGTTCTATGAAAGAAATGTATTGTTGTATTATATATGTAGTGTGCTATGAAAGAAATGATTTTATTATATGTAGATTGCTATGAAAAAATGTATTGTTTATTATATATTTAGTGTGCTATGAAAGAAATGGATTGTTGTATTATATATGTAGTGTGCTATGAAAGAAATGGATTGTTGTATTATATATGTAGTGTGCTATGAAAGAAATGGATTGTTGTATTATATATGTAGTGTGCTATGAAAGAAGTGAAATTCTTCACTTCTGTTGTATGTTTTCTTGATAAATGCCTTTTGGTTGAAACGTTGCTGTGTATTGTCATTGTTTTGTATTTGATAAAACTACAATACGTGGTTTTACGTTTTCACCATTGGAAGAGTAGAAGAAGAATCATATCTTCATTTCTACTTTTATTTGAGAATCGTCATTCATATCTTCATTTCACTTTTATTTGAGAATGTCATTCTATCTTCATTTTACTTATTTGAGAATCTCATTCATATCTTCATTTTACTTATTTGAGAATCGTCATTCATATCTTCATTTCACTTTTATTTGAAATCGTCATTCATATCTTCATTTCTACTTTTATTTGAAATCGTCATTCTATCTTCATTTCTACTTATTGAAATCGTCATTCTATCTTCATTTCTACTTTATTTGAGAATCTCATTCATATCTTCATTCTACTTATTTGAGATCGTATTCACTCATTCTACTTATTTGAGAATCGTCACATATCATTTGCTGGGGGTTCAGTCTAAGTATGTCTGTTTACAAAGTTGTGTTTCTCCCTCCATTATTCATCTCTAATTATCTACCTAATCTCACGAGTTTTGTTGCTCTTTCAGAAGTCTATATTTTATTTTCTTGCAGTGGCGTAGGATCATTTTGTTGGCCACATCTTTTCTTGCTGAAAAGACGCTGAATTTCATACTGTATATGATATTTTTAGCGTTATATATTCGATTTTTTCAAAGCTAATCAATATCACGTTAAAAGGAATAATGAACAAATAAATTATAACATAATAAATACAGGTTGCACATTATTTTTGGTTGCGACCAGGCCCCACTGGCCCTTAATGACGAGCCGAAACCGTTCTGCTGTATGATATGTAATACTCTTTATTAATCCTGTATTGTATCTTACTCTACAAACTGTGTATACCTATCTACTGTCCGTATCTATCATTCTCACCCGGAAGCTGTCGGTGACTTTCTAAGCACTGTCTCTTACTATAGCCTGGACATCGGAGATCTGTTTGCACTGTCCTATCTTGGCCAGCCACAAACATTCACGGTCAGGTTGCCACATAATGGACAAGCATAATCGATCTATCCCAATACAAACAAATCATATCAAACTCATTTTCAGAAGATAGAAAACAAATAATCTCAGTTATTAAATTGGCAAAATAAAATTGATTCAAACTTGAAATGTAATACATGGACTAGTGAAGAAAATAAGTATTAGAACTAGTGGAACACAAAAGCTTTATAGTGCAGGTTCAATAAATAAGATTTAGTACTATTGTTTTTAAATAGTTAAAACTACTTTTTTTGTAAAATTAGAACTATGAAAACAAATCAGAATTAGTAAATAAACAACAATACTTGTGGAATAAAAAGTGTGGTCAAGTGGATAAACAACAATACTTGTGAATAAAGAAGCTGTGTAAAGTGGATAAACACAATACTGTAATAAAGAACTGTGGTCAAGGGATAAACAACAATGCTAGTGAATAAAAAGCGTGTGGTCAGTGATAAACAACAATACTAGTGATAAAAAGCGTCGTCAAATGGATAAGGGCACCGAATGCTTATTAGGAGAACATGGGGTTGAATCTCAGTGATAGGACATATTGTATTGACGAAAGTACAAAGAAATATCATCACATTACGTTGGTGTGACAGATTTAGGAAAAACGGATATTAAAATCTACAGTTTTAAAATACAGTCATCTAACGCCCTCTTCTCATCTTTAAAACGTAGATATAAGCTGTACAATGATCATCATCATCAGGTGCTGCAGCTGGCATAGGGATAAGATCTCACAAATCTCTGTCTTTGGTGTTTTCTATCAAACTCAAATGTAGACGTACCAAGTGCCATGAAGTCAGGCTATCAAAATTTTTCATCTGTCTTCCCTGTCTCGTCTATCCTCGATTTTACCGGTTGGCATTGTGTTCTAAACCTCCTCTTCATACATGCCTGAAAAAATGATGACTGCCTCTTTCTTATATTGATGATAAACTTTCTGTGTCGATCTCATTAACACCTCAACATTAGTCATTTTAACAGTCATGGGATCCTCATCACACTTGTAACAAGACCTGTAAATAAGTGATACAGTAAAACATTCTTTGAAGTGGAGATAACACCTGGTAGAAAAGAACTATTCGTTTCTTCTAATTCACGGTTTGTTTACTGTAAACTTCTTACATCTAAGACATTGGTTATTTTTCAACAGCTGGTGGTTCTCTTGATCATATTATGCTATATGCCTTATGAACATAAAGTGTGCGTGGATACTAGTTGTTACAGAGCTGGGATAGTCAAGAGTTAGTGGATTGCGTAGCGGTGAGCAGGAAAGTCCTGTGTAGTCAGTTATTAGAGCTAGCATCGTCAAGTGGATTAGAGCTTTGGAAGTCAAGTTGGTAAAGGATGAAGTAGTCCTGTTTATGAGGTGGTAAGTTAAAAAGCATTGTTATAGTAACGATATGTGAACTGGCATGATTAGAACAAACGCTGCGAACTTAAGTGACTAGAGTGTTGACGAGTCAAGAGATTAGGAGTTGACGTCGTCATTCGGCTAATGACTTACGTAGTCATGAGGTTAGTGAGTTGGCGTGTCATGATGCATAACACTATGTTACAAGTGTTTAGAGTGCTGACGTAGTCAAAACATTAATGTGTTGGTGGTCAAGTATTTATATCGTTGGGTAGTCTTGTAAATTCAACACTGGCATAGTCAAATTATATAGTCCTGACGTCGTTAAGTTATTAAAATTACATGCGCTAAGCTCTTTCAATACCATAAACCTACTTGTTCAGACTACAATAGTTTTATGATACACATCATCAAAATTTCATCACAGAAACGAGTTATGTTACATTTTTGTATTAGTGATCACGTTAATATACATACATATATATATATATATTAGGTAACGTTAATATACATACAATGATATATAATAATACTTAGTAATTAATGTTAAGCCTATGTAGATATAATATATATATATAATCAAATGATCTAGTTAACTATATTTATTTTACTATTTATAACTATAATACAAGATTTCAACAAAGAGAGGGTAAGGGATCTATATTACAATCACTATATTTGATGGCGGAGTGATTGGGGCTCGTTTGTGCATCACTATAGTAGTCATATAGAATGCAAGAAATATCGGACTCAGTTCCAGGAAGCGATTGAGCGAGTTGCACAGGACAGAGCGGCATGGAGAAATTACCTGCAGACCGTATGTAACATATAACGTTAAGAGATGAATATATATATATATATATATAAGGCTTTGGTATGGATTGAGTTAAGTCACCTAGAGCGATAACAATCTAATTATTAAAGCAAGCTCTGTCGTTGTCAAGTTTGTCAGAGTGCTGGCGTAATCAACTGATAAGAGTGCTGATGTAGCAATATAGTTAGGTTGATATGTAGTTAAATAGCTCGATTGCTGGTACAATATAATGGTATTACAATATATTTCAAGAAAAATAATTATTTTTTAAATACATAATTACAATGCGTACACTAAACATTTTTTATCATCGAAAACAATGTCTTTTGCAACATGTGGTCAAATTTTATGACAATATGTTTGTTAGTTTTTTTTCTGTTAATTTATTTCAAAGACAACCCTTGTTCTGTGTGTATCTCCCGGCTTAACAAGTAGCTAATGTTGAGCAAATGAAGAAGAAGAAATATGTCTATTTTACTGTCAACTGTAATTCTTATTTTGTTCATAAGTGAAAATTAATGCAAGAAAGAAGTGTGACATTCTACATTTCTGACTAATCTGATGGAACAAAACAATTATGTAACTCAGTATCTACAGCGCAAGATTAGAAAATGAAACATTAGACAACAGTATCAACATTGAATACACTTACATAGTGACAAATGAGACCAAGCAAAGACAACGTCTCGACTATGTGACATGAAACTTTATTAAAGAAATAACTAATTCAATCTAAAGAAGAATCTCTCTTTCTCTCCCTCTCTCTCTCTCTCTCTCTCTCTCTCTCTGTGTGTGTGTGTATGTGTGTGTGTGTCTCTTGTGCATATTGAGCCCTGGTTTCAACTAACACATGTCAAATAGTTAGCAATCTCGTGCAGCTACATTCAGTACTTCCTAATATCACTAATCTCTTACTCGAGTTCTCTTCCTTCTATAATTCTATATTTTTTCTCTCTTTGCTTTCCCTGCGTATCGAGAAAAATCCTTCTTGTTATATCCCCTTCGGGTTTTCTCAAGGTGTGTTTTATCCAGCGCTTATCTTTCTACCTCTTGGTTCACTGGGATCTGGTCGTTCTCTTCAAAGCTCTATTTGAGACCCTATCTACAACTCAGACATCTATTGTGACACCAGTTGATGAATTTATGCAGATGATTAGTTCTTGTTAGTCTAATTATGTTTTATATAATAGATGCTTTACATAGAGTTTCAGGTTTAAGCTCAGCAAAAGCGTTAACAATCTAGATTTTAGTTAAATACAAGAATCTGTCGTTCAGTTTAGAGTCTATGCTAATCAACTGATAAGAGTGCTGTTAACATTAGAGTTCTCAGGTTATATACAGAGTTAAATAGCTCGATTTCTGCATACAATAAATGGTACATTAATCTAGTTTTCAAGAAAAATAATTCATTTTCTAACCATACATACAAATGCGTAACTAAAATTTTTTTCATCGAAAACAGATGTCGTTTGAACATTGAGTCAAATTTTTATGACAATATGTTTATTAGTTTTTTCTTAATTTATTTCAAAGAACAACCTTGTTCTGGTATCTCCCTGATGCTTAACAAGTAGTTATGCATGTCTAAATGAAGAAGAAGAAATATGTCTATTTTACTAGTCAGACTGTAATCTTAGTTTCTGTTCATAAGTGAAAATAATGCAGAATAGAAGTGTGACATTCTCATTTCTACTAACTAGATGGAACATTACAAGTTATGTTAACTCATACACAGACGCAAGATTAGAAGAATGTAAACATTGACAACAGATATCAACATTGAATACACGTTCATAGTGACAAATGAGACCAACATAAGACAAGTTCTCACTATTAACATGAAACTTATAAGTTAAATTAACTCATTCAATCATAAAAGAACTCTCTTTTCTCCTTTTCTCTCTCTCTCTCTCTCTCTGTGTAGTGTGTCATGTGTGTCTCTTGTCATATGCAGCCTGGTTTCAACTAATCCATGTCAAATATAGCAACTCGTCATACATTCCAGCTTCTAACATACACTAATCTCTTACTAGAGTTCTCTTCTACTTCTAAATTCAATTTTTTTCTCCTGTTTCTCCATATCGAAGAAATCCTTACTTATATTCCTCAGGTTTTACCTCAAGGTGTTCTTATCCAGCTTATCTTTTCTTACCTCTGGTTCACTGAATCTGTCGTTTTCATAAGTTCCTCCTGGTCAACCCTATCATACAACTCAGTCATCTATTTTTGAGGCCCAGTTGATAATTTTATCAATTATTAAGTTACTGCTTTATCTAATTCCATGTTTACTTCCATACAACAGAACTGCGTTAACATTAGAGTTCTCCAGGCTTCTAACCCATACAACAGAACTGCGTTAACATTAGAGTTCTCCAGGTTTCTTACCCATACAACAGAACTGCGTTAACATTAGAGTTCTCCAGGTTTCTTATCCATACAGCAGAACTGCGTTAACATTAGAGTTCTCCAGGTTCTACCATACAGCAGAACTGCGTTAACATTAGAGTTCTCCATGTTTCTAACCCATACAACAGAACTGCGTTAACATTGGAGTTCTCCATGTTTCTAACCCATACAACAGAACTGCGTTAACATTAGAGTTCTCCATGTTTCTAACCCATACAACAGAACTGCGTTAACATTAGAGTTCTCCAGGTTTCTAACCCATACAGCAGAACTGCGTTAACATTAGAGTTCTCCAGGCTTCTAACCCATACAACAGAACTGCGTTAACATTAGAGTTCTCCATGTTTCTAACCCATACAACAGAACTGCTTTAACATTAGAGTTCTCCATGTTTCTAACCCATACAACAGAACTGCGTTAACATTAGAGTTCTCCAGGTTCTATCCATACACAGAACTGCGTTAACATTAGAGTTCTCCAGGTTTCTAACCCATACAGCAGAACTGCGTTAACATTAGAGTTCTCCATGTTTCTAACCCATACAACAGAACTGCTTTAACATTAGAGTTCTCCAGGTTTCTAACCCATACAACAGAACTGCGTTAACATTAGAGTTCTCCATGTTTCTTATCCATACAACAGAACTGCGTTAACATTAGAGTTCTCCAGTTTCTAACCATACAACAGAACTGCGTTAACATTAGAGTTCTCCATGCTTCTATCCATACAACAGAACTGCGTTAACATTAGAGTTCTCCATGTTTCTAACCCATACAACAGAACTGCTTTAACATTAGAGTTCTCCATGTTTCTAACCCATACAACAGAACTGCTTTAACATTGAGTTCTCCATGCTTTCTAACCCATACAACAGAACTGCTTTAACATTAGAGTTCTCCAGGTTTCTAACCCATACAACAGAACTGCGTTAACATTAGAGTTCTCCAGGCTTCTAACCCATACAACAGAACTGCTGTTAACATTGAGTTCTCCAGGTTTCTAACCCATACAACAGAACTGCGTTAACATTAGAGTTCTCCAGGCTTCTAACCCATACAACAGAACTGCGTTAACATTGGAGTTCTCCAGGCTTCTAACCCATACAACAGAACTGCGTTAACATTAGAGTTCTCCATGTTTCTAACCCATACAGCAGAACTGCTTTAACATTGACGTTAAATATTCAAATATTTGTTCCAGGTTCGGTTTCTTATCCTTAGACTGTGAGTAAATACAGGATTAGAAAGAAGAAGAAGAAGAACAAGATTCGATTACTTTATATTTCCTCAAATAACTCAACTGAATAATATTACCACTTGTCTTCTGTATTCTTATTCGAATAAAAGGAAAGTATATTTGGCATAGAGGTTAGGTGTTCCATCTCTCGTGTCAAAGGTATCAGGTTCGTTCCCTCGTGAAGACATCTGATTATTTTTCCAGGGATCCATGATTTCAGTGTAGGTGAGATCGAGTTCCTAGTCATATCAGAGACGGACGATAAACTTAGGTCCTGTGTTCAATTTGAGTATGTAAAAGAACCCTTGGCAGTTCAAAATCGTGAAGATCAGGCTGGAAAGCCGCTTCCCGGGCCAAATTCATTTGAAAAGATTAAAAATAAAATTCCTACAAAACGTTTTTCATCCTCCTCAAAATTACATCTGGGACCTTCGCCAGTGCTACGGAGTTCGTGCACCGCAACTGAGATCTTCCTGTGTAAGAAAGAAATCAGATGACTACTCACCAAAGACCAATGATGATGGTCATATCAATCAATCAATCATTCAATCAATCATTCTGATAAAAATATGGATAATTTAAAAACAAATTGGGCATCACACTAATGATAGAAGATAGACAGAAAAGTTAAAGTTAATTGCATATCCTTTACAGGACTTTGCGAATCAACCCCAGCTTTTAACGCTGTTTGTAATTTTTCTAGGCATTATTACGTTGAGTAGTTTGCCATTGCTTTCTGAACGGGTGGTGCCATCGTCCTTTGTAAAAATCTACGCGAAACAATTTGCAACCAAACTGTCCGCAGCGTGATTCGAACTCAAAACGTCGGGGTTAATAGATTGAGTCACTATCCCATAAATCACAGACGCCACCAATAGACATAAACGAACCAGAAATAATTATGTTGGGGACAATGTTGGATAGTAAGGTCTTGTTTATCTCTAACATACGCGACGCTGGAGAGACGTGAATCGGCATAATACGGAAATGTTTTTTTTTCCCTCAGCTTCAATGATTTAGCTGCGCCTGGGCTCTGCATCGGTCCAATTACATGAAGAATGTATTATGAAGATAGCATTGACGAGTTGGAGATGTTTGTGTATCTGCAACACTTCCCGGACAGTAGTCAGAATTGGGTTGTTCTAGCAATAGGTTAGTAGTGGGTTATCAGTAAGGGGTCTCTGTAACTAAGTGGGTAAGCCCTTGTTCAGAAGCCTCTGGGTTCGAATCCGAGTCGCGGCGTTCTGGTCACATGTTCACCCGGTGGAATGAAGTTAATCCTTAGTTCTGGTCACATGTTCACCCGGTGGAATGAAGTTAATCCTTAGTTCTGGTCACATGTTCACCCGGTGGAATGAAGTTAATCCTTAGTTCTGGTCACATGTTCACCCGGTGGAATGAAGTTAATCCTTAGTTCTGGTCACATGTTCACCCGATGGAATGAAGTTAATCCTTAGTTCTGGTCACATGTTCACCCGGTGGAATGAAGTTAATCCTTAGCTTTTAGACACATTTCTTTTTATTTTAAATTTTAATTTAAACAATTTAAAAAATATAATTGTTAATATAAACATAAATGCCGCCCATGTGGTGCCGAGGCCCGCTAGAGGAGAAAAGAATAGTACCACTGCAGCCTACAAGGCATGTTGATGTAGAGACCTAGGAAGCTACCTAGTAAGTAAAAAGCGTCGTAGAAATCGGATGTGCTGGCCTACTTATGGGCGCATAACTGGCACAATGTATAATCGCTCTTAGGATCAGATCACATAGAAATCACACAGAATGATTAACAAGTGGTCGATATGGAGCTTTCGATAAAGAATAAGAAGAAGAACATAAATGTAATTCCCATCAAATCTTCTATTCTAAAACAACCGGGAGAGCGAGTCAGAAAAAATACGCAGTACGTAATCGGAAGTACTTTACCGATATCGTATATACTGCAGCTTCACTAAAAATATAACATACTCCCAAATGGCTCAATTTTATTTATTTTTTAAAAAAAGAGATTTTTAAGTGGTGTTAATTCAGCGAACGAACAATAAGAAGCAAAAATAGCTTCTGGCAATTGGCAATATTCAAGACGAACTCAAATTACACAGCGTTAGCGTGACGAATACTATATTTACATAAGTATAAATAGAGAAAGCTTGTGTAATACTAGCGTGTCAAGATACTATTCTACATATTCTAATATGCATAGACAAATCATGAGTGCTAGTAACATATAATATGTTATTTAAATATGCATAGACAAATCATGAGTGCTAGTAATGTATAATATATTATTTAAATATGCATAGACAAATCATGAGTGCTAGTAACATATAATATGTTATATTACTTAAATATGCATAGACAAATCATGAGTGCTAGTAACATATAATATGTTATATTACTTAAATATGCATAGACAAATCATGAGTGCTAGTAACATATAATATGTTATATTACTTAAATATGCATAGACAAATCATGAGTGCTGGTAACATATAATATGTTATATTACTTAAATATGCATAGACAAATCATGAGTGCTAGTAACATATAATATGTTATTTAAATATGCATAGACAAATCATGAGTGCTGGTAACATATAATATGTTATATTATTTAAATATGCATAGACAAATCATGAGTGCTGGTAACATATAATATGTTATATTACTTAAATATGCATAGACAAATCATGAGTACTGGTAACATATAATATGTTATATTATTTAAATATGCATAGACAAATCATGAGTACTGGTAACATATAATATGTTATATTATTTAAATATGCATAGACAAATCATGAGTACTGGTAACATATAATATGTTATATTATTTAAATATGCATAGACAAATCATGAGTGCTGGTAACATATAATATGTTATATTATTTAAATATGCATAGACACATATTTTGACATTTTTCTTCTCTCTTTGCCTTGCAGGTTTAGGATAAGAAGATATTTCTACAACAGGCTCGTTCTTGTGTGCGTTTCGTACATGGTATCTTTCACTCCATTTCTTTTTTCTGTGGTCTACATTTTGCGTGGGCTTAGCATTAAATAGCTTTTCCTGTTGAGAACTTTGATCCCCTAACAGTCCGTTGGAATTTCTCTCTCTCATGTGCCAGATGTCCCGCCTCTGCAGCCGTCATGCTTACAATCATTTTCATCCTGAATCCATCTTCTCCGTTGTCTTCCTCTTCGCCTCTTTGCTGGGATGCCTCCTTCATTGTGATCTTCTCAAACCTTCTGTCTCTTTATGTCAAATACCTTTCATGTGTGCTTGTTCTGTTATGTATCCACTGTGTGTCAGTGCATGGAGAATAACAGAAATTCAACAAAGATGCATAAGCAAATTAAACCATAGAACATAGCAACATGTAAAATATATTTCAACATGAACTCTTCAAGAGAATATGATTCTTTTTCCATATATTATAATACAGTGCACATGAACGTTGTAATCAACGATAGGCGAACACTAATCAACGATAGGCGAACACTAATCAACGATAGGCGAACACTAATCAACGATAGGCGAACACTAATCAAACGATAGGAACACTAATCAGACAAACATGAAGTGTACATAGAGTGCTGAGATATCAAGAAAGATCGCTTTATCAATGAAGACATTATGAACAAATGTGTGGAACATTAGTACCAAACTTCATCAAGAATTACCAACAGATTGCTTCCAAGGTCAAGGCTATTATATATATTGATACAAACAAAAGGTACTACGCAAAAAAACGAACTGTATAAATAACATGATTGATTGATTGATTAATTGATTGATTGATTGATTGATAAGACCATGATCATTGTACTGATGAGTAGCCATGTGTTCTCTGATCTCTTTCTATAGATAGGAAGATGTCATCGCAGTGCATGGCATCTGTAGCTCGGCGAGGTCCCGTTGTAATTTGAAGATGGTAAAGAAATTTATGTAGGAATTTTAAATATTGTCAATGAACTTGGCTGAGCAGCGCTTTCCTGCATGCTCTTCTCGATTTTGATGTCCCGGTCAGCGGCTTTCCTGCATGCTCTTCTCGATTTTGTACTGTGCCCGGTCACGCTTTCCTGCATGCTTTTCGATTTTGTGTGCCCGGTCAGCGGCTTTCCTGCATGCTCTTCTCGATTTTGTACTGTGCCCGGTCAGCGGCTTTCCTGCATGCTCTTCTCGATTTTGTACTGTGCCCGGTCAGCGCTTTCTCATGATCTTCTCGATTTTGTACTGTGCCCGGTCAGCGGCTTTCCTGCATGCTCTTCTCGATTTGGATGTGCCCGGTCAGCAGTTTCCTGCTTGCTCTTCTCGATTTTGTACTGTGCCCGGTCAGCGGCTTTCCTGCATGCTCTTCTCGATTTTGTACTGTGCCCGGTCAGCGGCTTTCCTGCTTGCTCTTCTCGATTTTTGTACTGTGCCGGTCAGCGGCTTTCCTGCATGCTCTTCTCGATTTTGAATTGCCAGGGGTTCGTTTACATGCTCAAATTGAACACGGGACATACGTTTTATCGCCCGTCTCCAATAGAACTAGGAACTCGATCTCACCTACACTGAGATCATGGATCTCTGAAAAATATCCAGATGGCTCTACGAGGGAGCGAACCTGGTACCTTTGACACGAGAGACAAGCACCTAACCTCTACATAACAGTGACACTTTATATAAATCAGACAGACAGTGAAAGACATCATGTAGAGAGACAGCGCATTGAGACAGACAGTGAAAGACATCATGTAGAGAGACAGCGCATTGAGACAGACAGTGAAAGACATCATGTAGAGAGAGCGCACTAAGACAGACAGTGAAAGACATCATGTAGAGAGACAGCGCATTGAGACAGACAGTGAAAGACATCATGTAGAGAGAGAGCGCACTAAGACAGACAGAGAAAGACACCACGTACAGAGAGCGCACTAAGACAAAACAGTGAAAGACACCACGTAGAGACAGCGCACTAAGACAGACAGGAAAGACACCACGTAGAGAGCGCACTAAGACAGACGAAAAGACACCACGTAGAGAGAGCGCACTAAGACAGACAGAAAAAGACACCACGTAGAGAGGCCATAGACAGACAGTGAAGACACCACGTCAGAGAGCGCACTAAGACAGACAGTGAAAGACACCACGTACAGAGAGCGCACTAAGACAGACGTGAAGACACCACGTACAGAGAGCGCACTAAGACAGACAGTGAAAGACACCACGTACAGAGAGCGCACTAAGACAGACAGTGAAAGACACCACGTAGAGACAGCGCACTAAGACAGACAGAAAAAGACACCACGAGAGAGAGCGCACAAGACAGACAGAAAAGACACCACGTACAGAGAGCGCACTAAGACAGACAGTGAAAGACACCACGTAGAGAGAGCGCACTAAGACAGACAGTGAAAGACACCACGTAGAGAGAGCGCACTAAGACAGACAGTGAAAGACACCATGTAGATAGAGCGCACTAGACAGACAGAAAAAGACACTACGTAGAGGAGCGCACTGAGACAGACAGGATGAAGACACTCACGTACGAAGGCGCATAAGACAGACAGTGAAAGACACCCATGTACGAGAGCGCAATAAGACAGACAGTGAAAGACACCACGTACAGAGAGCGCACTAAGACAGACAGTGAAAGACACCACGTACAGAGCGCACTAAGACAGACATGAAAGACACTCACGTACAGAGAGCGCACTAAGACAGACAGTGAAAGACACCACTGCTAGAGACATCGCACTAAGACAGACAGAAAAAGACACCACGTAGAGAGAGCGCACTAAGACAGACAGTGAAAGACACCATGTAGAGAGCGCACTAAGACAGACAGTGAAAAGACCACCACGTAGAGAAGCGCACTAAGACAGAACAGTGAAAGACATCATGTAGAGAGAAGCGCACTAAGACAGACAGTGAAAGACACCATGTAGTAGAGCGCACTAAGACAGACAGTGAAAGACACCATGTAGAGAGAGCGCACTAAGACAGACAGTGAAAGACACCATGTACAGAGAGCGCACTAAGACAGACAGAAAAAGACACCACGTAGAGAGAGCGCACTGAGACAGACAGTGAAAGACACCACGTACAGAGAGCGCACTAAGACAGACAGTGAAAGACACCACGTAGAGACAGCGCACTAAGACAGACAGTGAAAGACACCACGTACAGAGAGCGCACTAAGACAGACAGTGAAAGACACCATGTAGAGAGAGCGCACTAAGACAGACAGTGAAAGACACCACGTACAGAGAGCGCACTAAGACAGACAGTGAAAGACACCATGTAGAGAGAGCGCACTAAGACAGACAGTGAAAGACACCATGTAGAGAGAGCGCACTAAGACAGACAGAAAAAGACACCACGTACAGAGAGCGCACTAAGACAGACAGTGAAAGACACCACGTAGAGAGAGCGCACTAAGACAGACAGTGAAAGACACCATGTAGAGACAGCGCACTAAGACAGACAGTGAAAGACACCATGTAGAGAGAGCGCACTAAGACAGACAGTGAAAGACACCATGTAGAGACAGCGCACTAAGACAGACAGTGAAAGACACCATGTACAGAGAGCGCACTAAGACAGACAGTGAAAGACACCACGTAGAGAGAGCGCACTAAGACAGACAGTGAAAGACACCACGTAGAGAGAGCGCATAAGCAAGTCTGAAGACACCAGGTACAGAGAGCGCACTAAGACAGACAGAGAAAGACACCACGTACAGAGAGCGCACACACAAGTCTGAAGACACCAGGTACAGAGAGCGCACTAAGACAGACAGAGAAAGACACCAGGTACAGAGAGCGCACTAAGACAGACAGAGAAAGACACCACGTACAGAGAGCGCACTAAGACAGACAGTGAAAGACATCACGTACAGAGAGCGCACACACAAGTCTGAAGACACCACGTACAGAGAGCGCACACACAAGTCTGAAGACACCAGGTACAGAGAGCGCACTAAGACAGACAGAAAAAGAGACCACGAAGAGAGAGCGTACACGCAAGTCTGTTCTATAAATCTCTTTATATCTTGACACTGTATTACAGAAAAAAATAATATTTACATGTATATTTAAATATGAGAAAAGATAAATTGATGAAAGCTAGGGTGATGGTGGGCGCAAGGCGTGATAAACGAATTGCAAATGGATGGATTAGATGTGGGGCACTTTACATACGCTATAGTGGTATTAGAAGGTTTGTAATGGGGCCGCTGTTCCCTAAGGGGTATGTTACTGAATGAATTATGCAATGAAAAATGATGTGTACTAACAGTGTGTTGTAATACTCTATGGTTGAGCATGTTCTTTTCAAAGCTTCGAACTCGTAACAGTCGTCATGAAAGTTTCTTGACCTCTAGTCAGTTCACCTCTTTCTTCATTGTCCTGTTCTAGATTACCTTAATGTCATCTTATCACTGTCGTGTGTTTTCTTCTTCTTCTGCTTGTCTTTTAGGAAACCATTACTGCCCTTTTTAAACCATTGAAACACTCACTTTAAACACAAACAGATGCATTTATGAGACATGATATATTGTTTATGAGACATGATATATTGTTTATGAGACATGATATATTGTTTATGAGCCAATGTTCCTCGATATTTCTCTATTGTTTATGAGCCAATGTTCCTCGATGTTTCTATATTGTTTATGAGCCAATGTTCCTCGATGATTCTATATTGTTTATGAGACATGATATATTGTTTATGAGCCAATGTTCCTCGATGATTCTATATTGTTTATGAGACATGATATATTGTTTATGAGCCAATGTTCCTCGATGTGTCTATATTGTTTATGAGCCAATGTTCCTCGATGTGTCTATATAGTTTATGAGCCAATGTTCCTAGATGTTTCTATACTGTTTATAAGCCAATGTTCCTCGATGTTTCTATACTGTTTATGAGCCAATGTTCCTCAATGTTTCTATACTGTTTATGAGCCAATGTTCCTCGGTGTTTCTATACTATTTATGAGACATGATATATTGTTTATGAGCCAATGTTCCTCGATGTTTCTATATTGTTTATGAGACATGATATATTGTTTATAAGCCAATGTTCCTGGATGTTTCTATATTATTTATGAGACATTATATATTGTTTATGAGCCAATGATCCTCGATGTTTCTATATTGTTTATGAGCCAATGTTCCTCGGTGGGTATATATTGTTTATGAGACATTATATATTATTTATGAGCCAATGATCCTCGATGTTTCTATATTGTTTATGGGCCAATGTTCCTCAATGTTTTTATATTGTTTATGAGCCAATGTTCCCGATGTTTCTATTTTTTATGAGACATTATATATTATTTATGAGCCAATAGTTCCCTGATGTTTCTATATTGTTTATGAATATTATTTAGAGCCAATGTTCCCGATGTTTCTATATTGTTTATGATATTATTATGAGCCAATGTTCCCCGATGTTTCTATATTGTTTATGAGACATGATATATTGTTTATGAGCCAATGTCCCCGATGTTTCTATATTGTTTATGAGACATGGTATATTGTTTATGAACCAATGTTCCTCTATGTTCCTGTATTGTTGTCTATATTTTTGTGGTTTTTTTGTCTAGGGAATTCAAGAAATTTTCTGTAGCTAATTGTTTTAATAGATTCGGTTTTTTTTTAAATGATTGTATAGCGTTCCACAATTCGCATCCAAACACTGACACATGATAAATGAATTTTCTGTAATTATTGATTGATTGATTGATTGATTGATTTGATTTGATTGATTGATACACAATAATTGCACTTCGGTAAATAACCATGTGTGCTACGAAAGGCTTGAGAATGAATGCCATAGCCCTGGCTAGGCTCACCGATGTAATTTTATTCTAATCTTTTATTAAATGTTTTCCGGGCAACCATTTTGCAGCATACTATTGTCGATTTTCTTAACTTCATAGCAGGTGTCTCAATGGTGAAGTGATTACGTTATGTGTCTGTCGTGGGTTCGAATCCTGACCGAGACGCATGTGCAATTGTTTCTTAATATCCCTAGGCTTTTTTGCTGGAGCTACGGAGTTCTTGCATTGTGCAATGCTTTTGGCAGAGGGCACGACATCTTTGCCAATAGGGATGGAGCCATATGTGGAAACCCGGTGCAATGAAGTCTCTGGATTTTTTTTAAACTACAAAGCGTTGTGTTGCGTGCACTACTTGAACACGGCACATACATTTCATCGTCTGTCTCCGATAGGACTAAGGACTCGATCTCACCTACAATGGTTACAGATGTTTCACGTTGGTTATTTTTCATGTGTTATGCTATACGGCCTTCATAATGTATTACCTATACAGGTCAAGAAAAAGCATGTGTATTATTTCAACACTATTCAGTGCATGCACACTATAGCACTAAACTTGTCTCATTGAGATGATGTAACAAGGTATAGAAGTAGAAGACTCATTTCCAAATATTAGGGTCTTGATTCATTGATTGAATGATTTATTGATTGATTTGATTTATTTATTTATTGATTGATTGAACGATTAATAATTAATTAATTAATTAATTAATTAATTAATTGATTGATTGATTGATTGATTGATTGATTGATTGATTGATTGATTGATTGATTGATTGATTGATTGGTATGACCATCGTCATTGCACTTTGGTGAGTAACCATGTGTGTTCCGATCTCTTTCTTACATAGAAAGATCTTAGCTGCAGTGCCCGAACTCCTAAGCCTTGTAGTTTGATTGGGGACAATCAAAGGCTAGTGGAGCAAACCGTGCACAAAACTGGACGGCAGGAAAACAAAGTATTCCACAAAAAGACTGGTTACTTGGGCAGATGACGCTCAACAACCCGAGAGGGCAGGTCGTCTAAAGGTCGCTACCCTGAAAGAAAATAGCAACCTGCTGCCTTGTAGGTTGGCTGAGGACAGTCAAAGACTGACGGAGAGCGAACCCAGTAAACGCTGGTTGAAATCGGACACTTCACCGAAGGATAAGCACTAGAGCTCCAAATGGTACTGAACGATGTGACGTAAAACACGCTCTTGGCAACGGCTGTTTATATATCACAATAAGATCACAATGGCCATAAAGAACGATCGAGAGAGAGGAAAAGAGAGAGAACTCCGTAGCACCGGCGAGGATCCCGATGTAATTTTGATGATGATGAAGATATTTTTGTAGGAATTGTATTTGTAATATGTTCTAATGAATTTTGCCCGGGCAGTGGCTTTCTCGATTTTGAACTGCCAAGGGTTCTTTTACGTTCTCAAATTGAGCACGGCACCTAAGTTTTATCGTCCGTCTCTGATATGTCTAGGAACTCGATGTCACCTTCGCTGAGATCAGGGTTTTCTGGAAAAATATCCAGATGGTTCAACGAGGTAGCGAACCTGGTACCTTTGGCAGGAGAGAAGAGCACCTAACATCTACGCCACAGAGTAGATCTATAGGATCTAGATATAGCCACCTACATCTTTGCTACTGAAAGAACTAGCTTCATTTATGATATAATAGACATCTGTATCGATCGTTCAGCCTGATCCCTTGAGCTGCTCAAAGACGTTCTGATCCGTCCGCTACGATAGATGGCCAGAGATTTGATGCAATGTGTCTGCTAATTTATCATTTCTGTATTTAGCATCTTATGGTATCTGTAACTACTATGCGTTAGGTTCATGTTCCTGCTCTTGTGGGCTTATGTTCTATCAATGGTGTAAATTATACGTATATTTTTTTTTTATTAATGAAGTCAATTTAGAGTGTCGAATGTTTTGTGAGATTTTAGGTTTGAGGATTGATTTGTGAAACTGTGCAAGATGTCTATGCTAGAAATCCGCGAAGAGCAACAGTTTCAGTCTTATGTTTCAATAAGAACGGGGAAGGGGGGTGTATCTGTGGCTAAGTAGTTAAGCCTTTGCCTTGGGACTCGAAAGTCGTGGGTTCGAATTCGGACCGCGCCGTTCTGTTCACGAGTGCAATTTTTTTCCAGAGACCCTATGACTGTTGCTGGAGCTGCGGAGTTCGTGCGTTGTGCAATACTCTCGGCAGGTGGAGTGTCATTTCTGCAGAGAGGGACCCAGCAATATGGGATAAAACCCGGTGCAATGAAGTCAATCGTTTGGCTGTAAAACCCTTTAAAATAGGAACTGAAGAATTTCATAGATGAAGAAAACGTAGCAATAGCAACAGCAGAAGTAGTAGTGCGAGCAGTAAAACTAACAGAAGTAGCAGTGCGAGCAGTAAAACTAACAGAAGTAGCAGTGCGAGCAGTAAAACTAACAGAAGTAGCAGTGCGAGCAGTAAAACTAACAGAAGTAGCAGTGCGAGCAGTAAAACTAAAGAAGTAGCAGTAATAACAGAGCAGTAAAACTAACAGAAGTAGCAGTGCGAGCAGTAAAACTAACAGAAGTAGCAGTGCGAGCAGTAAAACTAACAGAAGTAGAAGTGCGAGCAGTAAAACTAACAGAAGTAGCAGTGCGAACAGTAAAACTAACAGAAGTAGCAGTGGAACAGTAAAACTAGAAGTAGCATTGTAGTAGTAGTAGTTAAGTAAAGTAGTAGTAGTAGGAGTAGTACTAGTAGTAGTAGTAGCAGTTGTAGCAGTTGTAGTAGTAGTAGTAGTAGCAATCTGCATGGTGAGGGACACCAATTAAAATAGTAAGTAGGCTTTCACGCAAAAATCAGTCAGAAGTGCCATATAATGCGCCTATGGCTAACGCCCTAATTCACAGCGAGTGAACGCAGAAGAAGATAGAAGTAATAGCAACAGTAGTAGAATAAGAAGCAGTAACAGTAGCAGTAGTAGTAATAGTAGTAGTGGCAGTAGTAGTAATAGTAGTAGTAGCAGTAGTAGTAGTAGCAATAGTAGTAATAGTAGTAGTAGCAGTAGTAGTAATAGTAGTAGTAGTGGTGACTTATCACAATGCACATACCCATCGGTATAAACAACGTCATTATCACTTGCACTGTCTTCTATCAGCTGCTTAATGACGAGTTCAGCCTTCATGTTGTCCCAATATCTACATGCTCGTTCATTGCGGTAGTTGACCATGCTATCATCTATTGGTAGTTGACTATGCTATCATCTATTGGTAGCTGGTCAGCTATCATCTATTGGTAGTTGACCATACTATCATCTATTGGTAGTTGACTATGCTATCATCTATTGGTAGTTGACCATACTATCATCTATTGGTAGTTGACTATGCTATCATCTATTGGTAGTTGACCATGCTATCATCTATTGGTAGCTGGTCAGCTATCATCTATTGGTAGTTGACCATACTATCATCTATTGGTAGTTGACCATGCTATCATCTATTGGTAGTTGACCATGCTATCATCTATTGGTAGTTGACCATGCTATCATCTATTGGTAGTTGACCATGCTAAAGTCTACTGGGATCCATTCTTCTCCTGTCGGTAGTGTCAGGTTCGTTCGGTTCCCGAGTGCATTCTTTTCTGGAGATCCTTGTGATTGTTATTGTAACTACGGAGTTCGTGCTTTGAGTAGTATTCTCGACAGTTTATGTGTCTTGTCTGCGGAAAGGAGCCGAGCCATTTCGTGAAGTCACCCTTAACCCTTGAACCTTCTCTAAAAAACTGTACTTGAATAGCTTGTCCCACAACAGAAAGTACAAATTTGTCTGCAAAGTCTATAAATAGGATTGTTTCCATGTATACTTCTTCGTTCGCTACTTTTTGGTAAACTGTGTGGCTATTTACAGAAGACACGGTGCAATGTCTTTGCCCTTAACGTAGTCGCATATATATATATATATATATATATATATATATATATATATATATATATATAAAGTGAACTTAGTCCGTACAGGAAGAACCAAATAGACCACATACACATTTCTAGTCAACATGAACCGTGTTATTGAGAAGAAATCACAATATAGATGAGACTGTAGTAAAACTATTTGATTGGCAAAACACGTAATCACAAAGTACTGTAGTTTTACAAATTACAAAAACAATGACAAAATACTGCAACGTTTCGACCAACAAGGCCTTTATCAAGCAAACGAAAAACAGGAGTGACGAATTTTTAAAAAAACATATGGACGACAACATACACACAGTAACAATTATTTTGTCAATGTGAAACATTTTTGAAGAGCACATCAGAGCAAACAGTAAATTAAACCTGGTCATGTCGCCAGTATTGTAATATTACAGAAGAACACACAGTAACACATGTTTTGCCATTGTGAACGGTATTGGATGAGCGCTGAAGAACACAAAGTAATTTAAACCAGGTCACTATGAACCGTATTGGAAGAACCCAGAAGAACAAACAGTAACACATATCTGGTCACTGTGGACAGTGTTGGAAGAACACAGAAGAACAAACAGTAACACATATCTGGTCACTGTGGACAGTGTTGGAAGAACACAGAAGAACTTACAGTAACACATATCTGGTCACTGTGGACAGTGTTGGAAGAACACAGAAGAACTTACAGTAACACATATCTGGTCACTGTGGACAGTGTTGGAAGAACACAGAAGAGCAAACAGTAACACATATCTGGTCACTGTGGACAGTGTTGGAAGAACACAGAAGAACAAACAGTAACACATATCTGGTCACTGTGGACTGTATTAGAAGAACACAGAAGAACAAACAGTAACACATATCTCGTCACTGTGGACTGTATTAGAAGAACACAGAAGAACAAACAGTAACATATATCTGGTCACTGTGGACAGTGTTGGAAGAACACAGAAGAACAAACAGTAACACATATCTCGTCACTGTGGACTGTATTAGAAGAACACAGAAGAACACACATAATAACATTTATCTGACCAACATGGACCGTGTGGAAAGGATAAAACAAAAAATCAATATTTATTATTAGTAAACACCGCAGGGAAATACTTCTCTTGTGGCCTGTCTTCGTGATATTACGAAACAGCTCGTGTGCGACGTTATCGTCTAATAATTGTTTAGCCATTTGCCTAATTAAAACCAAATGAGGAACCATCAAATGAGAGATAGTAACCAGAATAAGAAATCGATTTGTTAGAAAGTGTAGGGTAATCGAACATGAGCGCTCTATGCCTAACACTACTACGATCTATGAGCATATTCCCTGTATCCGAGCGGTTGTTTTTTTCGTATGCATAGAATAGCGAAACACGTTAAAACAAAGTAATTACAATATAGATAAGACTGTAGTCAAACTATTTGAATGGCGAAACACGTTAAAAGAAAGTAATTACAATATAGATAAGACTGTAGTCAAACTATTTGATTGACGAAACACGTTAAAACAAAGTAATTACAATATAGATAAGACTGTAGTCAAACTATTTGATTGACGAAACACGTAATCACAAAGTACTGTAGTTTTACAAATTACAAAAACAATGACAATATATATATTGGCCATCAAACCAATAAAACGGTAAGCAGGCTTTCACTTGAAAATCAGTCAGAAGCGCCACGCCAGGCGCCATGACTACGCCTGAATTCATAGCTGGCAAACGCAGAAGAAGAAGAAAAGCATTCTAGGAAAGCGATAAAGATAAAGGTTAAAGGATCAATGAATGCAAGACGTAATTGTTTAAATTTCTAAAGGAATGCAACAGAAACATGACATCTGGAGTATGGTAGAGAGAAATTCAGAAGTACTATTATGATTAGGAAATTCTGCAAGGATAATTGGACAAGCTAATAAGTGATAATTGTTAGGATGATTAGTACAGATACTTCATAAGCACTTCAAGTTATTCTATCTCTTTTCTCCAATCGTGTTGTGCCTCACATCGTCAGGATAAGAAGAGATTTCTAGAACGATCTTTTGTGTGCGCTTCATATACTAACCAGCCTCTGAAAATGTCTCTCTAGACTCCTTATCACATTTATACAATCTTCGTTGTTGTTCCTTATTTAATGGGAAATAACTACTATCTATCTCTCCATATTCAATGACACCTCTGGCGCTTAGAGCAGCAACAAATACCCACCAGTCGTGTCTATTATTGAGAGTCCTCTGTATTGTGATCAAACTGTGATTCATTTCTTTCAGTTCTTGTTTTACTGTATTCCTTCATGTCGTTTTTTTTTGTCTTTTCTGTTTTTGTTTACCCTCTGGTGTCGATCTCAGTGCAGTTTTCGCGACAGAGTTAGTATCATGCGTATCACATGTCCGATCCAACTCAAGTGTCTCTTTTTGATGATGATACTCCTTTTCTCTTGTTGACTCTGTGCATGCAGTTCTTGGTTAGAGATAATATTTGGCCAGACAACGCGTAAGATCTTTCGCACACTTTATTTTAGACAATACCATTTCTGTTCTCGTACAAGTTATTCTCATGTTTTCTCTTATATCGATTCAGATAATCAAGTTCCATGCCTGTCGGCGTAGGCGGTCATGTCTCTCCATAACATTCTCACCTTGGTGCAGTTAATCAGACAATCAAGTTCCATGCCTGTCGGCGTCGGCGGTCATGTCTCTCCATAACATTCTCACCTTGGTGCAGTTAATCAGACAATCAAGTTCCATGCCTGTCGGCGTCGGCGGTCATGTCTCTCCATAACATTCTCACCTTGGTGCAGTTAATCAGACAATCAAGTTCCATGCCTGTCGGCGGTCATGTCTCTCCATAACATTCTCACCTTGGTGCAGTAAATCAGACAATCAAGTTCCATGCCTGTCGGCGTAGGCGGTCATGTCTCTTCATAACATTCTCACCTTGGTGCAGTAAATCAGACAATCAAGTTCCATGCCTGTCGGCGTAGGCGGTCATGTCTCTTCATAACATTCTCACCTTGGTGCAGTAAATCAGACAATCAAGTTCCATGCCTGTCGGCGTCGGCGGTCATGTCTCTCCATAACACTCTCGCCTTGGTGCAGTAAATCAGACAATCAAGTTCCATGCCTGTCGGCGTCGGCGGTCATGTCTCCCTAACACTCCCTTGCAGTTAATCAGACAATCAAGTTCCATGCCTGTCGCGTCGGCGGTCATGTTCATAACACTTCCCTTGGCAGTTAATCAACAATCAAGTTCCATGCCTGTCGGCGTCGGCGGTCATGTCTCTCTATAACACTCTCGCCTTTGTGCAGTTAATCAGTTCTGATGTATAGATTTTCTTTATCGAACCACAATGTCAGACCATCCAACATCTTCTTCCTCTGTCTTCCACGATCTCTTCTTCCTTAAATTTTACCTATTGTCACCAGATTTTTAAAAATCCTCTTCAGATTAAATGCCCGAGGAACCTTGATGGTCCGATTATTATTCTTTTGTTAATGTTTCTTAAGGCCTGTTTTAAAACCTCATCACTTGTTTACTTCACTGTCCGTGATTTTGTAAGCATTCTTCTGCAAAACCACATCTCCGTGGCTTCTAGCGATCTTATTGATTGCTTGTTAATTGTCCACGATTCACTGCCATACATAAGTATTTGTTTAATATAGTACTGAAGTACTCGTTTCCGCAGTGTCATTCACGCATAGTGTGTTTTTCATTTTCATAAATGTCTGCTTTAGTTAAGCTATTCTACTCCTAATCTATATTTTACATCTTTTATCTGATGTTAGATATGTTTCCAGATACTTGAATCGTTACATTAATTAGACAATTATTCTTGGCAATGTTCTCTTTCATCAAGATTCGACAATTGTTCTTGGCAATGTTATCTGACATCAACATTAGACAATTATTCTTGGGAATGTTATCTGACATCAAGATTAAACAATTGTTCTTGGGAATGTTATCTGACATCAAGATTAGACAATTATTCTTGGGAATGTTATCTTACATCAAGAATAGACAATTATTCTTATGTTTTTCTCTTACATCAAGATTAGACAATTTTACTTATGTTTTCTCTTACATCAAGATTAGGCAATTTTTCTTATGTTTCTCTGACATCAAGATTAGACAATTTTTCTTATGTTTTGTCTGACATCAAAATTAGATAATTGTTCTTATGTTTTGTCTGACATCAAGATTAGACATTTATTCTTGGGATTGTTCTCTGACATCAAGATTAGACAATTGTTTTTATGTTTTCCCTGACATCAAGATTAGACATTTATTCTCATGAATTTTCTGATATCAAAATTAGTAGAGAACATTTGGTACGTTTCTATGCTTCCCTATAATTTAGTCTCAACGTCCCAACAGACGAGCCATTTACAAGCTCACGCCAGCGGTGCCGTTTTGTCTCCACAAATCATAAAACAAATTCTCAAGGGGTTAATGCAAACAGAAAAAAGAACTCATATTCTGACAGGATAGAATCCAAATATTCCGTCGTCCGGCAATCGACATTTATGATGTCTGATCCGTGTACTCGTTGATGTCCACAGACAAACATCAAATAAGACAGAACTAAATAAAAACATGGACGTGAAAAGAATTTATTACAGAAAATATTTTAGTTTTATGAATGAAGAAATTGTACAAAAAAGCACTATTTTAGTGCCTGGTATAGCATAGTAATGACGTGTTTAGCAAGGTGAAAGTAAGTACACTGTATCCTTCAAAAGCACTATTTAGTGCCTGGTATAGCATAGTAATGACGTGTTTAGCAAGTTGAAAGTAAGTACACTGTATCCTTCATTCATAAAACTAATTGAAGTCAAAGTGTACCATATTTGAGAGCAGTGATAGTGTAGTGGCTAGTGCATGTCTTTCGTAAGCATGTGTTTCAGAGTTAAATTCCACTGAAGAATCGACTTTTTGGTGTCTCAAATGACTCAAGGTGTGACCAACATATCTCCATCTTCTCTTTCTTATAACAGTTGTCACTAGTGGTTGACCAGACATGTCTCTGATTTCATCATGTTAAACGATAAGCTGACGGTTTATTATGAATCTATACGACGTTTAATGAAGTTTAGAATATGTCAGTACTTCACTCTGTCACTGAGTCAGTACGACTTTTTGTTACTGAGTCAGTAAGTCTTTCTGTTACTGAGACAGTAAGTCTTTTTGTCACTGAGTCAGTAAATCTTTCTGTTACTGAGACAGTAAGTCTTTTTGTTACTGAGACAGTAAGTCTTTTTGTCATTGAGACAGTAAGTTTTCTGTTACTGAGACAGTAAGTCTTTTGTCACTGAGTCAGTGTCTTTCTTTACTGACAGTACAGAAGTCTTTTTCACTGTAAACGAAATCTTTTTATGAGACAGTAAGATCTTTATAGTTTACGAACTGTAAGTCTTCTCTGTCACTGAGCAGTAAGTTTTTGTTACTGAGACAGTAAGTCTTTTGTCACTGAGCAGTAAGTCTTTTGTTACTGAGACAGTAAGTCTTTTTGTCACTGAGACAGTAAGTCTTTCTGTTACTGAGACAGTAAGTCTTTTTGTTACTGAGACAGTAAGTCTTTCTGTTACTGAGACAGTAAGTCTTTTTGTCATTGAGACAGTAAGTCTTTCTGTTACTGAGACAGTAAGTCTTTTTGTCATTGAGACAGTAAGTCTTTCTGTTACTGAGACAGTAAGTCTTTCTGACACTGAGCCAGTAAGTCTTTTTCAGTCACTGAGACAGTAAGTCTTTCAGTCAATGAGACAGTCTTTCAGTCCCTGGGCCAGTAAATCTTTCAGTCAATGAGACAGTAAGTCTTTCAGCCACTAAGACTGTAAGTCTTTCAGTCACTGAGCCAGTAAGTCTTTCAGTCACTGAGACAGTAAGTCATCAGTACTGAGACAGTAAGTCTTTCATCACTGAGACAGTAAGTCTTTCAGTCCTGGGACAGTAAGTCTTTCAGTCACTGATCCAGTAAGTAGTTCAGTCCCTGGGCCAGTAATTAGTTCTAGTCACTGGAGCCAGTAATAGTTCAGTCCTGGGCCAGTAATTAGTTCAGTCACTGAGCCAGTAAGTAGTTCAGTCCCTGGGCCAGTAATTAGTTCAGTCACTGAGTAAGAACGAGATTGTCATAAAATCAATAGTACTAAAATAACTAACACATATAAACATTGAAGATTGACATACATACTTGAGGAAGCTAACGTTTTCGAAATTGTCTAGAAAGTCATAGACTCCTGGGAATAATTCTGTGTTCTGAAGGACATAACAAGAGTACTGATAATACTTGGATTGGATAGAACAATGTTCATATTTTTAGTGTTGAAAATGTGAGATTGTTTTGTTTTTCTTGTCTTTGGTCTTATGAACATTTATTTCAAATCTCAATTTTAGTTACAGTTGACGTACATTGAGGTCCTATATTTAATCTCATTTTAGTTACAGTGACGTACATTGAGGTCTTATATTTAACTCATTTAGTTACAGTTGACTTATGAGGTCCATATTTAATCTTTAGTTACAGTTGACGTACATTGAGGTCCTATATTTAATCTCATTTTTAGTTACAGTTGACGTACATTGAGGTCTTATATTTAATCTCATTTTTAGTTACAGTTGACTTACATTGAGGTCCTATATTTAATCTCATTTTTAGTTACAGTTGACGTACATTGATGTCCTATATTTAATCTCATTTTTAGTTACAGTTGACTTACATTGATGTCCTATATTTAATCATTTTAGTTACAGTTGACTTACATTGAGGTCCTATATTTAATCTCATTTAGTTACAGTTGACGTCATTGATGTCTATATTTAATTAGTTACAGTTGACGTACATTGATGTCCTATATTTAATCTCATTTTTAGTTACAGTTGACTTACATTGAGGTCCTATATTTAATCTCATTTTTAGTTACAGTTGACGTACATTGAGGTCCTATAGAAAATCGTTGCATATTCTTTACAGGACGTATCTATCAACAACAGTAAACGAGTCGTCGATTTTCTAGCACCACTTTTATGTTCAGTAGTTTGTCATTGCTTTCTGAACGGTGAGGTCTATTGTTACCGTTCGTAAAAATTCAAGGGAACAAATTTGCTTCCAAACTTGCGCGCTGCGGAGTTTGAACCAGGTACGCACAGGTACGCACAGGTACGCATGGGTTGTGATCGAGCTCATTACCGCTAAAGCTACAGACGCTCCAGTAGAAAAACAATTTTTATTTATTTACGCCATTTTTCCAATTTGTGTTCCCCAATTATCCCTAAGATTTCTGTATTTTTCATCTACAACCTAGATTTTTGTTTATGTTGTATGACCATAAGAATTATGCGTTTTTTCTTCTATCATTGCTGATCTACGGGTCTCATCTTCCTTATATTTCTCTTCTTGTTTCGTTGTATTATTCTTCTATCATTGTTGTATTATTCTTCTATCATTGTTGTATGATTCTTCTATCATTGTTGTATTATTCTTCTATCATTGTTGTATTATTCTTCTATCATTGTTGTATTATTCTTCTATCATTGTTGTATTAATCTTCTATCATTGTTGTATGATTCTTCTATCATTGTTGTATTATTCTTCTATCATTGTTGTATTATTCTTCTATCATTGTTGTATTATTCTTCTATCATTGTTGTATTATTCTTCTATCATTGTTGTATTATTCTTCTATAATTGTTGTATTATTCTTCTATCATTGTTGTATTATTCTTCTATCATTGTTGTATGATTCTTCTATCATTGTTGTATTATTCTTCTATCATTGTTGTATTATTCTCCTATCATTGTTGTATTATTATTCTATCATCGTTGATCTATGGGTCTCATCTTCCTTATATTTCTCTTCTTTGGTTTGTTGTATTATTCTTGTACATTTTTCAACTCCCAACAAACTTCTTCTAGCCCTTCCTCTCTCTTGCTATCCCTTCCAATTATTTCCACGTCTTGAAAATCCTTTTAATTTCAGTCTCCATCTCTCTTCTCCTGGTGTTTCTAGGTCTTCACCTACTCCTCTTTCCTGCGGGTTCTAAAACCGTGTATGTCTTGCAATACTTTCGGTCGGCTTTCTCAATGTGTAATCTACCCAACGCCATCGTCTCTTCTTTAGCTATTTTTCCACTGGTATGTGCTTACTTTGGTTTTTTTTGTGAGTACCTCGTTTGTAATCTTATCATACCATCTCAGTCCCTCTAAGCTACGTAAACATCCATTTACTAAGGTCTGTAGCTTTCTGGTTGTTGTTTTTTATTAGCTTCAATTCTTGCTTTTTATTTCATACTTCCATTTCAATGTCTAATGTCTAGCAATGAAATAGAAACATTCTGTCAGTGCGCTCTGCCAGGTATGTACATCGTAGTTTGTCTAGCAATGACATAGATAGTGGCAGTTCGCTCTCTGCCAGGTATGTACATCGTAATTTGTCTAGCAATGACATAGAAACATTCTGTCAGTGCGCTCTTTGCTATGTCTTGTACATCGTAGTTTGTTTAGCAATGAAATAGATAGTGCCAGTTCGCTCTCTGCTATGTCTTGTACATCGTCAGCAAAGGTATTTAAAAATAAAATGAGTGTAAAACAAAATGTTGAAACCAAAAACATTTAAAAAGTGGAAGAATAAAAATATGGGACCTGTTCCCAGCACAGAATGGTAGACGATCTTCAAGATATTTCGCAATGAATGTACCGTAAATAAACCAAAAAAACCAGCTACGGTTTTAATGGTTCATATTGACAAAGCAGCCACTCCATCGCCGAAGTCAGAAGTGTTAGATCAGTTGGTCTAAGGAGGGCGCTTTTGTCTTTCTTGAACCAAGGAGGTACATCCAGAGGATATATCTTGAAGACCAGTAGACTAGATAATTACGACATCCATACACGAGAGCAAATACAATCATGTATAGATCGGCGTGAGCCTGTAACCAGTCGTTCTTATCTCGTACCATTTCTGTGCGAAATAAAATTGAAAATAATGCAGTTATTATAGAAGGTATCCGACGTCCAAGAAAGCTTGTTTGAAATTTGAATTCTTGTTTCGCTTTTCGCTCACCTGGAAATGACGTCACAAAACTAAAAATATAACCAGAATATCTGCAACGATTTAATTATTGTTATTCATATTTGTATGGTCGACATGATATGATCTTACCAAAACAAGACTTGTTCATTAAAAAGCTTTGTGCATCAACTTCAAGAGACCATAATCTCAGATGGAGCAAATAGACTTGTACACAGAACAAAATTAGCAAAAACTGAGACATATACAAACAGCAAGAACGATAGAGAACATAAAGTTTAATAGTCAAGTTTACCATGGTGAGAAGTCAGGTTGGGGCTAATAGGCTTGCTCGCTTGGAAAGTGGAGCATACAGGGCAACTACTTCCAGTATGAGAGGTGGCGACTCGTGTATAAGCACTTCAAAACTGCAGCATCTAATATTTTTACTGGATGTTATCGATGTATGAGAGGTGGCGACTCGTGTATAAGTACTTCAAAACTGCAGCATCTAATATTTTTACTGGATGTTATCAATAGCATTCAATATAATGAGTCTTAATTGTACATGATATTATCATCAAGCTTAATGTCAGTAGCTTTCCCTTTCTAGTTCATGAAAACAATTCTTAAAGTCATTTGGAGTTACCAGTTGTGCAAGTAGAACTGGATGCTTGAGGGCAAAAGAGGGAGATGTTTTTAACCATCGGGCCTCAGGACCCTTTAGAACTCCTTGGGCATCTGTTAGGGGAAACTGAGCTTCACTATAGGTCTGTCTGGAGTGCTAGGACGTCAGTTCCGTAACCAGTAATCAATAACTGTCATTTAAGTCGTGTTAGATGTAAGGTCAGTGGTTGTAATCGTCACATAAATAGTAAACCGGTAGATCGGTAATTGGAGATGGTATCATGAGTTACAAGTGAGGAGTTTATGGAGATAACAAGACAGCTACCAATGAACCAAGAGGGGAAGAGAAAGTGAGGAGTTTATGGAGATAACAAGACAGCTACCAATGAACCAAGAGGGGAAGAGAAAGTGAGGAGTTTATGGAGATAACAAGACATCTACCAATGAACCAAGAGGGGAAGAGAAAGCACTAACGTTAGATAGGATACAACTTACAAAAATCCTAATAGAATAATAGGAAGGGCCTTCCTGAAACCAGTTTTAAAGGGAAGTGAGGCTAGCCTGAAATATACACAGAGAAGAGATTTGAGACAGAGATAAATGATGTAGGAGGTGTTGGAATATATCCAAGATAAATGATGTACGGAGTGTTGAATATATCCAGAAATAAATGATGTACGGAGGTGTTGGAATATATCCAAGAGATAAATGATGTACGGAGGTGTTGGAATATATCCAAGAGATAAATGATGTACGGAGGTGTTGGAATATCTCCAAGAGATAAATGATGTACGGAGGTGTTGGAATATCTCCAAGAGATAAATGATGTACTGAGGTGTTGGAATATCTGCAAGAGATAAATGATGTACTGAGTTGTTGGAATATCTCCAAGAGATAAATGATGTACGGAGGTGTTGGAATATCTCCAAGAGATAAATGATGTACGAGTGTTGGAAACAGAGATAAATGATGTACTGAGGTGTTGGAATATCTCCAAGAGATAAATGATGTACGGAGGTGTTGGAATATCTCCAAGAGATAAATGATGTACGGAGGTGCTGGAAACAGAGATAAACGATGTACTGAGTTGGTGAAGGATCTCCAAGAGATAAATGATGTACGGAGGTGGTGAAGGATCTCCAAGAGATAAATGATGTACGGAGGTGGTGAAGGATCTCCAAGAGATAAATGATGTACGTAGGTGGTGAAGGATCTGCAAGAGATAAATGATGTACGGAGGTGCTGGAGGATCTGCAAGATATAAACGATGTACTGATGTTTTGGGAGGCTCTGCAGAGATAGCTAAACAGAAAATGATGACGCCAGTTGATTGAGAGTTTTTGCCCAAATAATGGTTCAAAAGACATAAGATAGAAGTGAACTTTGCAAACTACATACCAATAATACAAAATATTAGTCATATACATGTTAAACTACACAATCTGATGTTGTAGTTGTTGACAAAATGTTTATTAGTATTATTATTATTATTATTATATTTCAAATGAGAGAAATGTCTGGTCAACCACTATTAGCAATTGTTATAATAAAGAGTTGGAGATATGCTGGACATACACTGAGAAGAAAGGATCTAAGAATCACAAAGCATACATTGAAGTAGAACTCAAAGAGTTCAAGAAAGAAAGGACACATATAAAAAACCCTGAAACGAACTTTACATAAACGAACTGTAAGACGTATTGGACTCAATGCCACATAAGAGATTGAGCGAATTGCCAAGGATAGATTAGTATGGAGAAGTTTATTTCAGGCAACGTATGCAACGTATAACGGCACGAGAGGAATACTGAATAATAATGTGTATTATATTTAATGAGTCCCGGTTATGTTGGTATAGTTTCATAATAAAATGTATGCTTTATTTATGTATATTGTCGGTTGAGAGTAGAAAAAAAACATGAACAATCAATAGCCACAGAAAGTCAACAATGTAATATCAGAATTGTGAACAATCTGTCCGGACGTAACTATGTACAGTCTGTCCCAGTATCGACCCAAGTTGTCAGATAACATTATGTAACATACGTGTTGTGTTGTATTCTATTCCTGACAATACAATTTGTCCTCATTAATATTTTTTGTTTTGTTGCATTTTTCAACACAAACAATTTAGCGTAGAAATGGTCGATCATATATGTTATTAACTAGGAAGTCGTTTTACGGAACGCAAGAATATGTAGGAATTATTTCATTGTTTTTTTCGTGGTCTTAGTTTTGTGTTGTCACATTGCAACCAGGTCGTACTATTCTGTATTTGTTTTTTGGCTTATCGAATAGCTTGAGTGATGGATTTTTGCATATTTTAAGGGAATGATTCTAGCACCCATTATATTCATATTTTTCCCTTGTCTTGTTCTCACCTTTCGACCTGAAATTCTGTTGTAAAAAGCTTTATAGATAGTGTTATCTAGCTGCATTCTTACTAGGATGTCAAATCAATTAAGTGAATGTTTTTCCATGCAATTCAAGCAGAGTCTTGTTTCATCCTTCTCTCTGATTCTGGTATTCGTAACTCTTTTTATTCCCTGTGGTGTTGGGGACCTTATGGAGACTACTTTTGTTTTTCTTATATTGGTAATACGATTTTCTCTGTACTATGACTTCTTTCAACATATCCACATAAACCCGTTTAGCAGTCCAATGAATTCTTAGCATTCTTAGTAGAACCATATCTCTGTGGCCTTCAAAGATTATGCTTTCTGTTCATTTATTGTCCATGACTCGCGTCTATAAGTCAGTATTGGATCTATGTAACACTGAAGGGAGGGACGGATTAGTCTAATGCTTAAGCAATCGCATATCGGCTTGCATACAAGATGGTTGTGAGTTCATTCCCACATTCAACGTGTCACATGTGAGGAAAGGAATTGTTCCTCCTACCTTCTGTCCACTTGGACCTAGAAATGTGAAGTGAAGTGAGTTCATACCCTAAGGTCTGAAGAGGCTACGGGCAATTACATTTCTTATAACACTGAGATCCATTTTCTTTATTAAGAGTTGTAAAAGTGGAATTGGGGGAAGTATGTAGGAATACAGGAGACATTGACAGTGACAATAAAGGAATAAGGCAGGGACAGGTGGACAGTGACAATAAAGGAATAACAGGGACATTGACAGTGACAATAAAGGAATAACAAATAATAAAGATGGAAATAGAGAGAGCTAGACAGTTAAGAATAAACAATAGATAGTAAACGGGATAGTACAATATACCATTACTGGTAACTCGAGGAAAAATGTACAGTTAAAAAAAACCTTTGAAAGACATACAAGAACGTGAGAAAGTAGATAGTGAAGCTGAGTAGAACGTCGAAGACACCTGTGGTAAGGGTTGCAAACTTTGATTTTGTATTATTTGATGAACAAGTAACACGACATTGCCTGTTTTCATTTATTGAACAAATATTTATATTTCAACAGAAGGTATCAGTTGCTAGTCAAGAGCCTACAGGCTAGACCAATATATACTTACTCTCTATCTGTATGTTTACTACGATTCGTATGATTTTGTTTTTATAGTTATTTCCCTTTCACAATAACAACTCATTGTAATTTTTTCAGATCATGTTTTACCAGTGATACGGGGAAACGTTACGTGTGCTGCAATACATGGGCTGTGAGCCCATGCTCCTTCTTCTTCTCGTGATCGCCATTTGGATGATTATACCGTCATATGGAGAGAGCCGCTGTAGCGTAGTTGTTAGTGAACTCGCTTCGCAAGGCTGGTGGTCTGGGTTCAGCTCCGCAATGCGCGTGGAATTTTTCCCGACCGCGAAGGCTCTCAGGTCGACCCAGCCTCAACTGGGTACCAGACATGCTCTGGGAAAGGCGGCCAGCGTGATGCTGACCACATCACCCATCTTGTGCCGACGGTCAATGAAAATACAGGCCTAACACTGTATTGACCTATATACCACGAGGTATGAAAGGGTTCCTTTACTTACTTACTTACTTACTTACCGTCAGATGGGTTCTACTGGTGAAGTCATATTTGATGGCGTGCTGTTTTGAATGAAGCGACTTAACTATGCAAGGCTCGGTAGTCGATCAACAGCGTAAAGAGTAATCGGACAGTACAATCATAATATGTAAACATAGGATGTGTGATGCTATGATTTCAAGTGCACCTTTTGGTCTAGTATCACCGACTTTCAGGGGGAGAGAACGCTCAATCCCTAACCTCCGTATTCAAACCAAATGGAACATGGTTCATGTGTTGATACATGTAGCATTCTTAAATGTGTACCAATACTTACAATAAGATCTGGTGGTCACTTGTAATACATAACATTACCGTAGCAAGATTATGATTTATCATTTGATTCAATAGACTTTAGGGACACTTGTAATCATAACAATGACTGGTTCAAGTTGAACAAGCATATCAAAATTCGCCAATTACAATAAGATTTAGTGGTCACTTGTAATACATAACATTACCGTAGCAAGATTGAGAGCAATGATATCATTCTGGTTACTACATTCGTTTTGTAACTCTGTAGTCCAAGAATGAAATTCCCCTATTTCAAGTGGGACTTTCTTCGACCTAACGGTTCTCAGATCGATCCAATCTCAATTTAGTATCAGAAAAACACTAGGAATTAAAGACAGATCGGTGTTATGTTGACGCCATCATACATGTGTGATGTTGGTCAAAGAAAAACGTTCGAAACACGTTAAGTCAAAGTACTGTAGTTTTACAAAGTACAAAAACAATAACAATACGCAGCGACGTTTAGACCGATGTCTTTATCAAGCAAAGGATACACCAGAAGGGAGGAAATTGACTTCTTGAACGGCAGACATAACATATATAATTATATATCAAATCCCTAACAGCTCTAGAATCTGAGTATCAAAGAAAAAAAGCGTTAACAAACACCGTATCACAATATAACTCATGATATAAATATGGACTAATCACTTTTCTCCTTTTTTTTGATAGTAGTAATTTCAATAGTAGCTAAACACCACCAGCACTACATTGTACAACTGGTATATCTAAGAATATAATAATGTGTTCTAGTAAAGTGGAAAATGTAATCCATCATTAGTCTTCGTAGCGCCCAAGGGCACATACAAAAAAGTGGCGCCCAAAGGCACATGCGAAAAAGTGGCGCCCAAGGGCACATACAACAAAGAGGCGCCCAAGGGCACATACGACAAAGAGGCGCCCAAGAGCACATACGAAAAAGTGGCGCCCAAGGGCACATACGAAAAAGTGGCGCCCAAGGGCACATACAACAAAGAGGCGCCCAAGGGCACATACGACAAAGAGGCGCCCAGGGGCACATACGATGAAAGAGGCGCCCATGGGCACATACGACAAAGATATAAAAAAAAGCATATACTCAATTCGGTCGTGTACCTTGAACCTAGCTCCGCCTGTGTGGTGCCAGGGCCCATAAGGGAAGCAAAAAATAGTACCACTTCAACCTACAAGGCATGTTGTAAGAGGCGACTGATGTTGGGGCCTAGGGACGTGACCCTAGTAAATACAAAGCATTGCAGAAATCAGAATGCATGCCTACTTGCAGGCGCATAACTGGCACAACGTACAATCGCTCTTAGGCTCAGCTCACATACAAATCGCACAGAGTGGTTAAGAAGTGGTCCATATAGAGTGTACAACAAAGAAGAAAAATAACCTAGTTCTATGCAACACGCTGCCCTTCAGCAACTACAACAAACCCATACAAAATAGCACAGCAATAAATAACTACACATAAATATTTAGGACGCCACAAACAACAAACAAACACAAATACACAGACGATTTAGAATAACGGATTGGAATAATGGATTGACAGAACGACTGAGCTTGACTTTCAAACGTGATAAACACAAACAGTAGTACAGGGAATTTCAGAAAGGTAACGGGCACTCGAACGGTTCTGGCATTAAGCCGCCTGCTGTCTGTTAGTTTCCTAGACACAATCTATCAACAGCTGCGGCGCCGTCTGACCTACTTGATGTTAACCTCTATAATCTTTTTTTATAGACACTTCGTAATTATTTATCAAATATGTCCAGGAGGGTGAATTGAACTTTGCAGAGCAGTCGATAGAATTATCTGTCATTCATCGCAGGTCACTCTCTACCACATAGAATAGCAAATGAGGTGTTATGATATTAATAATAATAAAGTGCTTCTTCTTCTTCTTTGTACGCTCCATATCGATCATTTTTTAACCACTCTGTGTAATTTGTATGTGATCTGAGCCTAAGTGCGATTGTGCCAGTTATGCGCCTTCAAGTAGGCCAGCACATCCTATTTCTGCGATGCTTTTTATTTACTATGGTAGCTTTCCTAGGTCCTACATCAGTTGCCTCTTACGACATGCCTTGTCGGTGGCAGTGGTACTACTCTTTGCTTCCCTTGTGGGTCCCGGCACAGCACGGGTGGGCAATAAAGTAAATAACGCATTAGGGCTGTATGGTTGCTGCATGAAACAATAACAATTCATTGAAGATCTCTTTGTCGTAGAGGCGGATGAAGGTATGTTATTCCTTTCCAGATCTGTCCTTGATATATGTTCTAAGCTCACTACAAAGTACACAGTTCGTTTCCAAAGTTTAGCAATCGCGACATTTTTCCAACGATCACTGATCTCACTCATGTAGTGGAGATTGAGTTCCTAGTCCTATCGAAGATCGTAGGTACAATAAGAAGTAAAGGAACCTTTTTTCATACCATGAAGTATATTGAGGAGTAAGGTGTTAGAACCGTATTTTCCGTTATCCATCGGCACACGATGGGTGATGTGATCACCATCCTGCTGGTTGTCTTTACTTGCCAGTTCTTTTAATGTACCAAATTTAGGAACTAAGTTGACTTAAGAGAGCCACTACAGTCTACCAAAAATACTTATATGTCATCTATAATTTTGTTAGATGGTATTCATTTCAAAAAGTTATTCATTGTACAGTCACTCCATCTTTTGCGTGATCTTCCTCTAATTCTAATTTTTTTCAATGTAGCTCTTTGTGACAGACAGTACCAAGACATTCTTGTCGGGGGAACCAAACTAATTTTTCTTTAATGAATTGTTTTACTGTTTGATTTCATTCGTAGTCTCTTTCTCATTTATTTTCTTATCAGTGAATCACTCATTATTACTACGGCATCTATTCTAATACATTTCATCTCTGTTGTTATATTTTACCACTTTATTATTTAAGTCATGTGTTTTATTTCTTCACTTCTTGTTCACCAGTTTACCACTTATATATATACATGTGTTCTGTTTCTTCACTTCTTGCTCGCCAGTTTACCACTTATATATATACATGTGTTTTATTTCTTCACTTCTTGTTCGCCAGTTTACCACTTATATATATACATACATGTGTTTTATTTCTTCACTTCTTGTTCGCCAGTTTACCACTTATATATATATATATGTGTTTTATTTCTTCACTTCTTGTTCGCCAGTTTACCACTTATATATATACATGTGTTCTGTTTCTTCACTTCTTGTTCGCCCGCTAAAAACTCAGGCGTAGTCATGGGTGCATTTGACATATTTTTGCATGAAAGCTTGCTTTCTTTATATCAGTGTCCCTTGCCATTCAGATAAGCCTTACTCCGACTTTAGAAGTAATACATGTATTAAAAATGAAATATCATAGCAGAGAACATGGCATACAGTTTGATACACACATCACAACACAATCAACAAACAAGGAAAGAACAACAAAATACTTACCGGCATCGAAGACGTATCTGTCAATTAATTTTACAAGTTGTCTTCCCCAGCGACACAACTTGCTCATGTCCGGCTTTGAGTGTTTCTTCAACATGGATCAGCCATTAATCACATTTGAGGTTTCTCTTTTTGAAAGAATTAATTATCCCAATGATGCTTCTTACTTACAAACTGCCCACAATAAGAAAAATGTAATCATTAAACTGGATCGTAAAACGTACTATTAAACCGCTGACAAATTTGTGTTTATTCTTTCATAACGATATTTTTATCCAACAGAGAATGTTGCTGTTTAAATTTTGTGTTTATTCTTTCATAACGATATTTTTATCCAACAGAGAATGTTGCTGTTTAAATTTTGTGTTTATTCTTTCATAACGATATTTTTATCCAACAGAGAATGTTGCTGTTTAAATTTTGTAAATTTTAAAGGTGGCGTCAATTTGAGTAAAAATAAGTTTCACCAATTGTGAGTATAGAAACAGAAGCTTACAGTAATGCCGTCACAAATATAGTCCAGCAATGATGTTTAAAAGCCAAAACTGTCACGACAAAAATGAAAATCGACTTCACTATCAAATAATCTAAACGAGTCGTCGATTGTCTAGGCACCACTTATACGTTCAGTAGGTTGTCATTGTTTTCTAAACTGTTGGACCTATTTTTAACGTTCGTAAAAATTCATGCGGACAAATTTGCATCCAAACTGCCAGTCGCGGAGTTTAAACCAGGCACGCTTGGGTTGTGACCGAGCTGACTATCGCTTTTAAGTTACAGATACTGTCATATATGTTTCATATAATAGCAAGATTCCGTTAGATATAATGCAAAAAAATACATAATATCTCTAATAACGTAATACACTAACGATATTTATATAAGCTTCGCATGACCAACATGACATACCTAGAATCTGGACGAGTTCAAGTCTGCACAACATTGTTGCCAAACCGGCTTATTTTATTTAGGGGTTACACACACTATTTGTAGTTATTTCAAACTCTAAAAATACAATATTTCTCATCAATTCTGTTGAGATTAATGTGACTTAAGTAGTACATATCCTTGCTCAAACAAGTTCTAACTGCTTCATTAACTATAATAAATATTTAATCACTGTAATGTTCATGTGAACCGTGGCGCACCGTGCTCATCTTTTCGACTCAAGCCCCCCACCCATTCATTTCCCCCATGCACAAAGAATAGTCACCTTGGTTGATTAGAACGAACGCACAGAAGAAGAAGACGGATAAAATACACTAAATAATATCAGTAAATTGTTGACTACACTACATGAATATAACTAATGTGTAACATCACAGTGAGAATTAAGATAAATAGACATATGCATCTATCCACCAATGTTACACTCTATTACACACAGTGTTACAATTTGCTGCAGTATAGACTCTGTTATGGGAAAATACATGTCTGTAAGTATATGGTAATAGATCTCGTGAGAGGATTTCAAATTGGCAATGCTAAAGATCAATGACCTAGTCATCAAACATACTTAGACTATTTGACCGCTCGTGTGTTGTCAGCGCTCTCAAGGAGCAAAGAATACTAACACTGCGACCTACAAGGCATGTCGTAAGAGGCGACAGAGGTAGGGGCCTAGGAAGCTACCTAGTAAATAAAAAGTGTGGCATAAACCGGATGTGCTGGCCTACTTGTAGACATGTAGCTGGCACAACGTACAATCAGTCTTAGGCTCGGATCACATTCAAATCACAAAGAGTGGTTAACAAGTCGTCGATGTGGAACGCTGGAAGAAGAAGGAGAAGAAGACTATGTGACTAACCATCTATGAGTAAAAGAAATTACACAAGAGCGGTTCAAGACTATGATTAAAATTTATGTTGCAGCATGATGAGATGCAAAGGTGTACATAAAGTTGGGATGGAGGAAAAGGAAAGAGAGCAGGAGGTCTGACCTTTAGTGTAGTCCATCCTTTTATTTGGTATATTATGTGCACAAAAGAATAGATTTCAAGTACAAGTACATTCAAACAAGTACATTCTTCTAATCATGAGAATAAGGAGAAGCAGAAGACCCTTAAAGACTAGAAATTGGTGATGAACTTATATATGAAACAAGACGGGTCCTTTCCTGGAACTCACAGTGACAACGAAAGAAAGGAAGACCTAGGAATACATGGATACGAGATTTGGAGGCAGAGATGAACAATATAAAGAAGAGCTGGAGGGAGCTGCAGGAGATAGCTAAGAGATAGGAAGCCGTGGCATGAGTTGGTTGAGGGCTATGTCCCTTGCAAAAGGCAGAGAGAGAGAGAGAGAGAGATGTATCGAAGCTGTTCAAACTAGAAAATATTTTTTTTAAATCATATATATATATATATATATATATATATATATATATATATATATATATATATATATATATAATAATAATAATAATAATAATAATAATAATAATAATAATAATAATAATTCCTCTCGTATCGTTATACGTTACATAGGTCCTGCAAGTAATTTCTCCATACCGATATATCCTGGGCAACTCGCTCAATCTCCTCCATGGAACTGAGACCGATATTACTTGTCTCAGCAAAGTTCGTTTCAGGGTCTCCTTAGTTCATCCTCTCTTTCTTGAAACTTTGCATCCCACTTCAATGTCTGCTTTGATATTCGTGGATCATTCTCCTCAAGGTGATATATATATATATATATATATATATATGTATGTGTGTGTGTGTGTGTGTGTGTGTGTGTGTGAGAGAGAGAGTGTGTGTGTGTGTGTGTGTGTGTGTGAGTGTGTGTGTGTGGGTGTGTGTTTTTAAAAAACATAGTTTACTGTACAGCTTTTTATTTCAGACATGTATAGGACAAACTCAACCATTTGCAACCCTTCCCGTGATTTATTTTACCAAGTTATAAGTTATTGAAGGTGGTCAATGTATGCATTACATAGCGTGCTCAGTCAGCTACTATACTAGGTCCATGAGCATGTGCAACGATATACAGGGGTATCAGCTGATAACAGATAATGCAGGTGATGATGCTGCTGTTGTTTATACCGATAGATCTGTGCATCGTGGGGATAAGTTGGGCTGGGATTTCTTTGTTTGCGAATATAGAATCAGACAACAAATTCGCAGCGATATCCAGGTCACAGCTATTCGATCATGTTCCTCTGATGATCAAAGTCGATTTGCTCTAGAGAATCGTTTTATATTTTTATATGATACCTTGCGACCTCGTAAACTCAACGCACTACATTCTTTCTACATTTCCTTGTACTTTCTCTACTCATGCTCTATATTATATATGTGTATATGTTAAATGTATATAAGTTATATATATATATATATATTAGATTTTTATTGTTTATCGTCTTTTTTTACTTCTACTTTTTTACATTTATTTCGTTATTCATTTTTAGTCACAGATTTTCATGTTAGAGCCGTAATGAATTGATTGTCTGTTTCTATATGTTCTGTGCTGTGTAAAAAGGGCATTTTTTTCACTTCTGTTGTATCATTTGCTTGATAAAGGCCTTTTGGTAGAAACGTTGCTGTGTATTGTTATTGTTTTTGTATTGTGTAATACTACAGTACTTTGTTTTTACATGTCTCGCCATGGCAACATAATTTTACTGTAGTCTTTCCTTATATCAGGAAATATACCAAGAATGAACCAAATCGCCTGTCACTGGAGGACTGCTCAAACAGGCAACACGTGGTATTTAAAATAATGTGCTGGAACTTATTGAGCACGTTCTGTGTGTGATCTCTTTTGTCTACAATTCATGGCACCAGCACAAAAGCAATTCTACTGGCGACTATGCTAATACAAGTAGCGAGGTGTGGGAGCAGTGGCTTGAGATGCAATGAGGAAGCTGTCTGCTGCTATTTCTATGAAATATGTTAAAAAATAGAAACCTACTTCTATGAAATATGTTAAAAAAATAGAAACCTACTTCTATGAAATATGTTAATAACTTTTTCTAGGAAATGTATTTCGTAAAACACGATCGGTGTTTTTTCATAGAATATGTTAGAAGAGATAATTCTATTTATAGAAAATATGTTTGAAAACCCGAATCATAATTTTAGTAAATCATGTAGAAAAGTGGGCGTCTGTAGCTTAACCGGTAGTGAGCTCGATCACAACCCAAACTGTCATCATCATCTAATACTTTGTCCTGAGCAGAACTTTGCCACCATAACAGTCTTTTGGAATTTCTCTCTCTCTCTCATAGGCTAGATGGCCTGCCTCTGCAGCGGTCTTGCTCAAACCATCAGTTACATCCTGAATCCATTTTCTCCGAGGTCTTCTACTTTTTCTCTTTGCCAGGATGCCTCCTTCTATGATGGTCTTCTTCAGTCTTTCGTGTCTCTTTATATGTCCAAAATAAATTACTTTTCTCATTCTAATTTGTAGCATCAGTCAGTTTTTTAGAGTACCTGGTTCAAACTCCGTGATCGCCAGTTTGGAAGCAAATATGTTAGCGTGGATTTTTAAGAAAGGGGAAAAACAGACCTCACCGTTCAGAAAATAATGGGAAACTACTGAACGGATAAGTGGTACCTAGATAATTGACGACTCGTTTCCTGTGGTTGATAGCTACGTCCTGTAAAGGATATAATAAAAATAAGGATTCATTTCGTACCGCTATACGTTACGTAGGCAAGCAATTTCTCCATACCGCTCTATCCCGAGCAGCTATCTCGATCTCCTCCATGGAGCTGAGACCAATAGTTCTTGACTCTCGCAGCAAAGTTCGTTTCAGGGTCTCTATAGGTCGTCCTCACTTTCTTAAATCCTTTGCCTCCCACTTCAGTGTCTGCTTTGATATTCTTTGATCATTTCTTCTCAAGGTTTGTCCAACATATCTCCATCTTCTCCTTCTTATAACAGTTGTTACTAGTAGTTGAACAGGCATTTCTCTGATTTAATCACTTCTCCTGAATTCGTCCCATTGTATAAGTGAGTAGTGCTTGCACATATCGCTGCTGAAACAAAATGGTTTGTGTGTTTATTTCCTTCAATCTACGTTCTAAGAATATGAAAGTGAACTGACCCCTCTACCACCTGCATAAAAAACGTACTAAGTGATCAACATGTCACTCTCAACTTGTGTTGTAGTTACATGTTTTAAATATTAATTATACATTGAAGAATTGTAGAACTGTTTGAAAAAAAAAATTCAATGTTGATTGTTTTCTTTGTTCCAATATAACAATGTCCATGTTACCATGGAGCGGGCATTGACTGGGTGATGCGAAAATGTTGCAGGGACGAAACTGGAATCGATTGGGTAGAAAATAGTTAACTAGAAGATTTGGGCTTTGCAGATAATATTGTCTTGTTCATTAATAACAACCTAGATATGCAAAGAAAAACAGATAAGTTGTCATCTATAGCATCAAAGTTGGACTGCAGCTAGGCTTTGAAAAACAAATATAATGAAGACACCTATGGCAAGTAATGCAGATATCACCCTGGAATCTAAAATGATAAATATAACAGAGCGGATCACCTATTTAGGTAACAGTTAGCATGTTAGCATGTTTACAACAGTGCCATGAACATTATAGAATTGCACATATAACGTTGTTATTCTTGCTGTTGTCTATTCTGTGTATTGTGTTCCAGCTGTGATTCCTTTTTTCAGTTCCTGTTCTACTGGGTTTCTTCAGATGGTGTCGGGTCATTTACGTTTTAATTTGCTCTCTGGTGCCCATCCCAGTGCAGTTTTCGTAAACGAATTAGACTCCATGCGTATCACATGTCCGATCCATTTCCAGCGTCTCTTTTGCATGATGATGTTCGCATTCTCTTGCTGATATTGTGTAAGAAGTTCTTGGTTATAGTTCTTGGCCAGAATACGCGTAGGATCTTTCGCAGACATGTTGTATGAAAGGTGGAAAGTTTAGACATGTCATGTTCTGTCATTCTCCAGCATAAGTTGATAGCACATATCTGTGGTATGTATTAATTTTGGTTTTGATATCACACAGCTGTGGTATATATTAATTTTAGTTGTAAAAGGGTCTAGAGACGAAGGATTGACTTCATTGCACTACATTTTTCACCTCATAGTCAGCTCGGTCCCTCTATGTAGAAATGGCAAGCCACATCTTGAGAGTGTTGCACAAAGCACAAACTCCGTTTCTCTGTCACCAATCTTAGACATCTCTAGAAACAATGCAGTCGTGAACAGAACAACGTAATCCGAATTCGAATCTACGACATCCGGAACACAATGCAATGGCTTAACCGCTTAGTCACAGAGACCTTTGAAATGTGGGTCTTTCCGTTGATAGTAGTCTTGGTCCATCTTCAGTTGAATAAGGAACTATATCTCATCTACATTGATGGCATGGATAGTAGTCTGTCCATCTTCAGTAGAATAAGGAACTATATCTCATCTACATTGATGCATGGATAGATCTGTCCATCTTCAGTAGAATAAGGAACTATATCTCATCTACATTGATGTCATGGATGACTAGAATAAGGAACTATATCTCATCTACATTGATGTCATGGATGACTAGAATAAGGAACTATATCTCATCTACATTGATGTCATGGATGACTAGAATAAGGAACTATATCTCATGTACATTGATGTCATGGATGACTAGAAAAATAACTCTATAGCTTCATGTGAAAGAACGAACCGAGTACTTTCGAATCGAGAGGCAAGCACCTTACCCCCGCTCCACAGAGATCTCAGTTTTTCCTTCATAAAGCAGAACTTTAACTGGCATAACAGGTCGCGCTTGATTGCTTAGCAATAACCATTGATTGGCAGCTTATCTTGTGTAAACTCATCAAATATTTGATTACAGACGCAGGTGGTAATAATCAAGGTGAATATAATCTGTTGGTCCCAACACTCATATTAGATTTCTAATCAACAGTTATTTTCTTTGAGGTTTTGAAATGCATTTCTATTCATTACCGCTATTAGATAGTATGCGTTGTCAACTGTAACCATAGTGATATTAGTAACATATATCAACAGAGCGATAAATCTAGACAACTCGCCCAGCAAAAAAAAAAAAGTTAATTAGCTGCAGAAAAATATATTTGATTAAGTCAGATTAGCCGTGACTATATTACTGGAAGGTTAAGGAGAATAATTAGCACAAAAAAAGCTGACAGCTAAATCTCTACTGAATGCTTGTGCTTTTTTTCACTAATTACAACATAGGAAAATATTACACTGAGCATAAGCCAACTCTAAAGGTTAATAATTTGAGCAATCCGATTTAACATTAAACAACAGTATAGCGCAATAGTCGAGGTACTATCAAATAGGGTTACATATTCCTCATCTTTTATCAGAAAATAATATGCAAAAATGTGTGTCCTATTGGAGAATATTCTCCAGATTATAATGAACCCAACTCAGTTTTTTTCAAGGGTTTTCGATCTAAGAGTCGTTACGATGTCAACAAAAATACCACTTCCATTGTAGAAATGAACCCCTGGATCATGCGTTTAGTATTACAGATATAGGGGAGACTGCAGTAAAACTATCTAGCATATTCTTCTGATGATCGAAGTCGATTTGCTCTATACAATGGTTTTATTTCGTTATATGGTACCTTGCGACTTCATGGACTTAACACACTACATTCCTATGCTTCTTAGTATATATCTATATATATATTCCATTTTTATATTGGTTCTCTTCTTTTTCCTTCTATGTTTTTTTCATTTATTTCGTTATCCGTTTTTAGTCACAGATTTTCATTTTAGAACCGTTGGAATGTTTCTGTCGTAGTCTGTGTAGTGTGCTGTGAAATTCGTCATTTCTGTTGTATCGTTTCTTGATAAAGCCTTTTTGGTCGAAAGTTTCTGTGTATTGTTATTGTTATTGTTTTTTTCTATTTTGAAAAATTACAGTACTTTGGTACGTGTTTCGATCATGAGTTTGCCAAGCGCGCTAACCACTACGCTTCACAGCCTTCTGTTAACAAATCGCTGATTGATAACTTTATTAGAGTAATTAATTTCGAAGTCTGAAAGCTAACCAAGAAGAAAAAAATAACAATAAAGTCTGGGTGTTCAATCTCAGCTGTGTCATCATTTAGTGAGCTATCAACTGTACATTTATCTCAATAACTTCTTTAATTTGTAAGCAAATCAGATCACTAACCCCTGTGTAAGGCAAACTTCCTACATTTGGTTTTATAATCTGTCGCTTGCAGAACGAGATTCATATTCTAATAACGCAGCTTATCAATATTCAAACCAGATGTGAACAGAAAATGCAGGTCAGCAAAGCGTCTGCTCGTCGACGATATTTACAATTGTGAAAACAGTCGTTAATTAAGAACAGTGGTTTCCAACCATTTTTTGACACAATATACCTCGTTGCGCTGAAAAGAATAATAATCACCATCGTATCTGTAAGTATATACAAAAATATGGATATATGTATATGTGTGTGTGTGTGTATATAATATCTAATGAACGTAAATGACCCAACGAATTGTTACGTGATATTCTCTTGACTTGCAGATTTTGCACCGATTTGCACGGACGTTGAACACTGTGCGTCGTATTTTAAGAAGGATTGTAGTGTGGAAAATATATGTAGACATCTGTAATGGACAGGACATTGACGGTTGATAAAAGAAAGATGATAAAAAGTATTTTTCTACCAACACTTTGTTACCAGTGCCAACCGTAGTCTCTGACAGCAACACACCACAGAAAGCTCACCACGAGTAAAATGAAATGCTTGAGGAAGGCAGTAAGGGTCACCAGGAAAGATAGACTACGAAATGAGGACATCAGAAGCAGAGTAGGCATAACTTCATGCACCGAATACATTGAAAGATAACAAATTAAGTGGTTTTGGCGATTTAATGAGAATGGAATACAACCAACTACCAATAACTGAATAAAATAAAAAGACACCAGGTACTAGAGCCAAGGGAAGACCAAGAAAAAGATGGACAGACAATATCAAGACCACACTAAATAAACACGCATGTAACACAACAAAGGCGACTCATCTGGCCCTGGAATGTACATTAAAGCTCCCACCCCTACGCTTAACGGCAAGAGTGACAACCAATTTCATCATCCACCTGGGGAAAGACAATGAAAATAGACAGGACATTGACCGTTGTTATTGTAGAGAATTGTAAACAAATGATGTAGAATACAAATTGTAAGTGTAATAGTAACTTGAATGCATTGTAGGATGCAATATTGTAATTGTAATAGACAGGACATTGACCGTTGTTTGTAGGATGACAATATTGTAATTGTAATAGACAGGACATTGACCGTTGTTATTGTAGGATGTACAATATTGTAATTGTAATAGACAGGACATTGACCGTTGTTATTGTAGGATGTACAATATGTAATTGTAAATAACAGACATGACCGTGTTGTAGAGTACAATATTGTATTGTAATAACAGAATTGACTTTAAATTTTGCAGCATTGACCGTTGTTATTTAAGTAAAGATAATCAATACGTAGTCAAATAAGACAACGAACTTTTATTGCATGTCATTAAGTTTATCAAAAGTTGAAACTGTAGATAAGCTAAGATAAGAAATATAATGAAGACACATATAACAAGTAATACAGATATCATGCTGAAATAAACAACGATAAATAACTAATAGAAATTACCCCCCTATGTGTGTGATGTCAATTGTAATTGCACGGAAGATACTAAAAGAAACAAGTATGCTATGAATTATGTTTTATATATGCCGGCCAGAGTTGACAAATAACTAAAGATAGGAATAGTTGTATTCATTTTCAAATAGATATCGACGAAAATAATTAACATAAAATGGGATAAACTTAGGACAAGTGAAGAAATCAGAGGGATTTCTGATCGATCACTCTTTTCTTCTTCTTCGAACCTTCAATATCGATCACTTGTTAACCACTCTGTGTGATTTGTAAGTGATCTGAGCCTACGAACAATTGTATGGCGTGCCAGTTATGCGCCTACAAGTAGTCAGCACATTCGATTTCTGCGATGCTTTTCATTTACTAGGGTATGTTCTCTAGGTCCTACACTAGCCGACTCTTACGACATGCCTTGTAAGTCACAGTGGTACTATTCTGTGCTTCCCCTGCGGGCCCTGGCCCCCACACAGGCGAACCACTCTTTTCTCTTCATTATTTTTATACTTGGAATTTTAGACTCTCTGCCATTTTGTCCAAATATGCTCTAGTCACTACATTCCATTACCTGTCATGAATGTAGTAATGAATAATGATTGAAATTAATTATAAATATCATTATATTCTTTTCTTATTCTCCAATCTCAACTATTTTCATCCTTCATAGTTCAAAGATTTGTCTCAAGACTAAACTACTATTTCAATAACAACTCTTAATCTCAACTATTTTCATCCTTTATAGTTCAAAGATTTGTCTCAAGACTAAACTACTATTTCAATAACAACTCTTAATATACACTATTTTCATCCTTCATAGTTCAAAGATTTGTCTCAAGACTAAACTACTATTTCAATAACAACTCTTAATTCCAACTATTTTCATCCTTTATAGTTCAAAGATTTGACTCAAGACTAAACTACTATTTCAATAACAACTCTTAATCTCAAATATTTTCATCCTTCATAGTTCAAAGATTTGTCTCAAGACTAAACTACTATTTCAATAACAACTCTTAATTTCAACTATTTTCATCCTTCATAGTTCAAAGATTTGTCTCAAGACTAAACTACTATTTCAATAACAACTCTTAATCTCAACTATTTTCATCCTTCATAGCTTCAAAGATTTGTCTCAAGACTAAACTAGTATTTCAATAACAACTCTTAATCTCAACTATTTTCATCCTTTATAGTTCAAAGATTTGACTCAAGACTAAACTACTATTTCAATAACAACTCTTAATCTCAACTATTTTCATCCTTTATAGCTTCAAAGATTTGTCTCAAGACTAAAATACTATTTCAATAACAACTCTTAATCTCAACTAATTTCATCCTTTATAGTTCAAAGATTTGTCTCAAGACTAAAATACTATTTCAATAACAACTCTTAATCTCAACTATTTTCATCCTTTATAGTTCAAAGATTTGTCTCAAGACTAAACTACTATTTCAATAACAACTCTTAATCTCAACTATTTTCATCCTTTATAGTTCAAAGATTTGTCTCAAGACTAAACTACTATTTCAATAACAACTCTTAATCTCAACTATTTTCATCCTTTATAGTTCAAAGATTTGACTCAAGACTAAACTACTATTTCAATAACAACTCTTAATCTCAACTATTTTCATCCTTCATAGCTTCAAAGATTTGTCTCAAGACTAAACTACTATTTCAATAACAACTCTTAATCTCAACTATTTTCATCCTTTATAGTTCAAAGATTTGACTCAAGACTAAACTACTATTTCAATAACAACTCTTAATCTCAACTATTTTCATCCTTCATAGCTTCAAAGATTTGTCTCAAGACTAAACTACTATTTCAATAGCAACTCTTAATCTCAACTATTTTCATCCTTCATAGTTCAAAGATTTGTCTCAAGACTAAACTACTATTTCAATAACAACTCTTACGTCTGAGCAAGGGGAGCAAAGAATAGTAACGCTGCGAACTACAAGGCATGTCGTAAGAGGCGACTGAGGTCGGAACCTAGTGACGCTATCCTAGTAAATAAAAATCGTCACAGAAATCGGATGTGATGGCCTATTGTAGGCACATAACTGGCACAACGTACAATCGCTCTTATGCTCAGATCACATACAAATCACAAAGAGTAATCTAACAAGTGATCGATATGGAGTGTTCGAAGAAGAAGAAGAAGAAGAAGAAATAAAAATATATTTGTGTTCATTCGGTGTTTTTTTCTCTTCTTAATCCCGCAGTCAAAAATTAAGCTTTCAGTTTCTATCAATCTCGTTATTCTCCATATAACACCAACCCAGTATAGTGTTCAGTTTCTATCAACCTCGTTATTCTCCATATAACACCAACCCAGTATAGTGTTCAGTTTCTATCAACCTCGTTATTCTCCATATAACACCAACCCAGTATAGTGTTCAGTTTCTATCAACCTCGTTATTCTCCATATAACACCAACCCAGTATAGTGTTCAGTTTCTATCAATCTCGTTATTCTCCATATAACACCAACCCAGTATAGTGTTCAGTTTCTATCAACCTCGTTATTCTCCATATAACACCAACCCAGTATAGTGTTCAGTTTCTATCAACCTCGTTATTCTCCATATAACACCAACCCAGTATAGTGTTCAGTTTCTATCAATCTCGTTATTCTCCATATAACACCAACCCAGTATAGTGTTCAGTTTCTATCAATCTCGTTATTCTCCATATAACACCAACCCAGTATAGTGTTCAGTTTCTATCAACCTCGTTATTCTCCATATAACACCAACCCAGTATAGTGTTCAGTTTCTATCAAACTCGTTATTCTCCATATAACACCAACCCAGTATAGTGTTCAGTTTCTATCAACCTCGTTATTCTCCATATAACACCAACCCAGTATAGTGTTCAGTTTCTATCTACCTCGTTATTCTCCATATAACACCAACCCAGTATAGTGTTCAGTTTCTATCAACCTCGTTATTCTCCATATAACACCAACCCAGTATAGTGTTCAGTTTCTATCTACCTCGTTATTCTCCATATAACACCAACCCAGTATAGTGTTCAGTTTCTATCAATCTCGTTATTCTCCATATAACACCAACCCAGTATAGTGTTCAGTTTCTATCAACCTCGTTATTCTCCATATAACACCAACCCAGTATAGTGTTCAGTTTCTATCAATCTCGTTATTCTCCATATAACACCAACCCAGTATAGTGTTCAGTTTCTATCAACCTCGTTATTCTCCATATAACACCAACCCAGTATAGTGTTCAGTTTCTATCAATCTCGTTATTCTCCATATTACACCAACCCAGTATAGTGTTCAGTTTCTATCAATCTCGTTATTCTCCATATAACACCAACCCAGTATAGTGTTCAGTTTCTATCAATCTCGTTATTCTCCATATAACACCAACCCAGTATAGTGTTCAGTTTCTATCAATCTCGTTATTCTCCATATAACACCAACCCAGTATAGTGTTCAGTTTCTATCAATCTCGTTATTCTCCATATAACACCAACCCAGTATAGTGTTCAGTTTCTATCAACCTCGTTATTCTCCATATAACACCAACCCAGTATAGTGTTCAGTTTCTATCAATCTCGTTATTCTCCATATAACACCAACCCAGTATAGTGTTCAGTTTCTATCAACCTCGTTATTCTCCATATAACACCAACCCAGTATAGTGTTCAGTTTCTATCAACCTCGTTATTCTCCATATAACACCAACCCAGTATAGTGTTCAGTTTCTATCAACCTCGTCATTCTCCATATAACATCAACCCAGTATAGTGTTCAGTTTCTATCAACCTCGTTATTCTCCATATAACACCAACCCAGTATAGTGTTCAGTTTCTATCTACCTCGTTATTCTCCATATAACACCAACCCAGTATAGTGTTCAGTTTCTATCAATCTCGTTATTCTCCTATAACACCAACCAGTATAGTGTTCAGTTTCTATCAACCTCGTTATTCTCCATATAACACCAACCCAGTATAGTGTTCAGTTTCTATCAAACTCGTTATTCTCCATATAACACCAACCCAGTATAGTGTTCAGTTTCTATCAACCTCGTTATTCTCCATATAACACCAACCCAGTATAGTGTTCAGTTTCTATCAATCTCGTTATTCTCCATATAACACCAACCCAGTATAGTGTTCAGTTTCTATCAATCTCGTTATTCTCCATATAACACCAACCCAGTATAGTGTTCAGTTTCTATCAATCTCGTTATTCTCCATATAACACCAACCCAGTATAGTGTTCAGTTTCTATCAATCTCGTTATTCTCCATATAACACCAACCCAGTATAGTGTTCAGTTTCTATCAACCTCGTTATTCTCCATATAACACCAACCCAGTATAGTGTTCAGTTTCTATCAACCTCGTTATTCTCCATATAACACCAACCCAGTATAGTGTTCAGTTTCTATCAACCTCGTTATTCTCCATATAACACCAACCCAGTATAGTGTTCAGTTTCTATCAACCTCGTCATTCTCCATATAACATCAACCCAGTATAGTGTTCAGTTTCTATCTACCTCGTTATTCTCCATATAACACCAACCCAGTATAGTGTTCAGTTTCTATCTACCTCGTTATTCTCCATATAACACCAACCCAGTATAGTGTTCAGTTTCTATCAACCTCGTTATTCTCCATATAACACCAACCCAGTATAGTGTTCAGTTTCTATCAACCTCGTTATTCTCCATATAACACCAACCCAGTATAGTGTTCAATTTCTATCAACCTCGTTATTCTCCATATAACACCAACCCAGTATAGTGTTTAGTTTCTATCAATCTCGTTATTCTCCATATAACACCAACCCAGTATAGTGTTTAGTTTCTATCAATCTCGTTATTCTCCATATAACACCAACCCAGTATAGTGTTCAGTTTCTATCAACCTCGTTATTCTCCATATAACACCAACCCAGTATAGTGTTCAGTTTCTATCAATCTCGTTATTCTCCATATAACACCAACCCAGTATAGTGTTCAGTTTCTATCAACCTCGTTATTCTCCATATAACACCAACCCAGTATAGTGTTCAGTTTCTATCAACCTCGTTATTCTCCATATAACACCAACCCAGTATAGTGTTCAGTTTCTATCAATCTCGTTATTCTCCATATAACACCAACCCAGTATAGTGTTCAGTTTCTATCAACCTCGTTATTCTCCATATAACACCAACCCAGTATAGTGTTCAGTTTCTATCTACCTCGTTATTCTCCATATAACACCAACCCAGTATAGTGTTCAGTTTCTATCAACCTCGTTATTCTCCATATAACACCAACCCAGTATAATGTTTATAAGGAAACCCACTTTATCAGTCACCTGCGTCATGTGTTTTAAGACCTTCAAATCATATTCATTCAATGTTAATCTGGTCTCTGCCGTGTACTAGTAGTGTTAATGTATAGGACTTTAGAAACGACTTGATACCAACTATCAGCACATTTATCTGAAGAGTTTTTTCTTTCCTTATAGATCCTCAAGAGAACATGGGATTCTGCACTTCAGAGCAACCACCAGTAATATTTATGTCGTGTATAGTCTAAGAAACTGTCTGATGACGAAGAATTGACTTGTTTGAACCGGGATTCCCTCAATGAATCTATCTTTTTCCGCAGAAATGGCACGCCATCTGACAAGAGTGCTACACAAAGCACGAGCTCCGTGGCTCCTGAGGATCGCATGCAAAAAATTGCACATGGGACTATGTCAGGATTCGAACTCACAACACTGATAACGACAGGTCCACATATTGTTAAAGAATAAGTTCTCAGAATTTGACTGTGTTAGCACTATGGAATAAGGGAGGTTTATGTGCTGCTCAATGATAAAGGAGCACAAGGAGAATAGAGTAAGGACAAGGGAAAAGAGATATAGCAAGGAGACTAGAGTAATGACAAGAGAAAAGAGATGTACAAGGGAGACTAGAGTAATGACAAGAGAAAAGAGATGTACAAGTGAGACTAGAGTAATGACAAGAGAAAATAGAGTGTATAAGGAGAGATGAGGAATAATGACAAGAGAAAAGAGATGTACAAGGGAGACTAGAATAATGACAAGAGAAAAGAGATGTACAAGTGAGACTAGAGTAATGACAAGAGAAAAGAGATGTATAAGGGAGATTAGAATAATGACAAAAAGAAGAGGTTGCGATGTACAAGGAGACTAGAATAATGAACAAAATAAGAGAGATGTACAAGGAGATTAGAATAATGACAAGATAAGAGATAATGACAAGAAGAGACTAGAATAATTGACAAGAGAAAGAGATGTACAAGTGAGACTAGAGTAATGACAAGAGAAAAGATATGTACAAGGGAGACTAGAATAATGACAAGAGAAAAGAGATGTACAAGGGAGACTAGAATAATGACAAGATAAGAGAGATGTACAAGGGAGACTAGAATAATGACAAGAGAAAAGAGATGTACAAGTGAGACTAGAGTAATGACAAGATAAGAGAGATGTACAAGGGAGACTAGAATAATGACAAGATAAGAGAGATGTACAAGGAGATGATAATGACAAGATAAGAGAGATGTACAAGGGAGAATATAATAAAGACAGGACGAGAAATGGATGTATACATTAAATAATGGTAACATAAGAGAGAAGGTGCATGAGAGAATTGAATAAGGGCAAGGAAAATGAGCATATAGAAGAATGGAATTATGAAATTTTATATCTCCACAAATTTGTTCTGGCCACGTTTGTCTATTTTTGTTCCTTTTTTTTTTTGTAACGTCTTCCTTATTTCTGTTCACTTGTAATTGCTTCATTTATTTTTTTTTCTTCTGTTGTCTATGTTTATAAATTAAAGATTTCTATTTAAATAAGAACACGAGACGCAGATCAAACCAGAATATAATGTCATATTTTTTTCATTACAATTTGTTTTGTTTATCAATGAGAGTAATTTAGATTTGACTATAGCTGACTCTTTATCATTTTAATGAACATAAAATGGAACGAATTCAGGAGAAGTGATGAAATCAGAGAAATGTCTAGTCACCAACTAGTGACAACTGTTATAAGAAAGAGAAGATGGAGATATGTTGGACACATCTTGACAAAACATGATCAAAGAATATAAAAGCAGGCATTGATGTGGGATGCAGAAGGTTCACGAAAGAGAGGACGGCCTAAGGAGACCCTGAAACAAACTGTGCTGAGAGAGGCAAGAAATATCGGTCTCAGCTCCATAGAGAAGATTGAGCGAATTGCCCCGGATAGAGTGGTATGGAGAAATTGCTGGTATGTCCTATGTAACGTATAAAGGTACAAGAATTATTATTATTATTATAGCTCACTCTTGCCTCCATTCTCACTTTACCACTTGCTCTTCTCTCTCTCTCTCTCTTTCTCTCTCTCTCTCTCTCTCTACGTCTTCCTCTTCTCGCTATGGTTATCAAATGTTCCATCCTCTTACTTTCTGTAGAACTCTTAGCTTCTTCTACTTTTCTTTTTCCTCTTTAATCGTCCATTCGTTCTATCTCAGTCCCGTACACTTTGTCTATCTCAGTCCCGTACACTTTGTCTATCTCAGTCCTGTACACTTTGTCTATCTCAGTCCACTTGCTATCCATCTTTGTCTATCTCAGTCCTGTACACTTTGTCTATCTCAGTCCTGTACACTTTGTCTATCTCAGTCCTGTACACTTTGTCTATCTCAGTCCTGTACACTTTGTCTATCTCAGTCCTGTACACTTTGTCTATCTCAGTCCTGTACACTTTGTCTATCTCAGTCCTGTACACTTTGTCTATCTCAGTCCTGTACACTTTGTCTATCTCAGTCCTGTACACTTTGTCTATCTCAGTCCTGTACACTTTGTCTATCTCAGTCCTGTACACTTTGTCTATCTCAGTCCCGTACACTTTGTCTATCTCAGTCCTGTACACTTTGTCTATCTCAGTCCTGTACACTTTGTCTATCTCAGTCCTGTACACTTTGTCTATCTCAGTTCCGTACACTTTGTCTATCTCAGTCCTGTACACTTTGTCTATCTCAGTCCTGTACACTTTGTCTATCTCAGTCCTGTACACTTTGTCTATCTCAGTTCCTGTACACTTGTCTATCTCAGTCCGTACACTTGTCTATCTCAGTCCTGTACACTTTGTCTATCTCAGTCCTGTACACTTTGTCTATCTCAGTCCGTACACTTTGTCTATCTCAGTCCGTACACTTTGTCTATCTCAGTGCGTACACTTTGTCTATCTCAGTCCTGTACACTTTGTCTATCTCAGTCCTGTACACTTTGTCTATCTCAGTTCCGTACACTTTGTCTATCTCAGTCCTGTACACTTTGTCTATCTCAGTCCTGTACACTTTGTCTATCTCAGTCCTGTACACTTTGTCTATCTCAGTCCTGTACACTTTGTCTATCTCAGTGTCGTACACTTTGTCTATCTCAGTCCTGTACACTTTGTCTATCTCAGTCCTGTACACTTGTCTATCTCAGTCCTACACTTTGTCTTTCTTCTATTGATTTCCATGAATTTGTCCTATTCGTCTACACTTTTCTACTCAGTCCTTCATTGTACTCTCTATTGCATCTCTATCTACATTCATTTCATCTGTATCTTTTGTTCTATCATCACTTCCTATACTGTTTCTTTTCTCTTATTTATTCTTTTCTCTCCTTTGTCATTTGTTACTCTCATCTCTTTCTAATTTTCCTACCTCTTTTATTTCATTTTTGTATCTATTTATCTATCCATCCTTCATCTGTCTATTATTCTTCTTGTCTCTTATTCTTATATTCTTCTACACTCTCCACTATTCTTGTATCTTATCTCTTACCTTTCTCCTCTCTACATTCCTACACTCTACCATCTCATCCCTCATCTTGACTCTCTCCTTTCCTCTCTCTCACTATTCCTCCACTCTCACATTCTCTCTTCCTTCATCTCCACTTTCCTTCTCTCATTCTATCTCACTCCTCTCAATGATCTCTCCCTCCTTCTATACTTCCCCCACTTTCCTTCTCTCATTACCTATCTCACTCCCTCTCACATGATCTCTCCCTCCTTCTATACTTCCCCCACTTTCCTTCTCTCATTGATCTATCCTCCACTTCTCACATGATCTCTCCTCTCTTCTATACTTCCCCACTTTCCTTCTCTCATTACCTATCTCACTCCCTCTCACATGATCTCTCCTCCTTCTATACTTCCCCACTTTCCTTCTCTCATTGTCTATCTCACTCCTCTCACATGATCTCTCCTCCTTCTATACTTCCCCACTTTCTTCTCTCATTCCTATCTCATCCTCTCACATGACTCTCCCTCCTTCTATACTTCCTCATTTCCTTCTCTCATTGTCTATCTACTACTCTACATGATCTCTCCCTCTTCTATACTTCCCCATTTTCCTTCTCTCATTACCTATCTCACCCCTCTTCATGATCTCTCCTCCTTCTATACTTCCCACTTTCCTTCTCTCATTACCTATCTCCTCACTCTCAATGATCTCTCCCTCCTTCTATACTTCCCATTTCCTTCTCTCATTACCTATCTCACTCCCTCTTACTGATCTCTCCTCCTTCTATACTTCCCCATTTCCTTCTCTCATTACCTATCTCACTCCCTCTTACATGATCTCTCCCTCCTTCTATACTTCCCCCACTTTCCTTCTCTCATTACCTATCTCACCCCCTCTTACATGATCTCTCCCTCCTTCTATACTTCCCCCACTTTCCTTCTCTCATTACCTATCTCACTCACTCTCACATGATCTCTCCCTCCTTCTATACTTCCCCCATTTTCCTTCTCTCATTACCTATCTCACTCCCTCTTACATGATCTCTCCCTCCTTCTATACTTCCCCCACTTTCCTTCTCTCATTACCTATCTCACTCTCTCTCACATGATCTCTCCCTCCTTCTATACTTCCCTCACTTTCCTTCTCTCATTACCTATCTCACTCCCTCTCACATGATCTCTCCCTCCTTCTATACTTCCCCCACTTTTATTATTCCAATCAATCACGTCTAGACACTTTAATCTTCATATTTCATATCGCATGTTCCTCTATGATAGCAATTATGATATGTGTAATATTCTAAAACAACGTTTCCCAAACTGTGGTTCGTGGATCACCGTTCGTGAAGTACTCACCGTTCGTGAAGTACTCACCGTTCGTGAAGACTACGGGTTCGTGAAGACTCACCGGGGTTCGTGAAGTACTCACCGGGGTTCGTGAAGTACTCACCGGGGTTCGTGAAGTACTCACCGGGGTTCGTGAAGTACTCACAGGGGTTCGTGAAGTACTCACCGGGGTTCGTCAGGTACTCACCGGGGTTCGTGAGGTACTCACCGGGGTTTGTGAAGTACTCACCGGGGTTCGTGAGGTACTCACCGGGGTTCGTGAAGTACTCACCGGGGTTCGGAAGTACTCACGGGTTCGTGAAGTACTCACAGGGGTTCGTGAAGTACTCACCGGGGTTCGTGAGGTACTCACCGGGGTTCGTGAGGTACTCACCGGGGTTTGTGAAGTACTCACCGGGGTTCGTGAGGTACTCACCGGGGTTCGTGAAGTACTCACCGGGGTTCGTGAAGTACTGACAGGGTTCGTGAGGTACTCACAGGGGGCCTTCGAGCGCTTATGATCTTTGACATTTCAAACAGGAAATAAATTTTAAAAACTAGTTCCGCTGCAAAATTAAAGGACCCCGGAGCAGACCGGAGTCTAAATATCTGAAAGGACAAAAGGAAAGATCATTTGAAGTTTCCCGCATTCTGAGCAATTGGTGCCAGCTTGACTGTTGGTGTAGTGTAAAAATAACGCCATCGCTAGAAGAATGAAATGAATTGGCTGGAACGTTCTTGGGAAAGATGATAAATAACGTTGGCGTGGTTTGGATTTTGCTACAATACATTTTGGCTGAGCTTTAGGATGAATCGCTGACTGAAATTGAAACGCAAATGTACTGATGAAGCTAATGATGGCGTATCTTGATCAAGGCAAAGGGAAACCTCTTCCTGTTTATTAAAATGTTAAACGGCAGACATTGTTTACTATAGAAACTTGTGGGTGTCCGAGACAACAAAATGTATTTAAATAGAGGTCTGTGGTAATGTAAAGTTTAGCAACCGCTGTTTGAACACATCGCATTAT